>CM036757.1:47643922-48243922 GCA_020796225.1 Arion vulgaris
ACTTTTGATTGGAAAATAAGTCCAGCGTCATGGACAAGACCTTCTTCACTACTTTCTGCATGTGTTAGTATAATACGCTGGCCTTTGCTGCTTGGTATTTTTCTTTTCTGTTCACCGTCTACTGATTGCCATTCTTTAGCATTGGTGTGGTGAGCATTGACCCAGGATTCGTCCAAATATACAATATCATAGCCTTGCCTCCGCCGCTCACGGATTTGCCTCAGGTATTTACTTCGGGCAGCAATTAAATGTGGCTTTTCACAAATAATATTCCTGCCGCCTATAGTTTTTCTGAAGGTGAAGCCGGCGGCTCTTACAATTTTCCATAGAGTACTTTTAGAAATGTCTATGCTGCAATCTGATTGCAGTTTTAATTTCAGTTTCCTGAGAGTAACAAGTTGATTTGTCGCAAACATTTTCAAGAGCTCCGTCTTATGACATCTATGTCAAAGTCGTCAATTGTTCTTTTCCGTCCTTGCTTGACATTAGTGCACTTTGTGTTCTGTTTAATCCATCGGGAAAAGGATTCTCTATTCAGACCAAGCGCCAGTTGCGCTCGTTTCTCAGGGTTATGAATATCGCAATATAGATGACCTCTCTTAGATTCCCTACGTAAGTGTTGGTATAGTAAAACTGTAACCGTCTGCATTGTTATAAATGTACACTTCAGACTCATTATGAATGTGATATCAATGTCAGTTTTGATAAGCCAACAAATATGATACAATAGCTTCATACAAATAGCGAGATACGCCTATAACTATACAACTGTATCCCAATTATAACGTCATATGCTTTCCGCTTTCAAAGTCGACTGGGTTAGGTGAACGGGATTTCGTGAAATTGTTGTATACTCACGATATTTAATGTTACCATAATGTATTTTTAGAACAACGCGTCTGTGTACCGTAAATCTGTTACTATTGTGTACAATCCGGTGAGGTTGACTTTAATATAACCTGAAGAAGAAATATTTCAAACTACATCAAATTTTCTTGGAAAAAATATTTCTCTAGCGTCATGGATATTCTAAGGCTGCATGCAAAAATCACTGAGATCCAACAGGTAGTTTTCGAGAAAATCAATTTCAAACGTGCTCACGAATTAATGGACAGACTATAGTGTCTGTCTGTGGTAGTCTGACGGTTTTCTTTGTCGATATGTCTGTTGTCTCGCTGCCAGGTATCCCTTAGTGTGATGGAATGCACTGTCTTATCACTCTCCAAAGATTGTATAGATGGTGTTATCTTTAATTACGTTCCTTAAAATTACTATCTGGGAGTCTCTATATATGGCAAAGCGGTTAAAACGTGTGTCTGTCGTTCTGAATGCTGCTGGTTTAAATCCAAACTGAGTAACATGTGCAATTTTGTCATGAGATCCCTATAATTGTTGATGGGGCTACGGAGTTGGTGCAACGTTCTAGACGACAGGTGGTGTGCCAATTCTGTCGACAGTAATGGTGTCATACGACGAAACTCGTTGTAATGAAGTTCATCATTTGTCTTTAGATCCTTGTTTAAAGTTAGTATCTTTTTGAAATTTGATAGAACAGTGATTACCGACAATGCAAGGGAGATAAAAGGTCACATTCCCACATATCTACACCTCGCTAAGAGAACTATGGGATGTTTGGCAAACAATCTTGTTTGAGTGTGAGTTAGAATAGTATATAAAAAGGATTGTTTTGTAGTGATCTTGCATGGGAAAACATCGACAGTTAAAGGACACCAACAAAAACGGTTGTAATACGAACTGTAAATGCTTTGAAAATTATTCAGCACTGACATCACCTTATAGATGACATTTGTTCACAATCATTTTGTCTAGTGCTGTAACATCATTGTTATTTTTGGCGCAGTAATAGTCATGTTTCTTTTTTGGTTCAGTAACTGTCGTGTTCGTTTTGGTTCAGTAACTGTCGTGTTCGTTTTGGTTCAGTAACAATCATGTTCGTTTTGGTTCAGTAACAATTCTTTGGTTAAGTAACAATCATGTTCTTTGGTTCAGTAACAATCATGTTCTTTTTGGTTAGTAACAATCATGTTCTTTTTGGTGCAGTAACATTATTTTTTTGTTAGTAACAATCATGTTCTTTTTGGTTAGTAACATCTATGTAATTATTACTGTAGTAACATCCATGTTATTTCTGGTGTAGTAGCAGACTTGTTCCTTTCTGATACAGTAACAGCCATGTTATTTTTTACTGCAGTGACAGTCATGTTCTTTGTGATGTAGTAACAACGAATTTTTCTGATGTAATAACAGTCCTTTTCTTTCTTATGCACTAACGGTCATTTTCTGTCTTATGCACTAACGGTTATTTTCTTTCTGATGCACTAACGGTCATTTTCTGTCTTATGCACTAACGGTCATTTTCTTTCTGATGCACTAAAGGCCATCTTTTTTATGGTGCAGTAACTTCATCAATATTTCTGGTACAGTAACATCACCAATATTTCTGGTACAGTAACATCACCAATATTTCTGGTACAGTAACATCACCAATATTTCTGGTACAGTAACATCACCAATATTTCTGGTACAGTAACAGCACTAATATTTCTGGTACAGTAACATCACCAATATTTCTGGTACAGTAACATCACCAATATTTCTGGTACAGTAACAGCACCAATATTTCTGGTACAGTAACATCACCAATATTTCTGATACAGTAACATTACCAATATTTCTGGTACAGTAACATCACCAATATTTCTGGTACAGTAACATCACCAATATTTCTGGTACAGTAACATCACCAATATTTCTGGTACAGTAACATCACCAATATTTCTGGTACAGTAACACAATATTGTACAGTAACTCACCAATATTTCTGGTACAGTAACAGCACCAATATTTCTGGTACAGTAACAACACCAATATTTCTGGTACAGTAACATCACCAATATTTCTGGTACAGTAACAGCACCAATATTTCTGGTACAGTAACATCACCAATATTTCTGGTACAGTAACAGCACCAATATTTCTGGTACAGTAACATCACCAATATTTCTGGTACAGTAACATCACCAATATTTCTGGTACAGTAACAGCACCAATATTTCTGGTACAGTAACAACACCAATATTTCTGGTACAGTAACAACACCAATATTTCTGGTACAGTAACATCACCAATATTTCTGGTACAGTAACATCACTATTACCATATAAACACATTGGAAAGCTGTCTTAACCTGGTATATATAAGACCTAAGTGACGCCCGAGTGGTTACCAGGACCCAAATTTGAGGTGTAAAGAATAGAACCACTGTTACCTGCCACGCATGTCGTAAGAGGCGACTAACGAGGTTAGGCTGAAATCGGATGCATGTATCCTAAATGTGTAGAAGTCTATGCGTTTAGGGGCCTACCAAATCAATGTACAACGTATACACGTTCTTGGCAAGATCAAACATATCACAAAGAGTGATTAAAATTGCTCGCAAAGAACGAACGCAAAGAAGAAGAAGAGAAGACCTAAGTGAAAAAGTGTGGTCATCATTGCTCGCGATGGACAACGACTGTGCTATCTTTGACATGCAAACTCATTTCCTTGTCTGTCGTTCCACCGATTTAGGAATTCATCTTCATGTCTTATTTATGATATAGTTAACTGTTTTTGTGTAATTCTGATGAGTCCATCTATATGCTTGACTTAGCCGTGATCTGTGCGTCTCTTGAGACTTCATCTCGTTTCTGGTCATAACCCCGTGGGCTGTACACTGGAAGTAAATTACCCTATGGGAGTCTTTTTGCTTTTCTAGGGGTAAGTAGCAACGTCCGGATTATTTTGGTGAAATCAGCGTTCTGTCTAGAAATTGTAAGAGACAGTGTATTACATGTAGACAGACAGACATTCAGACAGACATACCTGCAGACAGAGCTTATGAGCTTTGCTTGTAACTACTCTAAGGAAAGTAATAATCCTGCAATTCTCGTATAAGTTCAGTTATTTTCTTTCTTTATTTTGCTATACAATTATCTCTGCAGTTCTATTCTTGCTGAAATTTCGTTTTCTGAAGTTAATTTTATTTTCACCAGAACTTCTGTTTTGTCAGACGTCCTCTCTTTCGTTAAATTTTCTGTCTTTATAAGCTATAACAACACCATAAAAGACAGAGTTACCAACATCAGCGTAAAAATGAACATTGGCACAGAACCTTACTTGAATTACATTGAGAAACAAAGAATGAAATGGTTTGGCCACTTAATAAGAAAGCATCCAAACTCCACAGTATACAGAGTCTTCAACAACAGAAAATCAGGAAAGAAGGCGAGAGACAGACCACGAAAAAGAT
This sequence comes from Arion vulgaris, assembly GCA_020796225.1. Classification (NCBI taxonomy): domain Eukaryota; kingdom Metazoa; phylum Mollusca; class Gastropoda; order Stylommatophora; family Arionidae; genus Arion; species Arion vulgaris. The sequence goes on from CM036757.1 coordinate 47,648,235, forward strand.
GGTAAGATGGCATAGCAGAATCCTGTGAAGGAACAAAAATAACAATCACCCAAGCCACCAGAACAGTGCAAGACAAAAACAGAAAACGACACTGGACAACCCAGTAGCAGTGTGACGACACTGGGCAACAACCCGGTAACAGTGTGACGACACTGGGCAACAACCCGGTAACAGTGTGACGACAAAAGAAGAAGAAGATAAGTTCTCTTTCTTCAAAGTTTAATATTTTTCAAAAGTTCTATGTTCTGAATAGTTTATTCTTGTCAACGCACTTCTGTTCATTTTGAAGTGGGAGGCAAATCGTTCACGAAAGAAATGGTACTCTAGGGAACAAACCTGAAATGAACTTTGCTGAGAGAGACAAGAATTATCGAACTTAATTTCATAGAAGATATTGATGAAGATGTCCATGACTGAGCGGTATGGAGAAATTGCTTGCAGACAATGTGTAGCGTATAAAGTTACAAAAGGATAATAATGATAATAATAGATTGATAGGAACATCATCATTGCACTTCGGTGAGTTACCATATGTGCTCCGATCTCTTTCTTACACAGGAAGATATCAGCGGCAGTGCACGAACTCCGTAGCACCATCAAGGGTCCCGATGATACAAGATGGTGAATATATTTTGCAAGGATTTTATTTTTAACCATTTTTATTGGATTTTGCTCGGGTAACGGCTTTCCAGCCTGCTCTTATCGAATTTGAACTGCCAAGGTTTCTTTTACGTGCTCAAATTGAACACGGGACCTACGTTTTTTCGTCCTTCTCCGATAGGACTAGAAACTCGATCTCACCTACACTGACATCAGAGATCTCTGGAAAAATATCTTGATGGCTCCACGAGGGTGTGAACAAAGTACCTTTGGAACAAGAGGCGAGCACCTAACATCTACGACTCAGCAAGGTTACAGTTAGTGCTCATGCAGCACACCTCACAATTCTATCCGACTCAGCAAGGTTACAGTTAGTGCTCATGCAGCACTCCTCCAACATCCTACATGACACCAGCAAGGTTACAGTTAGTGCTCATGCAGCACCTCTCACATTGTGTCACGAATGACTACAGCAAGGTTACAGTTAGTGCTCATGCAGCACCTCACATCTACGACTCAGCAAGGTTACATGTTAGTGCCTCCCCTACGAGCAAAACCCTTCCATACATGTACGACACAGCAAGGTTACAGTTAGTGCTCATGCAGCACCTCACATGTCACTCAGCAAGGTTACAGTTAGTGCTCATGCAGCACCTCTATGTACGACCAGCAAGGTTACAGTTAGTGCTCATGCAGCACCTAACATGTACTACACAGCAAGGTTACAGTTAGTGCTCATGCAGCACCTCACATGTACGACACAGCAAGGTTACAGTTAGTGCTCATGCAGCACCTAACATGTACTACACAGCAAGGTTACAGTTAGTGCTCATGCAGCACCTCATATGTACGACACAGCAAGGTTACAGTTAGTGCTCATAGCCCTACATGTACTACACAACAGGTTACAGTTAGTGCTATCAGCACCAACATGTAGACACAGCAGATTACAGTTAGTGCTCATGCAGCACCTAACGTCTACGACACAGCAAGGTTACAGTTAGTGCTCATGCAGCACCTAACGTCTACACACACAAGGTTACAGTTAGTGCTCATGCGCTTTCAATTCTCAGATAAGATAAGAAACTGTGAAGAAAAGACAAGTGTTGTAAGCAAAAGGATTGACTTCATTGCCCAGGTTTACCCATATGGCTCGGTTCCTCTCCGCAGCTATGGCCTCCACCTGCCGAGATTATTGCACAAAGCACGAATCTCTAGCTTCAGCAACAACCTATGGATCTCGGGGAAAAACTGAGCTCGTGAACAGAACGGCCCGGTTCGGATTTGAATCCACGACCTTCAACTCAAAAGCAAAGGGCTTAACCATTTAGCAACAGAGACCCCCGAAGAAAAGACAGTAGGAGTTTTTGGTAGCCGCAAGAAGTATATGAAAGTTATGGCAATAATTTTTTTTTTCCCGATCCGGAAGCACTTGAGCTTCTCAGCTCTTCGGCTCGGTACCATGGACATCGTAACCCTTCGGTTCGGTGCCACGAACACCGTAAATCTGGGGGTTCTGTGGCTTTTTCTGCCATACCGTGGAATTGAACCCGCACACAGAGGGATAGTCACCCGTAGTGCAACGCGCTACGAACACGCTGGGCAGACGGGCAATGCAATAATTAAAGCAATAACCAGGCTGGAGTAACATACTTGCATTCATGAGTAAATTCTCAGTGACTAAGTATACAAACGATCATTAAGATGCGTTGAACATTGAAGGCAGTGGTTGGAAACACTGAGGAGGCGATACCGGAACAAATTTGCTTTATTTTTGTGACTGGGGTACACATGTGCTGAGGAGAATAAACAGACGACTGGTGGGCATGGCTACTGTAGAAATCGGACGATCAATGGACCAGGATAATATTGAGTATCTTCTGCTGTGTGAGCTGAGAAGCAACACGTGGCCACATCAAATCAACCTGAAAATTAAGTTTTTGTGAAATCTGACAGACATGAAGCCGACATCCCAGTTTGTTGTCCACAGCGGATTAATCACATGACCAGAGATCGATGGAGAAGAGGAATTTATGCAATGTTTTATGGTAAACTTGAAAATCATACGTTGACGAATCGTAGCTGTAATCATTCGTTGGAATCGTAGCTTGTAATCATACGTTGGAATCGTAGCTTGTAATCATATATCGTTGGGAATCGTAGAATCGAGCTTGTAATCATACGTTGGAATCGTAGCTTGTAATCATACGTTGAACTCTGGAATCGTAGCTTGTAATCATACGTTGGAATCGTAGCTTGTAATCATACGTTGGAATCGTAGCTTGTAATCATACGTTGGAATCGTAGGCAGTTGTAATCATATTGATCTGTTGAACCCTTTAACTTTTTAATCTAAATCGTTAAATGAAAATAAAAGGAACCTAGATATCTGAAAACTAGAATGAGAAATGGGTTTATTAACCAAACTAATCATGGGAACCATCAGTAAGCATCTTTTTCGACATCGTTTTGGTGAAATTGAGCACCTATAGGTCCTCATGATGTACCATGACGTCTATTCAGTACCCATTAAACAAGCTTATATTATACAACTATATTTTCTTTTTCTTTGTCGACATTTTCACTGGTCAGCTTCTGTTTAACAAAATATTTTCTCAACGTTTAGTTGTTAGCGACAGCAAAAAGATATTGTTTTAAAATCGTGTTTATTTTATACATTTTTTACTTCGTCATATCTATTGCCCTTTTCTAACTTGTTTTTTTAAATTTGTAAACAAAATTGTGGTCTTCTGTTGCTTATGCGGTAGTGAACTCGATCATAACCCAAGCGTACCTGGTTCAAACCCCACGGCGGACATTTGAAGCAAATTAGTTTCCGTGACATTTTTACGAATGGTTTTTAAAATAGACTTCACCGTTCAGAAAGCAATAGCAAACTACTAAACGTATAAGTGGTGTCTAGAAAATCAACGACTCGTTACTGTGGTTGATGGCTACGTCCTGTAAAGGATATGTCACGATTTTCATTACAAACAAAAATGAAACTCCCGTTACTGCCTGTAGTAACGCTTTTAGGGCAGTGTAGGACGTGTGGGACGAGAGTATGAGGGAGGCAGTGGTCGCATGGATAGTGCAATCGCCGCGAAGCTGTTGATTTTAGTATTTTTCATTTATGCCCACAACAGAAAAATTCCATGATCTTACCGTAAATTGAATACGAGTCCCTGACATGGGAGCCACGCTCTAATTCATTTGTCCAGACATTCTTTAATGACCTAGGATTTACTTCATTGCACCGGGTTTTCAACAAATAGCTCAGTCCTGCGCAGTAACGACAAGCTTCTTTTCGAGAATTTTGCACAGAACATGAGCTCCGTCACTCCAGCAACAATCATAGAGATCTTCGAAAAAAATGCAGCGTGAACCAAATTACGTGGTTCAGATTCAAACACACTACCTTCACAACGCATGTGAAACGGATTGACATTTTCGCCACAGGAAAACGACTTTCTGTACTCATTATCTGCAACATAACAAAAAATGACGATCATAAATTGTTTAGATTTAACCATTTCGGACTTTGCAATGAACTCAACATTCTCACCGTGCGTATACCAAATTGCTTTATTATAGTTTTACACTTCTACATTTGAGTTCAACTGTGTTTCACTGTTACGTTATTCCTGTCATTTAGTGGAACCGATTGCATCTGTATATTTCCACGAAGATTGTGTCCATAGTATTTGACTGTTTCTTTTATAACTGTACGGCAAACTTGTTTATTTCTACTATGAAGCTGTAAAAAATGTAATTATTTAATAACCCTTTTACTACGTAATTTTTGTTCATAAATTTTAACGTATTGCAACGTCTGCTGAATTAGCCAGTATACTGGATTTGCGTCATATTAAAAATGTATGCAGCCACTTTATCGGCGCGGACGAGCGAATTGGTTAATTAATTAAATGCTATATAATATTGGATTGTAAATGTATATATGCACTAGTGGCCCCTCGTGGTAGAAAATCCGAGGTTTGAGCTAATTATTTTTGTTTTGAACACGGTACGTGGTTGGACCTTGATTCAAGCAAACCTTGAATCCTTGTTACAAACCTTTTAAACCTTGTTACAGCAAATCTTGATTCTTTATTTGAAATCTAAATTACAAGTACCTCTTAAGTCGAAGCAATGCTTGTCTGAATGATCAGGAACAATGCTGGTGAGAAAAGCATGTTTTCACTCAAAGTTTAGCTAGAGGCACCTTATTATATGCCATGATTACGCCTGCATTCATAGAGAGTGAATATTTATACTATATATATATATATATGTACTAAATAGAAAATTCATGGCTATGCGTGTGTGTCGGTTTCAAATGTTTAGCATAATTCCCGACACTGTGAACTTAAAATTTAAAATATGGGTTTCTTCCATAGTGTAGATCATAGATACCCAAACTTTTTCGGCCCACCGCATACTTTGCAAGACATAAACTTTGTAACGCCCCCTTATCATTATAAAAGTTTGCCAATGCCCCCACCCACATAAATGCTTTATTTTCACTTTAAAATAGCAAATTTATAAATATTTATGTCATACATGATCGATTTTCAAATGATTAAATACTTGAAATAGAAAATTGATGAAAAAATGGGTCGTGTAATATGGGCATAAGATGAATAAAAATGCAGAATTAAAATTTCTAATGATTATTCAATCAAAAAATTACGATAAAAATTCCCCATAAATGCTTCTGAACCCACTAACGCCCTCTGGAAATTTTCAGCGCTTACTACGGGGAGAGGGGGCGGTAGCGCCCACTTTGGGAACCCATAGTGTAGATAAACACTTGAAAAGTGTACATATTTACTTCTTTATTTTCAAACACTGTAAAATCAAACTTACTTACACATATTTTGCAATTGTTAAAAAAAAAATCCGCAGTACTTTAAACCACTAATTGCGGTTTCAGTGGTGACTATCAAAGGTTTTTTTCCCCTTTATTGACATTCCAAACACACGATTGGTGTAATTTTATTTTTATGAGTAGAATTGAAATTGAGAAACATATCTTGAATTTGATTTGCTGTGTGCAATATGTTCTCCAGTAGGCGTGATATTTCTGCCGAAATAGACGAAACTATATAGGGAAACCGTTGCCAGTAAATGCATTTTTGGCATTTAGACCCTAATACTATAACTTAAATATTAATTTCCTAGAGAAGAACGGCTACGATTGTTAGCATATGTATATACATACATATACATACATACATACATACATACACTCAGTTTGTGGACTACAGTAAACTAAGCACATGACAAGGGATCGCTGAAGAAGAAGAAGATACAAACACAATAAGTTTTGTTTCGTAATTTAATCCAAAAAGGTTCAGTAGTGCAAAAATATGGTCAAAAGATCCACTTAGTAGAAAGTGTCACTTGAGTCACTGGAAAAAAATGTGTTTGCTTTCATTTTGCTAATCCTTATGTTTTTTCTGTCTTATTCACTATGTTCCTGCATAGATCATCTCAATGTTTACTTGACGTTACGTTTCGGCTTTGGCACATACCATTAGCAGTAAGATGGGCTCTTCCACACATGTCCAATGTTAAATTAACTTTATCTTATACTTCCTAGTCTACGAGTCTGAAATGTGTTACTCTGGTTTTATTGAGAAGGGAAAATGCATTTATCGTCTGGCGTGATACACAGTGTTATTGCTGTGTCTCTGACAATTTGTTCAATTTCCAGATAGCTAAAAGCGAGCGAGCTACATTTAGGACACATTCTTTCTTTTATCTAATCCTGCTTTGCCTCAAAGTGTCAATATAAAAAGAGAATTATAGAACGGGCTTTTGTGTGTGGCTTATAAATAGTGTTTTTCACAGCCTTTGTTATTCTGAGATCCACCTTCTGCGTGGACGGTCTTAGCTTTATATCCATAGTATATGTGTATCTTTGCCACATTGGACACATTCTATTTGTCTATTCTCTAATCCTGTTTTGCCTTTCAACGTTAGTTCTGTTTAGAATATCTTTCATTCTGTCACTTAAAGAGCCACTTATAAAGTTTACCAAATGATATAATGTTTATATTTGTTTACTTTCATTTATTTTATTATTTTATAGTTTACGGTTTAATTATATGTTATGTTTACATTTTAAACGCCCGAGTGGCTACCGGGGCCCAAATACGAAGTGTAAAGAATACACTGTTACCTGCCACGCATGTCGTAAGAGGCGAATAAGGAAGTAGGGCTTGGGGCTAGCTACCCCACCTGTAAAAATCACTAGATAGCTACAGAAACCACAAACAGACAAATTCATAACTTGCCACCCGACGAAGAGGACCCTCAAGGAGGACCACATGAAAAGACAATGGGGAGATTATGAAGAGATCTGGAAAAGATCACCTTGGATAAGCGGGTTTGGAAGGCCTTGGTTGTGGAACTATTCCTCCCAGGGAGAAAGGTAAAGAAGAATAAGAATACAAAGGGTTAAAAGAAGAAGCAGTGGTTGAATAGTTGTTAGCAGTGAGATTTCTTGACAAAAACATCCCGTCTTAGACGTCAACCCGTTAAGGTTAACCAGTTTTTTTTCAGTTAGTGGGAAAATAAAACCAATGCACTGGACATGAGTGGAGACAGCTCCGGACAGACAGCTTTAATTCTTATTCCCTACAGAAAATCCCAGTGTACTCTAAGAAAACTAGAATAAAGCACTGTAATAGCGTTTTAAAAGAAATCTGTTTCAAGTTAAGACCGACAACGTACTCTTAGTAAATAACAATGTATAAAGAGTCATGTTTAGATATGCGTTCCAAAAAGAAAACAACATTATTTTTAAGTGTTGTATTTTTCTCTTCCACCATTTCTTCTTTGTAGAAGTATTGAAAAGGGGGAGTGTAGTGATCTTGTGTGCGCTTGTACTAAGACATTTTGTAATCTGTTATTCATTTTATTAAGGCTGTTCTTGATGCCGTCGTTCCATATTTTACGTGGTCTTCCTCTTGTTCTGTCCTCGTTATACTTTTTCAGTTTGTCTCTCTGTGGTAGACGATACCAGGGAATTCTTCAGATCTCCAAACCATTTAATCCGTTGTTATTTTATGAATTGCATGACTGGTCATTTCACATACAGTCTTTTTCTGATTTCATTTCTAATTTTGTCTCTTATTGTCACACCTGTAGCGCTTCTAACACATCTCATTTACGTCGTTGTGATTTTCCGCTCGATGGATGCTGTTTTTATCCATTTTAAAGTGTGCACAACTGATATATTGTTTTGTATGCAACATTTTCTTTGCACAGTGTTGCTCTCATCACAGCCAGACTGATAGATTCCATCTTTCAATTCTTTGACCGCCTCGCTAAAGGGTTCATTAATTGATCTGTAAGACGATATAGTCAGTCTCACGTCAGTTTTACGTCCAATTGATTATCTGTTACCTAACTTGAGGATGGGACATCCTAAATTCTACGGTAACTGAGAATTTAGAACCTAGAATTATGTTTTTATGAAGCAAATTAACTAACTACTGAACAATCCCGGCTTTCAATTTGTCCTAGCGCATCTTTTCATTGGCAGTGCGGGTGGGTAAATGATCACACTCTGGGCCCACCTATGGATGAGGTGGGGTCCTTAGGACACATACTATGTTAAATCCCTTGGTATGCTCAAAATATATTTTTCTGTTGGGTGAAAATGAGACCGATTGCCTGCCCACGCGTGGCAACAGCTTCGAACAAGCGGTTGTAACTCATCTGTCTTATACAACCGCCCAGCGTACTGTTATAAATGGGAACATATCGTTAAAATAACATATTCTCTTCATTTTTCAGATGTGGATTTTTGTACAAGTCAATCTAGATCATTCTGTGAACGAACATTTTTCTCCCGTGTGGTGCCTGGGCCTGCATGGGAAGCAAATAATAGTAGCACTGCGACCTACAAGGCATCTCGTAAGAAGCCACTGAGGTAGGGGCCTACTGAAGCTACCCTATTAAATAAAAAGCGTCGGAGAAATCGAATGTGCTAGCCTACTCGTAGACGCATAACTGACACAAAATACAATCGCTGTTAGGCTCAGATCACATAGAAATCACTAAGAGTTGTTAACAAGTGGTCGATATGGAGCGTTGGAAGAACAAGAATGATCATTTCGCGGGTTACGTTCTGTTTTTCTAGTTTCTAGCAACATAGAAGTGTTGTTTTACTTTTGCTACTAAGGACGTATATATTCGTTTTTCCCATTCACTTCTAAAGACGCATTAACACGTCTGTTATTATCTCTCCTCTGTGGGCTAAAGACGTGTTAACACGTTATACATTGCTACTGTCACTGCTATAGGCGTACATTCTCGTTTGTGTCCTAGAAACAAAAAAGTAGCTATTTTTAGCTCAGCCTTCAGAAAGTATTTAGCAGCGAAAGGGTTAACAACTCTCAGTCATGATGTGCATTGACAACTTATGACAACCATTTGTCTGAGTTTATCGGAACTCAAGAAACATAAACAAAAAGTGAACAGGATACTTTAAATAATAATTTTAAAGTATCTAACGCCGAAGAATTGACTTCAATGTACTGGGTTGTACCTCATATGGCTCTGTCCCTCTCTGTAGAAATGGCACTCCATATACCAAGTGTAATACACAAAGCATGAACTACGTAGCTTCGGCAACAATCCTAGGAGTTTCTCAAGTAGAACTGCACCGTCAGGGTTCAGATTCATAACCATCAAAACGGAAGACAACAGCTTACCCCCTTTCCGTGGAAAATTTCAAAATTTAGATTTTAGGACTGTTATGAATTTATTGTCTAATTCTATATCTGGTATGTCGTGTAAGTCTAATTCTATATCTGGTATGTCATGTAAGTCTAATTCTATATCTGGTATGTCATGTAAGTCTAATTCTATATCTGGTATGTCATGTAAGTCTAATTCTATATCTGGTATGTCATGTAAGTCTAATTCTATATCTGGTATGTCATGTAAGTCTAATTCTATATCTGGTATGTCATGTAAGTCTAATTCTATATCTGGTATGTCATGTAAGTCTAATTCTATATCTGGTATGTCGTGTAAGTCTAATTCTATATCTGGTATGTCATGTAAGTCTAATTCTATATCTGGTATGTCATGTAAGTCTAATTCTATATCTGGTATGTCATGTAAGTCTAATTCTATATCTGGTATGTCATGTAAGTCTAATTCTATATCTGGTATGTCGTGTAAGTCTAATTCTATATCTGGTATGTCATGTAAGAAGTGAATTTCGTCACTTCTGTTGTATCTTTTGTTTGATAAAGAACTTTTGGTAGAAACGTTGCTGTGTATTGTCATTGTTTTTGTATTTTGTAAATCATCAGTACTTTTTAATACGTGTTTCGCCATTGCTGCATAGTTTTCCTGCAGCCTTCCCTTATATCGATATATATAGAAGATTCCATTTTATTTCCATATTGAAATCTAATAAGTACACATGTTATAGTATAGTATTAGTTGTTTTTTGTTTTTCCGATCCAGAAGCACTTGAGCTGAAAGCTCTTCGGCTCGGTATCATGGACATCGTAACCCTTCGGCTCGGTGCCACGAACACCGTAAATCTGGGGAACCTGTAGCTTTTCTGCCAGTCCGCGGAGTTGAACCCGCACTTACAGAGGACTAGTCACCCGTAGTCCAACGCGCTACGAACACGCTGGGCACGCGGGCGATTAAAACTTACACAACAATTACTAAACTACGAGGTGTCGGTTAACTGACAGCCCACTATATATATAATGGAACAAACTACTAAATGTGTATACAAAAACATAATAATATTGTGTGCATCGGCTACAACCAGAAATGTTGCATATTTAATGTTGAGTGCGTCAAATCTGGCATGGACTGTTGTTGTTACGGTTGTTTAGAGCAACGATTGTAGCATTGAATGTTGAATAATTGATGTTGATTGCAATAGCTAACTGTCCTTACTATCTGTAGTAATGCCTTTTTAATGCGGTGTAGGACAGCTGGGACGAGACGCTGAGAAATTTAATGGCCGCACGGATAGTGCAGTTTCTGCGAAGTTGTTCAGGTTAGGATTTTCATTTATACCCACAACAGAAAAAATGCTAGGCCTTATCGTGAATTGAACACAAGTCTCCCTCATGAGAGCCACGCTCTAATCCATTCGGCCAGATATTCCTTTACAATAGTTGAATATGAAATGTTGCATTATTAACGTTGCGTGCAATGGTTGAAACATACAGGGTGTTCAACTTAAAAGCAGCATATTAATAGAGCTAATCTGGCATATATGTATGGAAATAGAAGGTTCAGTTATGACGTAGAATAGGTCAAGGTTGTCTGATGGTGTGTAATTGTAGTGCGGGAAGGGGAAACAAATGTGACGTAGGACGAGCTAGTCAGAACCTGTTTAAATAGTACATAAACACAACGCGTTAGGTTATCTGGCAACTTTCGATTTGTCAATGGAGCTGCAATTATCTTGAACACCCTGTAGAATGTTATATAGCTAACGTTGAGTAAAACGGTTGTAGAATGAAATGTTGTGTAATTAATGTTGAGATTTTGTATAATTAATGTTAGTGCATCGATTGGTTTTTGGTTATTGGTTACTAAACTGACGTCATTGCACTCCGGGCAGACCCATAGGTGCTCAGTCTCCTCCAACAGATATCGAAGAGTATGCATACTGATGTTTCCTGTGACTCGCTGATTAAACACACCTCTCACTTTGCCTCTCATGTTTCGACTTGAACAACGGGTAAACTCCAAACTGCCTAAATCGCTTGATCGATTCAACATCGATTTTAGTGTCCTCATCCAACAGACAGTCGCGAAGAGACCGAAGAATATCCCCTTATCCATCTTCAACTCCCCAATAATCGATACAGTTGATGCAAGTCTGCTCGCTCTCTCATTACCGTAAACACCCGCTTGCCCAGGACAGTATATCCACGTAAGCCGCTGGAAGTTAGAAACCGGAGGTTAAGTGCATCGATTTAACATTGAAATGTTGTATAATTAATGTTAAGTGCATCGATTTAACATTGAATGTTGTATAACTACATTATGACAAAAATAAAAAAGAAGTAGAACAGAAAGGAAATGAAAGACTTGATTCGACAACTGAATGAATAGAAAGGAAATGAAAGACTTGATTCGACAACTGAGTGAATGAACAAGTTTAAATTATGGAAGCTAACGTTTTATCCCCCCAAAAAAAGGTTGAAATGAAAGAGGATCTCTATTTCCACGGCAATTGCACCTTCTAGCGTAGAAGACATATTCAGTTTGATCACTCATTCAAGAATTAAAACGAAAAATCTTTTGCTGGGTCTTTGTGTTGTTGTCCATGGCATGAATCGATCTCTATGCAATGTCACACTAGCATGCCAATTTTTATATTCACAGCTTTACATTATCATCCGCCTCCACCGATTTCTTTTCTCCTTGTCAGTTGGCAGCAACAAGTCATCTAAACATGTTTCTGTTTGGCTTCTTTTTTATAATTTGTATGTGTTTTTTTTAAAAACGTTACTAATGTATTAACGATCGGTTATGTTCTTAAAAACGATCGGCTGTACGGCTAGGCAATGAGTGCCGTACGAAATAAAGCTTTTAGGTTCGAATCCTATTTTTGGTCATTTGGTTTTATTTTACTGAAAACATCTAATATACTTGCTCACCGCCACTGTCTATTTATTGAACATATTCATTAGCTCCGGTGTTTCCCATGGGGTTCTTTAAACTCCTTATTCTCTCTCTCTCTCTCTGTATATATATATATATATATATATATTAGCTGGTCAACAGAACGGACGTCTATACCATTTCTGCAGAACAATAGGTTCTGATTGGCGTCTGTGGCTTAGAAGTTTATGACTCGGTCTATTAACCTCGACGTTCTGAGTTCGAATCACGCTGCGGACAGTTTAGTTGCAAATTTTTCCGAGCGGATTTGAACAAAAGGACGATGGCACCACCCGTTCATAAAGCAATGGCAAACTACTGAACGTAGTAATGCCTAGAAAAATCACAAACAGCGTTACAAAGCTTGGATTGATTCGCAAAGTCCTGGAAAGGATATGCAATTAATTTTAACTTAATAGGTTCTGAATTCTCTCTCTCTCTCTCTCTCTCTCTCTCTCTCTCTTCTCTCTCTCTCTCTCTTTCTCTCTCTGCCGATGCAGTAAGTGTATATTTGTATAGTCCTAATCTGTCGTTAATTATGAACCAGTCTATTGAGTCCTTGCAGAGACTATGCGTTATTTTGTTTATAGGAAAGGAAATCTTTATTATCCTACACAGCAGCGTAATATGTTATAATTATCAGGCAGTATCATCATCATCAGGTGCCATGTCAGCTGGCGTAGGCGATCATGGATCTCCGCAAATCTCTGTCTCTGACGTTTGCTATCATCTTAGATGTTGACTTCTGTGCCAAGAAGTCAGACTGTCTTCCTCTGTCTCGTTTCCCCTCGATTTTACCAGCTGTTACAATGTGTTATAAACCTCCCCTTTTTCATCACATTCCTGACAAACGATGACTGTCTTTTCGCTGTGTCTTGACTCATTCAACACCTCCACATTAGTTATTTTAGCAGTCCATAGGATTCTCATCATTCTTCTGTAAAACCACATCTCTGTGGCCCTCAGAGATTTTTCGATCTGTTTGTTTATTGTCCATGACACGCATCCGTATGTCAGTATTGGTTCTATGTAGCACTGTGTAACTCAGGTATTATTATAGATATCTTAAAGGCTTAGACATCATGTTGGAAATCCGTCGCGCAAGACCGCTAAATATGGCGATGCAACACCACAAGAGGAATTGTCATAGTTGAGGATCGTCGTACCACTGAGACAGGAAGAAAACGAGAGGAGCGACGATACAGAACACACAACACTCACATGCCCGACGCTGATCATATATGTCTGAAAGAGTTTTTAATCGACGGATTGATTCATTACCTCAAATTTTACCCCGTTTGGCTCGGTCCATCTCCGCAGAAATGTCACGCCTCCTGCTAAGACTATCACAACGCACGAACTCCGTAGCTCCGGCAACAATCCTAGGGGTCTCTGGAAAAATGCACCCATGAACAGAGTGACTTTGTCCAGATTCGAACCAGCGACCTTCGGAACGAAAGGCAACGGCTTAACCATTTAGCCACAGATTCCCGCACATGTCTTACCTGTGGTATGGTGATTGCTTTCCAGGAGTTGATTCCACAATAACCTCTACATACACACCAAAAAGGTGCAACAATGCCTGTTGTCCCTTCTGCTTGATATGTACAGATATTAATTCAATTATAGTAGAACTCAAATGTGTTTCTTCCAAACAAAACAGATAATCCAAGGCATCATATAACAGAGATTATTTTCTCAGTGCTGTCTGCACAGAAAGGAAAACAAAAAATGTTCGTAATCTTTCTGAAGATTAATCTTCCCATTTTTGGCTCGACTCCCATTTTCTGTCTGGATTATTCTACCCATTAAAAATACCGCTTTGGACACTTAAAAGTTCCTTGTTTCCAACACAATCCTTCTTCATTTCATTCTGTCTCAATTGAGCTCACTCAAATATCCAGTTCCGAAACTGCCAAATCCTCGTTCATATTGTCCATCAATCTTCGTCACCTCTCGCTTTTGTTTCGACATGTCTTCAATGCTGCTTTCTTTTACATCTCGTCAAACTTTGATAAAAAATGTTCCATAAAATTAATAATACATTGAAAAGGGAATGAAAGAAATGTGTGTTATCATAGAGATACAAATGTGAGCTGTTTTATGATATTGCTGTTTTTGTCATCTGAGATTAAGCGTGATGTCCCATACTAATATGAAAGTCTTTTATAGCAATACGTTTTGATTGACTAATATGATATTTATCATAACACTTTGGTGAATGTGTGCTCGGATCTCTTTCTGCAAGATCTAAAAGTTTAAAGATGATGGATTGGCTTCATTGCACCGGGTTTTACCCCATCTAGCTCGGTCAGTCTCCACATGTCAAGAGTATTGCACAAAGCACGAACACCTTAGCTCCTACAACAATCCTAGGAACTCTTTCGTACACAGGACGAACTCAGCCACAGAGCACAAGTTTTGTAGCACGATTGAGGGTCTCCGATATCTTCTTCTTCTTCTTTGCGTTCGTTCTTTACGACCAATTTTAATCACTCTTTGTGATATGTTTGATCTTTGCCAAGAACGTGTATACGTTGCACATTGGTTTGTAGGCCCCTAAACGCATAGACTTCTACGCGTTTAGGACACATGTATCCGATTTCAGCCAAACCTCATTAGTCGCCTCTTACGACATGCATGGCAGGTAGCAGTGGTTCTATTCTTGACACCCCAAATTTGGGCCCCGGTAACCACTAGGGCCGGTCTCCGATATGATTTTTAGAATGGTGAAAATTTGTAGCTCTTTTATTAATGATTTTTTTCTAGGCAGAATTTATTTTTAATCAATTCTGATCTATTTCATAACTGCCACAATATTTGTTATTTGTTCAGATTGAAGATGAACCTAAGATTGTATCTCCTATTTGTTATTTGTTCAGATTGAAGATGAACCTAAGATTGTATCTCCTATTTGTTATTTGTTCAGATTGAAGACGAACCTAAGATTGTATCTCCTATTTGTTATTTGTTCAGATTGAAGATGAACCTAAGATTGTATCTCCTATTTGTTATTTGTTCAGATTGAAGATGAACCTAAGATTGTATCTCCTATTTGTTATTTGTTCAGATTGAAGATGAACCTAAGATTGTATCTCCTATTTGTTATTTGTTCAGATTGAAGATGAACCTAAGATTGTATCTCCTATTTGTTATTTGTTCAGATTGAAGATGAACCTAAGATTGTATCTCCTATTTGTTATTTGTTCAGATTGAAGATGAACTTAAGATTGTATCTCCTATTTGTTATTTGTTCAGATTGAAGATGAACCTAAGATTGTATCTCCTATTTGTTATTTGTTCAGATTGAAGATGAACCTAAGATTGTATCTCCTATTTGTTATTTGTTCAGATTGAAGATGAACCTAAGATTGTATCTCCTATTTGTTATTTGTTCAGATTGAAGATGAACTTAAGATTGTATCTCCTATTTGTTATTTGTTCAGATTGAAGATGAACTTAAGATTGTATCTCCTATTTGTTATTTGTTCAGATTGAAGATGAACCTAAGATTGTATCTCCTATTTGTTATTTGTTCAGATTGAAGATGAACCTAAGATTGTATCTCCTATTTGTAATTTGTTCAGATTGAAGACGAACCTAAGATGTATCTCCTATCTTTGATAAGACTAGGAACTCAATCTCACATACACTGAGATCACAGATCATTATCATTTCAGACAACGCGAACGGCGTACTTTTTTAGAGAGAAAGATACGAGCTCCTAATGTTAACACAACAGAGACCACACAACTATGTCAATACGTTCTCTTTTCTTTCCAGTTATCATAAACAGAGACACGACTTTGAACAATAACGCGTCTAATTTTATCCATTCTAATAAAATAACAACGAAGATAATAATACGACTAACAATAGGGTCACATAAAATAAACAATTAGCAAGAATTTATCTATTGATATTAATAAAATAGTTGGAAGTTTCTAGAACTGAAAATTCATTCATGATCACGTACAACAAACCGTTAGACGGCAGAGCGTACAAACTCTAATGTGGGCACTTGGTTTAGTCTTTCAATATGAGTAGCTTAAGATAAAGGATGCACATCTTGTGTATTGTTCTTGCGTGAATGAAGTCGCTTGTTTGCAGATTACGCCCATGAGATCATCTATGAAAAACTGGTAATCAATCAGTCTAAAATATGAAGAATTATACAGGATGTCCAAACACTATTTAGATGAGCTCTGTGACGATATTTGGATTGCTAGTCGTTCTAAAAGTACTCGGTTTGTTTCGCGTGTGGAATATTGTAGCTATTTTTCAATAATTTACTACCTCAATGTACGTGAGATACGCTGATAAATCGAATGGCGTGGGTTCGTTCCTAATATATACCAGTATTTATTTCAGGGATCTCTGTGGCGCCCTTGCCTTGTGAGTCGAAGGTCGTGTGTTCGAATCTGAACCCCGATGCTCTGTTTACGAGTGCATCTTTTTCCAGAAATACATAGGATTGTTGCCGGAGCTGCGGGTGCGTGGTTCGTGCTTTGTGTAATACTCTCCGCATGTCTCGTGCCATTTTTCTGGAAAGGACCGAGCCATAGGGGCAAAACCATTTGCAATTAAGTAAATCCTTTGGCTTTAAACCCGCTTTAAACGTGAGATCGAGTCTCTTTTCTTTCTTTTTGTTGTCACATTGTTATCAGATTGTTGTTCAGTGTCGTGGTTTTCTGTTTTTGTTTTGCACTTCTCTAGTGACCTGGCTGATAGTTATTTCTGCCTTTTTTGACAGCATTCTAACATGCCATCTCATCATCCTCAAGGTGCATATCCGTTATAGGACGTTGCTCTCTTTGTAGCACATCTGAAATTCACTCTGTCTCTAGCCAGTTCACCCACTGCGTCCATGGTAATATGCCATCTAGTCATTCTTTTCGTTTTCAAATAAAGCAAATAAAAGAACTCTTGATATCGATAACAAATATGTAGGAAAGTCATTGCCTTGTCAAAAATCAACAGTAATAATTAAAATTAATTAAATTTCAAATATAATTCAAATATAATTCAAATATAATTCAAATAGATGTTTACTATCCTCAAAATTGCATAGGAACCCCAGCTGTGTCTACAGCATTTGTGCACTACCATTGATATCTTCATATGTAAGACAGACATAGGAGTACACACGGTTATTCACTGACGTGCAATGATGGTGGTCATATTAATCACTCATTCATTCCACAGGATACATACTTACTTCGTTTTTCTAATGCTCTGTGGCACAAATGAATTCCAGAACGCCTCTTCAGTCCTACTTTTTTGTGCCGCCAGTGTTCCATTTCAGTTATACTCCCAGCATTGCTGCATGATATGTGATTGTAAGTAAATTAAATATGATGACATTTAACATGCATTCATTATCTGGGTCATTAGGGATTTAAAATTATTTCTGATTTGGCATCTAGGAGGTCTGGTGCCTGATACTTTGTTGCGTATAGTTTTTGCTGTGTTGAATTTAGTTTTATTGTTGTAAACACTGGGTGTCCAAATTGATTTCATCCTGGCAAAGATGGATATGTTCTTTTCTGAACATGCTTTTATATATTCTTCCATTTTACCTTTGAGTGTTGCCACACTGTCAACATTTTTGAACTACTCCACATATTCAAGTGTTTAAGTATTGCATCTCAAGTATACCGTCTCCTCTCATCATGGTTTTTCTTGTATCTTTGTCGAGGGGAAGTGCAGGGTGCTGGAGAAAGCCGTTTTATGTACTTTACAAATAGCGTTGTTCATGAACTCTGCTATTCCATGCATTCAACCCTTGCAAGATCATCATCTCACTATTTTTCTGCTTTCTACGTGTTTCTTTTTATGAATCGCTGATGATTATCATGGTGCATTTTCTCTAGTTTAGCATTCTTTCACAATAATGCATTTCGCAATAAGCAAAGAATGTGTGGATACCCTGTACATTATTGGATATAATCAGTAGTTTTGTATCCGGTTTCTTGGTTCATTTCATAGTTGATTAGAATCCTGGTTACTCAAGCTAAAACTATATTGATTTTGTCTAATTTTGTGCATTCATCAATAGAAAGAAGCGTTTTCTATTGCTTTGAGTTCAAATCTAAATTGGGTATTCAGGGCGTGTTTATTCTTAATAATATTCAAAGCATCAAATGTCGCGTAGAAATGCTGTTTGTGCAAAGTTCATTACAAGGAACATTAACAATGAAATGAATATGAGATAAATCACTCCAACAACATCCAACAGGAAAGATATTTAACTCTCATGTCTTCTGTTGATTTTCCTGTCCATTTTGTTCCAGCATGCGTTCATTAAAAACATGTTAGCACATACAACTAATTGCGTTATTCACATTTCAATACACAATCATCTTCTTTTCTATGTCTGCTGTCTTTGTCTTACATGTATTCTCTCATACATATTCTTCTTTGATATACATTTTCCATAACTAATTTTTCTTTACTTTGTTTAACTCTATATATTTTGGCCATATATATATAAATGTTATTTCTTTCCTATTTTTGTCCTAAAAAACCCAGAAATTTCGTAAGAATATTCTGTTAGTTTATGTTTTTGTTGTTGTGTTTGATAACCGTGTGTTTCCGGGACTCTCAATGGGAACAATGAATAGTAGCACTGCGAGCTATAAGACATGTCGTAAGAGGCGATTGAGGTAGGGGACTAGGGAAGCTACCCTAGTAAATTTTAAAAAAAAGTTAATTGCATATCCTTTACAGGAGTTTGCGAATCAACCCCAGCTTTCAACTGATTTAGCTGTGTGTGATTTTTCTTGTCATTATTACGTTCAGTAGTTTGTCATTGCTTTATGAACGGGTATGCCATCGTACTTTTGTTAAAATCCACGCAAACAATTTGCAACCAAACTGTCCGCAGAGTGATTCGAACTCAAAACGTCAGGGTTAATAGACCAAGTCACTAACCCCTAAGCCACAGACGCCACCAATAAAAAAAACGTCGCAGAAATCGGATGTGCAAACCTACTTGTAGGCGCATAACTGACACAACGTACAATCCCTCTTAGGTGTGTATCATATACACATCACAAAGAGTGGTTAACAAGTGGTAGATATGGAGCATTTGAAGAAGAAGAAGCTGAGTATGAAAATCACGATTATTACAGTAGTTCTACAAACCATTTGCTGAATGCTTCTTATCGTTTGTTACCTTATTATTTTCATTGTTTTGTTGCAATGCTTCTTTCATTTCAAGTAGTTACCTCTGAAGTCGTAGAAGGCTATGCATGAATACATAGCGAGTGAACGCAGAAGAAGAAGAAGAAGAAGACGATTTCAAGTAGTTGAAGTTCTTTATTTCAATTCATATATATATATATATATATATGTCCACCTATCTTTCAATCAATATATATATATATATCTATCATATATAGTATCTACCTATCTATTAATCTATATATCTAAATACCCATTTATTTCCCCTTCTATATCTATGTATGTCTACCACTCAATCTATAAGCGTATGTACACATCATTTACATATCTACTAACCTATAAATTTATCAACCCAACCCATAAATCTATCCACCCAACCCACAAATCTATCAATCCAACCCAGAAATCTATCAACCTAACCTACAAATCTATCCACCCAACCCACAAATCTGTCCATCCAACCCAGAAATATATCAACCTAACCTACAAATCTATCCATCCAACCCAGAAATATATCAACGCAACCCACAAATCTATTCACCCAACCCACTATCTATCAAATCAACCCACAACTCTATCCACCCAAGCCTTAAATCTACCCAGTCAACCCAAACATCCTTCCATAAATTCACACATCCTTTCATCCATCCATGCATTCCCCCTCCCCTCCCTCTTCCACATATAAATATTCATGCATTTGTGTTTTGCAGAACACCGCTCTCATTATGCATGTCTGAAAGGTTTTCATATATAGCCAGTTTGATTTGCAAGCAAGAGTCTACGTGCGTAAGCGTGGGCGTGTGTATATCGTTCTATATTTGACAACTTAAAACACAATTAGATAATATAAAGAACATTCGATTGAACTGACATCCTTAAAATATACAATGGTTGTAAAATATTGTTTGAATAAAGATCCCCCTTTTTTATGAGGAATAAAAAGGGTTCAAAAGTTAAGGATGTTTAAAAATTTGCTAACTCCATAGGACCCAAGTACTGACGGCACAAATGACATGAAATATATCGCAAGTGTTGCACAAAGCACGTGCGCCTAGCTTCAGCAATAATCCTCGGAATCTCATGAAAAAATCGCAGCTGTGGCTATGTACAGATTCGAATCCACAAATTGAGAAGTCAGACAAACGTGTTACCAACTTCGCCATATAGACCCATAAAGAACAACTGAGTAAGACGACAAATATTTCAAATGTTCTTTAACCCATTTATCCTTCAGAACCGATGTACTGACTAGGGGTACTTTCTAAGATGACACATTGCCAGTTTACTGTCTAATTCAGTTTGTACACATCCAGCTCGAAATA
Organism: Arion vulgaris; assembly: GCA_020796225.1. NCBI lineage: Eukaryota > Metazoa > Mollusca > Gastropoda > Stylommatophora > Arionidae > Arion > Arion vulgaris. Next base: position 47,669,009 of record CM036757.1, read on the forward strand.
ACTAGACATGACACCTGATGATAAACGCTGACCTAGATTAAGTTGGGGGCTGGAATTTATATATTTTTGATAGAACACTGCACGCTTTTTTTGTAATTTTACTCAATTATGTGAGTCTACGGTTATTTATTGGTGAAAAATATTCATAATATTGATATTCCTTATTGTTAAACTTAACTTACTGCATAATATAGCTATGATTTTGCATTTTTTTAGCCTTGATATATCCTTGATTTTAAAATGAATTCGTCTATAAACAACAATACTGGAATGCGATGTCACGTGACCGGTTGTGGTCTGATTTCCCATAATTTTTACCCGATTCATCAGGCCCTACGAGTTTATAGTTCGCTGTGGTTTGCATCGCAACATAAATGAGTCTGCGAGTTAAAAATAATTTTTACGGAGTGGAAGGGTTAATCCTCATTATGCTGGATCCTAATTGAAATAAACCAAAAAAAAACCACACTAATCAGGCAGGTGGATAATTAGAAATAAAATCATTGGAAACACGCACATGATACAACAGAACACACTAGAAATAAAGATACTCATATAAAGTAAAACGACAAAACAACAACTGGCTGCAATACGGTGTAAAGTCGATACAATTTCAATATGTACATTATATTGTGAAACGGATTGGCGTACTGTATAAGCGTTCGCTCATCTACTAGGACACATGAGGGTTATGAGTTCAATCCCAGACTCAACGGTCCACACGTGAGGATAGGAATTGACCCCCTACCTCTTGCACACTAGGTTTTGAAATGTGAAGTGAATGACTTCATACCTAAGGTTTCTCTCTCTCTCGCGATCGTTCTTTTTATCATTCTAATGAGATATATAAACAGCCTACACCAATAACGGGTGTGCCCTAAAGTCGGAAAAGGCAAAGGAGCATAGTTTTATTTTTTATATTACACAATATTATTAGTATTTTGGAGTCTCTGTAGAGAAATGATCAAGCCGTTTGTATCGTGTTCTGAAGATCATGTGTTCTTCTGATTTGTCTTCGTTCTTATTAACCAAGATAACCACTTTTTGCGATTATATTTATGTGTAGTGTGTGGCGAGAACGTGAATACGTGGCGCCATGGTTTATAGACAACTACTACATATATTATATAACCAACACATCCAAATATCGGTCTAAGTTGTAGGTTCAAATTCTGACCATTCCATTCAGTTCAGGGGTGAATTGTTTTTTTAAAATTGTTTTCAGAATTATTTGCTGTAGTTACAGTATTCTGTACAATACTCTCAAAATGTGGTATGTCAGTTCTGGTGAGATGGAGCTAGTCTTACACACTTTACCAGTTCTACTGCATGGATCAGAATGTCAGTGAATGATCAGGAAATATACTATTAGACTGTCCACAGCCTGCTGCCTTACAGGTAGGCTGGGGACAGTCAGGCTGACGGATAGCGAACCCAGTAAATCCTCAGTGAAACCGGACACGTCGCCGAAGAATAAGCACCAGAGCTCCAAATGGTGCTGAATGATGTGACGTAAAAACGTTCTTGGCAAAGTATGTTTATATATCACAATAAGAATGATCAAAATGGCCAAAAAGAACGATCGCGAGAGAAAGAGAGACTGTCCACCTTTGATAACACGTGTCTTCACTGAAAGCAACTTTTGTTTGTGACTACAAAAGTCGAAAACATTTATCGATCTCTTTGTCTCAGGACACAATGGGTTCTGCCTTATATGAGTAATGTGGTCTCTGGTGAGTTGCAACGTCTGTCAATGCTGTAGTAGACCGTTCTGGAACGACAAAATCATTGCTACATTTGCTGCAGGATAAACGGGCGACTGGATCTGATGCAGAGGATGGTCTCTCTACACTCTGCACTCTCTTTTGCTTACATATACGATGTCAGTTCTCTTCTTTTCTAAAACCATTCCTCACTGACGGTATCCATTCTTTCAGTGTCAGGCCAACCATTCCAAATTATCTTTACCCATACTAGGATTTTAGATTCCGCTGGCAGGTGGAAATGAAGCGTAGTAGTGGTCGTCCATGCTGTTAGTATCAGTAGCGAGTTGCCCATATATGATGACCTCTGGGAATTCTACCAACGCTTTAGTGGCTCTGTGGGTCTCTGTAAATCTGTGAGTCTCAGTCTCTGTAAGTCTGTAAATTCTGTGGGTCTCTATTTAATCACAATTAATTATCCTCACTATGAAAGGTAGTAGAATATGATAGTAAGGGCATATTATAAGAATGGCAGAGAACATACAGACTAAAATTGCATGTACTAATAGGATAACAAAAAGTAGAACATGAGGTAGACCAAGTAAATGTAAATGAGAAAGAGATCACATTGAAGTAGACCTAAAAATACTATTAGTCCACAATTGAGAAGAGAATGTTAAGAACAGAGATGAATAGATGTGGGTAATATCTCCATCAATGAACCTCAAAGGCTCGGAAATCTGAAAAAGGAAAAAATGAAGAAGTGTGTGACTCCAACGATATTTCTAATGTTTACAATATTTTCTCTATCATGTCTTGTAACACCGACAATTGTTTAAGAAAAACACTTCATTTCACATGTGAAAAGCGAAGAAAGTAACATGCATAAAACACTTCCATCATCACAAATATGGTTTTCTTACACAAAAATGAATCAGACAACTAAGATATTCGGAACGACGTAATTAATTCTGTAAATTCTTTTAATCTTCTACATACGCTCTGGAATTCAAGTGAATGCGTTGAAATAAAGTTGTTATTCATCCAAATGTTTTTAACAAATCTCGTCAGCCTGTCTGTGCATGATTTCTGTGATAGCCACATGCGTTTCATAAGGTTACTATTTCGTGGATCTTTTCAGATTCTGAGTATTCTTCTTCTTCTTCTTCTTCTTACGCTCCATATCGACCACTTGTTAACCACTTGGTGTGTATGTGATCTGAGCCTAAGAGAGATTGTACGTTGTGCCATTTACACGCCTACAAGTAGACCAGCACTTCCGATTTCTGCGACTCTTTTTATTTACTAGGGTAGCTTCCTAGATCCTACATCAGTCGCCTCTTACGACATGCATTGCACGTCGCAGTGGTACTATTCTTTGTTTCCCTTGAGGGCCCGGCACGACACGGGCGAGATACTGAGTAATTCTCTTTCCCTTTCTAATTTTTTCTGGTTTCAGATTTTGCAGTTCATAGTGTAACCCTATCAGACCGTAATTTTGTTCACTTTCAGAAGTCTTTCTATTACAATATATACTTAATTCGAATATAACTCTTAATTGAATACAATCAACTACCAATAACAGCATATAATAGAAATAGATAAGGTACTAAAGTCAAGGGAAGACCACGAAAAAGATGGATAAGCAATATCAAGACCATCTTCTTCTTATTCTCTTCCACCATTTACTTTTTTATATAAGTGTTGAGGAGGGAGGCGTAGTGATCTTGTGTGTGCCTGTTTTAAGGCATTGTAAGCTGATATTCATTTTTGTAACTCTGTTCTTGATGCCGTCGCTCCATCTTTTGCGTGATCTTCCTCTTGCTTTTGCACTCGTTATATTTTTTCTTTTTGGCTCTCTGTGGTAGGCGAATCAAGACCACACAAAATAAACACGGACATAACATAACAAGGGCCACTCATATGGCCATGGAACGCGAATTAAAGCTCCCACCCCTTTGCTTAACGATAAGAGTGGAGTGGACTACCAATTCGATCATCCACCTGATGAAAGACAATGAACAATATACTGAATTAGACAGTGTACTGGCTTTGCGTTGTTTCAAAAAATACTGCTAGCCATTATAAAGGTTCATAAGTTGGAAGGGATTAAATTTGAATGAAATAAAAATGTATCCTTTACAGGGCATCCATATCAAACACAGTAAACCAGTCGTTAATCAACTAGACAGTACTTATACGTTCAGTAATCTGCTATTGAGTTCTGAATGGTGATGTATATTTTTACGGAATCTAAAAATTCACGGGAACAAATTTGCTTCCAAACTGATCGCCACTGTATTTGAACCAGGTACTCCTGTGTTGTGATGTAAATTTGAGTATTAAACAAAAACTAAAATATAATAACGTCGATAAGAAACGTGTGAACCGACCAATCAGGATAGAGAAAAAAGGATTATTAAACTTAACTCTTGAACTCCGTAATTTTTTGCAACTTTCGCAAGCAGTTACATTTACATGTATTCTGAATTAGTCGATATACTGGCTGTGAGCCATCTTAAAATAAATACTGCTTCCAGTATATCTATCAATACAGAAGGGCAAAAGGGTTAAAATGATCATGACTATTGTTGTAACGTTGAACACATATACCGACTGAAGCAAACAAATGGAAACAAATTCAAAGTAAGAGAATAACAGAACGTATGTCGGCAAACTTAATTGAACAAGCACGTAGAAACATCATGTTTCAAGCTTATACTGACACGAAGAGAGCTGTTGGGGACAGGGAAGAGTAAAGAAACATGATCAGACGATTCTAGCATACGATTTCTGTCTGATCTGATGATGAAATTTCATTCCTGATCTGTTGAGATATTGTTTTAAATTCGGAAAACTAGCTATTCAGTTGGGAAATTCGGTTAGAATACCGTTGAAGTAGTACTTGTGTTGTGTGAATGTTATGTGTAGAAGAGTAGTCTGTGTATTGTGAGAGATGTTATGTTTTGAGAAGAATAGTCTGTGTATTGTGAGAATGTTATGTGTAGTATGGGATAGTCTTCTATTGTGAAAAGGGTTATGTGTAGAGTAGGGTTGTCGTCTATTGTATGTAAAGTAGTTATTTGGTGTAGGAGTAGGGTTGTCTGTCTATTGTGAAAATGGTATGTGTAGAGTAGGGTTGTCCGTCTATTGTGTAAATGTTATGTGTACTTCTTCTGCGTTCTCACTAGAATGAGATTTCGGATTCTCTAATAAAGGCAGCCGTCTGCCTCAGATTGTCAGCCACACCATACAGTTTGTCTTGGACGCTGGTGTAAATGGGCCACCTCTTTCTTCTCAAGTCTGCATACTGGGGACGGTTCTGTATGATATAATTCCTATGATTTCTGCTTTCCCGTTTGTGCCGAACTCTTCCCGCAGTAAGTTTTGACCACCCTCGCGATAGTAGGTCTTACATTCTTACTGCGTGGCTAAATCTCCGAGACAGATTGGCGACCGTAGAATCATTCCTCATTGTGAGGGACACACAGAAGTAGTTCTAGTGGTGTGTGAATGTTATGTGTACAGAAGTAGTCCTAGTGGTGTGTAAATGTTATGTGTACAGAAGTAGTTCTAGTGGTGTGTGAATGTTATGTGTACAGAAGTAGTCCTAGTGGTGTGTGAATGTTATGTGTACAGAAGTAGTCCTAGTGGTGTGGGAATGTTATGTGTACAGAAGTAATCCTAGTGGTGTGTGAATGTTATGTGTACATAAGTAGTCCTAGTGGTGTGTGAATGTTATGTGTACAGAAGTAGTCCTAGTGGTGTGTTAATGTTATGTGTACAGAAGTAGTTCTAGTGGTGTGTGAATGTTATGTGTACAGAAGTAGTTCTAGTGGTGTGTGAATGTTATGTGTACAGAAGTAGTTCTAGTGGTGTGTGAATGTTATGTGTACAGAAGTAGTCCTAGTGGTGTATGAATGTTATGTGTACAGAAGTAGTTCTAGTGGTGTGTGAATGTTATGTGTACAGAAGTAGTTCTAGTGGTGTGTGGATGTTATGTGTACATAAGCAGTTCTAGTGGTGTGTGAATGTTATGTGTACATAAATAGTCCTAGTGGTGTATGAATGTTATGTGTACAGAAGTAGTCCTAGTAGTATGTGAATGTTATGTGTACAGAAGTAGTCCTAGTGGTTTGGGAATGTTATGTGTACAGAAGTAATCCTAGTGGTGTGTGAATGTTATGTGTACAGAAGTAGTCCTAGTGGTGTGTGAATGTTATGTGTACAGAAGTAGTCCTAGTGTTGTGTAAATGTTATGCGCAGAGACGTAGTCCATGTGTTATGTTAATTTGTGTAGAAGTAGTACGTAGGTAAAAATAAGAATGATTGACATCATCTAGCGGGTTCCTCCATATCGCCCCTCCCCGTAAACATTGGTCTTCGCCTGTTTAGAGTATCGCATGAAGCATCGGTTGCTCCATCAACAATCCTAGAGATCTCCGGAAAAATTATTAACAGAAGACACTCGTGAACAGAAAGGGAATGTCCGGATTCGAACCTTCGAAAATCAAAGCTAACGGTGTATCCACTTAGCCTCATATAACTCAGGACGGAGCGTTGAAAGTTGAAAGCAAACCCAGTTTTGTCAATCTTAGCATTGACATCAACTAAATTTGCTTACAATTCTATAAGTTAGACTTTTCCCTTAACACATTCACCCCTCTGAGCTGAAATACTGGCCTCCAGTATTTTGTAAGATGAAGTAAACCCATTATACTGGTTAATTCAATATACACTGCCATATGAATGCGACCAGGATTTAAAAGTAATTACGAAGTGAATGGGTTAAATTACAAATGCACAAATGTCCAGTAACGAAATTACAAGCGCACAAATGTCAAGTATTTCAATTACAAAAGCTCAAATATCCAGTAACGAAATTACAAAAGCACAAATGTCCAGCAACGAAAATACAAAAGCACATATATCCAGTTACGAAATTACAAAAGCACAAATGTCCAGTATGGAAGTTACAAACGCTCAAATGTACAGTAACGAAATTACAAACACACTAATGTCTAGTAAGGAATATTCAAGTAAGATACTTGAAATTGTTGAAGCGTAAGACGCCTAGAATTCGATATCTCCAAATGTAGTTGGAGATTCTAGCACCAGGCTGCATTGATGAAATCTTTATAAGCGAACATGGATCGAAATAAACAAGCGTAACGCAATGGGTAGGAGTATACTCGATTCTAGTTATTGAGAACGACACAAAATCAAGTTTAGTGAACATTTTTTGAATCTACCTTTAACCAAAACCAACTATAAACTCATACGGCCAGCGGACTAGGGTAATTATTCTAAGAAATAAGATCACAACCGTCACATAACATCGAAATTCCAGTATTGTTGTATATAGAAGAATTCATTTTAAAATCAACATAACATGCTAAATCAAGGTTATATTAGGAAACAAGTTAAGTTCAACAATAAGGAATATCAGTATTATGAATATTTTTCAATAAAACACCAGCAGACTCATAGAATTGTGTAAAATTGCAAAAAAAATGTTCAGTGTTCTATCACACATAAATCAAAATCCAGTCCCCAAATCTAACTAGGTCAGGGTTTTCTCGGTCAGTTATGCGGCCCAATATTAGAGTTGCCTGTTCTTTAACACGATGAGAACAGATGACGAATATGATAAAACATTTTCTCATCTGTGATCAATGTTTCTGATCTAGTCGCAACTGTCGTCACTTGTCAAATCGTTTTTACAACCAGTGCCATTCACGACGTACCTTACTTAATTCTGGTGCCTTTGATATCAATATTGTTAATATGCTATGTTATCTTTCATCTCAATTACTCGCATGTTAGCTTTGATCTTGGTTGTTACAATCTCTTAAAATAATAATGCCTTGACATGGTATATTTTTCTGTTTTTGGTCTTTCAAGAACAAAGCTGTCAATGAATCAACAAATCAATACGTTCGCAACTTTTTTTTGCTAGTATTCAATTTAACTGGCAATAAACAAAAGCCAATGTTGTCAGTTTCCGTCGGGATATTTTTAGACCATTGTTCATATTTGTACAACGTAAAGGCACCAAAACAAGAATTCTGTTAGATAATTTACGAGTCTTAATTAATATTTCCCACCAGCACGGTTTGATGTCAGGGAACCATTACTAGGTAGCTATGAATATAGAACAGTTAACTACTTGGTAGAGATTGTTTATTTGTTTGTTTGTTAGCTGCAAGAAGGGTCCTTGCCTGGAACCCGCAGGAACAGTGAAAGAAGGGGAGGCCGAGAAATACATGGAGACGAGATTTGGAGACAGAGATCAACAATATAAAGAAGAACAGGAGTGAACTGCAGGAGATAGCTAGAGATGGAAAGACTTGTCATGAGTTGGTTGAGGGCCTATGCCCCAATCCAGGGTAAAAGGCAAAGAGAGAGACTGAGACACGTTCTTTCAACCTGGTATATGTCATTTCTTGGTAATATCAGGGTGTATTGACCTTCTTTCTTTGTGTACCCATGGACTAGTCTTAAAAAGAACTGTTTGTTGCTAATTGTCGTATTTGCATCTTGTCTATAGTTTAGTTAGGAAAATAACTTTGACATCTTATCTTCATTGCTATATATACACGCCACATCACTTCATATGTTCTTATTTATTGTTTAGCAGGGGAACGTCATAAACAGAGAACTGTGGGATAGGACAGGACAATGGCAGGTGGAACAGGAGATAATGAGCAGAAGGTGGCGATGGATAGGACACACACTGAGGAAACCCCTGACAGCATCATGAGACAGACTCTCAGATGGAACCCCAGGGCAATAGAAGTAAGGAAGACCCAGAAACACCTGGAGACGGGAGTTAGAGATGGAACGCAAAAAACGGGGAGAGAGTGGCGAGATCTGGAAAAGATGGCCTTGGATAGGCGGGCTTGGAAGGCCTTGGTTGCGGACCTATGCTTCCTAGGGGTGAAGGGTGAAGAGAGAGAGGGAACGTCTGGCCTAACGGATTAGAGCGCGTCTCTTATGCGGCAGACCCGTGTTCAATCTCCGGTAAGGTCGATGATTTTTTTTTGTTGTGGGCACAAAAGAAAAATCCTAACCTGAACAGCTACGCTGCGACTGCACTAACAATGCGGCCACTAAATTCCTCAGGCTCTGGTCCCACCTGTCCTACACCGCCCTTAAAACGGTACTACAGACAGCAACGACAGTCATTATCTGCTTACTTGTGAGTAAACTGTGCTTTGGCGTAGACTTTCTGAACTGGTGTCGAGTTGCAATGTTGGTTGCAGACTTGAGTTTCAGAAGGAGCTAAACGTATAGTTAATGTATGGTATACTAGAGATGGATTTTATACTAACAACAGCTTTTAGATTGATCTGCATCTATCAAATTCTTTTTGTATTTTATATATTCTTGTTCTGCATTTCAGCTCTGAGGATATGCGAAGAGTTCTGGCGACTACCCTCGAGTGTGCCTCGTATATTGTATTTCCTACCGCTTCTGCTAATTTTGTGGTTCATCATTCGTGCAGACGACCTTTGATCTTGAAACCTTTTCATCTGAATAATAGTGCTCGTTGTGGCGTACTGTTTGACGGTAATCGTGTTACATGGCCGAACTATTTGATTTGTTGTTTCTTAGTATGCTCTAGTACTGGTGTTGTTTCTTAGTACGCTATAGTACTGGTGTTTTTTCTTTCATGCTCTAGTACTGGTGTTGTTTCTTTCATGCTCTAGTACTGGTGTTGTTTCTTTCATGCTCTAGTACTGATGCTGTTTCTTAGTATGCTCTAGTACTGATGTTGTTTCTTAGTACGCTATAGTACTGGTGTTGTTTCTTTCATGCTCTAGTACTGATGTTGTTTCTTTCATGCTCTAGTACTGATGTTGTTTCTTAGTACGCTATAGTACTGGTGTTGTTTCTTTCATGCTCTAGTACTGATGTTGTTTCTTTCATGCTCTAGTACTGATGTTGTTTCTTAGTATGCTCTAGTACTGGTGTTGTTTCTTTCATGCTCTAGTACTGGTGTTGTTTCTTAGTATGCTCTAGTACTGATGTTGTTTCTTAGTATGCTCTAGTACTGGTGTTGTTTCTTTCATGCTCTAGTACTGATGTTGTTTCTTAGTATGCTCTAGTACTGATGTTGTTTCTTAGTATGCTCTAGTACTGGTGTTGTTTCTTTCATGCTCTAGTACTGGTGTTGTTTCTTTCATGCTCTAGTACTGATGTTGTTTCTTTCATGCTCTAGTACTGGTATTGTTTCTTAGTACGCTCTAGTACTGATGTTGTTTCTTTCATGCTCTAGTACTGATGTTGTTTCTTAGTATGCTCTAGTACTGGTGTTGTTTCTTTCATGCTCTAGTACTGGTATTGTTTCTTAGTATGCTCTAGTACTGGTGTTGTTTCTTTCATGCTCTAGTACTGGTGTTGTTTCTTAGTATGCTCTAGTACTGGTGTTGTTTCTTTCATGCTCTAGTACTGATGTTGTTTCTTTCATGCTCTAGTACTGATGTTGTTTCTTAGTATGCTCTAGTACTGATGTTGTTTCTTTCATGCTCTAGTACTGGTATTGTTTCTTAGTACGCTCTAGTACTGATGTTGTTTCTTTCATGCTCTAGTACTGATGTTGTTTCTTAGTATGCTCTAGTACTGGTGTTGTTTCTTTCATGCTCTAGTACTGGTATTGTTTCTTAGTATGCTCTAGTACTGATGTTGTTTCTTTCATGCTCTAGTACTGGTGTTGTTTCTTAGTATGCTCTAGTACTGGTGTTGTTTCTTTCATGCTCTAGTACTGATGTTGTTTCTTTCATGCTCTAGTACTGATGTTGTTTCTTTCATGCTCTAGTACTGATGGTGTTTCTTAGTATGCTCTAGTACTGGTGTTGTTTCTTTCATGCTCTAGTACTGGTGTTGTTTCTTAGTATGCTCTAGTACTGGTGTTGTTTCTTTCATGCTCTAGTACTGGTGTTGTTTCTTAGTATGCTCTAGTACTGATGTTGTTTCTTTCATGCTCTAGTACTGATGTTGTTTCTTAGTATGCTCTAGTACTGGTGTTGCTCCTACGAAGTCGCTAATAGTCTCGTTTTAAAAAGTCTTATCTATCCTTCTTACTACCGCTATTTTTTGCAACATTTCATAACGTTTGTTGTTTTATTCATTTTTTTCGTTTGCTGTCATTGTCCCATTTTGAAATTAATAGCTCAAAGTTGGAATGTAGAACGTATTGTGTAAGTCTTGTTTTGTGTGTAAAGTTGGAATGTAGAACGTATTGTGTAAGTCTTGTTTTGTGTGTAAAGTTGGGATGAAGGACGTATTGTTTAAGTCTTGTTTTGTGTGTAAAGTTGGAATGTAGGACGTATTGTTTAAGTCTTGTTTTGTGTGTAAAGTTGGGATGAAGGACGTATTGTGTAAGACTTGTTTTGTGTAAAGAAACGTGTTTACAATTAAGTATCATTATCATTTTGTCGATGATTTTGTCTTGTCGTGTTGTATCTCTGCTGTATTTCGATTTTCTCATAGTCTACAAATCAAATGAAAAGTGCAGAGTTCCATTCTGTGTTCTACTATTATGCGCAGTAATTCTACTTGGTCTGTGCAGTATCTCATATTCTTCAATCTCCCTGTTCTTCTCTCAACTGTCTGTAGCATCCCGTTGACTGTCTAAGATAATTATTTTCAATTATTTCGCTTGTCAACGATAACAAAATTTGTCCTCTGTAACTGAAGTATCTTTTCAATTTCCATTTTTCTCGTAACATGGCCAAGTGTCACTTATTCCGGTCTGCAGCACTATCCTTTCTCTACCCCCCCCTCTCTCCCCCGTATTCAGCCTAGCAATTTCACCACATTGCTGTTTATGCGCCACTGTCCATCCAGAATGACTCTATAGTAATCCTGTCTAACCCATTTCCTTTTTCTTATTTAACTCCTAGAGTACGATACGCTAACTCACAATCCATTTAGGCTGTACCAGATATTAGATAATTTGTAGCAGGAGGCGTGATGTTATTATGCCTCTAACATTGGACACGGCACCAAAATCAGAGCTGTAAACGGCCACCAGATCATCCACTCTGAAGAACGCTGATGAATATTTTTCTATTCTAATACTTGGCACGGCACCACCGGTATTTACACCGAAATAAGATAATTCTCGGTAGTCATGAATTATTATGATTCTGTTCTTCTAATCATGTAAATGATGACACAAACAATGATACACGATTGTTAATTCATAACTTATTGATTTAGGTCACTTTACTGGGACCTCATTTATCAAAAAATAAACAACCAGAATCACCAAATCAATGTTTCTAATAGTAATGAATGCCAGAGATTCTTCCTACATCTATTAACAATGTCTCCATTCTACTGCTCTACCATATCAAGATCTTCTTCTTCTTTGCTTTCGTTCTTTACGACCAATTTTAATCACTCTTTGTGATATGTTTGATCTTTGCCAAGAACGTGTATACGTTGCACATTGGTTTGGTAGGCCCTAAACGCATAGACTTCTACACGTTTAGGACACGTGCATCCGATTTCAGCCAAACCTCCTTAGTTGCCTCTTACGACATGCATGGCAGGTAACAGTGGTTCTATTCTTTACACCCCAAATTTGGGCCCTGGTAACCACTCGGGCGTATATCGGGCGTATATCAAGATAACGTTGTAGTAACTCCAAGCATGTCTTCATATTAATATATAGATCAGTATTGCATCAATACGAATAGGAACAAATAAGTCTACAGTTTCAAAAAGTTTCCAGAAATGTACATTATGCTGAACTTGACCTCAGCAGATGGTGTTTAGAACTTAACCTCATTCCCGATGAATAAATATATTTTCTCTCCAAGACGACCTGATTACGCAATACTTCCGGCTTCCAGAAGGGGCCCGAATGTCTCAAACTGTTAATTGTGAGCGGAAACTTCCACCGACTAAGTGCACTGTCCAAGTTATTACGTATGTTTACACCACATTTAGCTTCAAAACAAGTTGTTTTGCAAAAATAAAAATTATGACTGGGTCATTCCTTCCGAATACAGTGCTCAAAATAGGGGGTGAGTATCCATGTTTACATGATTCATCTAACGAACAGCGTCATTATTTCAAATACTCTTGGTCTGTTCCTCTGTGTTACAAATTTACCTTATGTGCTAAACTGTTTTATTAAGAATCAAAATTACTCACATGGTTCATTTGATGCCATTTGTATCTAATTATTTATTTTTGTATCTAATTATGTGTCCAAGCAATTTTTTTTTCTTCGTCTTCCGAAATAGAATTCAGTTGTCTGGTACTCGCGAATCTTGAAGATCTGAGTTTTGAAGATACTCCTTTTTGGGGGAAGGTACCATTGTGTGCCTCAGAGCCCCTGAGAACTTGTTTCTGATAGGGTTATCCAAGCCGAACAAATCAAAGAAGAAAGATCAGACTAAGTGTGGCCTTCTGGCCTCCTAAGTTGTGGTCTGCGTGACGGGATAACTACCCATCTATTCAGAAAAGACTAAACACAAATGGACTATTCTGGAAAGCTACAAAGAAGACGTCCTGTAAGAAGTAGAAAAACAACCATTGAGGCCCTATGCTTCACGAGAAGCAGAGAACAATAAATAAGAAGACAAAATGTCTTATGTTTTATGAGAACATGCACACAAGAAGAACATGTACACGAGGAGAACCTTTAAGTAGTATATGTAATACATGGGAATAGTTTCAGCGGTATCGATTGTAGCATTGACTGACACAGGCTATCAATTATCTTCATTCATATTTGTCTGTTTTCCTAGATCGATTTTTGTGTTCACTTTAATCCATTTCCCAACTGAATTGTTCATTGTCTTCAGCATATATATATATTAGTTCTTGAAAATACGTTCCATACTGTACCTCGCACAACTGTTCTACCATTTAGCTTAATATGGATACAACAAATTGAATTACATATCTCGTGGCAATATTATAAGAAAACAATAAATTTCAAGCCGCGACATTGTTGATATTTAGGTAAAACAGTATCAAATCTAGAACAAAAATTCGGATTTTTAACTCTAATATTAAAGCAGTTCTGCTGTATGGGTCAGAAACATGGAGAACTACTCAAATAATAACGCATAAATTGCAAACATTCATCAATTGGCGTCTGCAAAGAATAGAGGGACTGAGTTTGTATGATAGAGTCAAAAATGAGGAACTTATGGAGAGAACTAAAAAGATTTCAGTGAACCAAGAGGTTAAAACAAAAATGCTGGCGCTGGATAGGACACACTTTGCGAAGACCTGAGATGAATATAACAAGAAGGGTCATTTCCTGGAACCCTCTGGACAGTGAAAAAAGGGGAGGCCGAGAAATACATGGAGTTAAGATGTGTAAGCAGAGATCAACAATATAAAGACGAGCTGGGGGGAGCTGCATGAGATAGCTAGAGATAGGAAGACTTGGTATCAGTTGGTTGAGGGCGTATGCCTCAATCCGGATTAAAAAGGCAGAGGGAGAGAGAGAGAGGGAGAGAGGTAAACAGTATATTTATAGCAACGATATTTGTTAATATTCAGTGAAAACAGTAAAATAACATTTCCTATGTAAAATTCATTAAAAAAAAAACACAAATTCCTACAAAATTTCCCCAATCAGCTTAAAAATTGCATCAGGGACCTTCACCGGTGTTACAAACTTCGTGCACTGTCCTCAATATCTTCTTTGTAAGAAAGAGATCAGAGCACACAGAGTTGATTATCGAAGTGCAAGGAGGATGGTCTTGTCAATCAATCAATCAATAGCCACAAATGAACTATCTTCAATGTCCTTGTACTGGAATGCGTAGTCTAGTAGTTAAGATATCGAAATCTTACTCTTGATGATGTCGGTTCAAGACCCGATGCCATCAGTATATTTATATCCTAACTGGGATACAGAATAAATGTAAACGTAAATTTGCACACTTCGTGACGACAAATGGACACAATACATTCATTTATTATTATTAAAATCTACATTGCAGCCCTTAACAATTTATACTACGTAACTCGGGTGGTGAGATGGGAAGGGGGAGGCTCTGTGGCGAAGAGATGACGTTGCGTGTCCGCGTTCTGAAGATCGTAGGTTCGAATCCGTACAGCGTTGATCAATTCGCGAGTGTACTTTTTCGGATATTCATCTTCTTCTTCGAACGCTCCATACCGACCACTTGTTAACTTGTGTGATTTGTATGTGATCTGAGTCTAAGAGCGAGCTCCATACCGACCACTTGTTAACTTGTGTGATTTGTATGTGATCTGAGTCTAAGAGCGAGCTCCATACCGATCACTTGTTAACTTGTGTGATTTGTATGTGATCTGAGTCTAAGAGGCGATCCATACCGACCACTTGTTAACTTTGTGATTGATGTGATCTGAGTCTAGAGCAGCTCCATACCGACCACTTGTTAACTTGTGTGATTTGTATGTGATCTGAGTCTAAGAGCGAGCTCCATACCGACCACTTGTTAACTTGTGTGATTTGTATGTGATCTGAGTCTAAGAGCGAGCTCCATACCGACCACTTGTTAACTTGTGTGATTTGTATGTGATCTGAGTCTAAGAGCGAGCTCCATACCGACCACTTGTTAACTTGTGTGATTTGTATGTGATCTAAGTCTAAGAGCGATTGTACGTTGTGCCAGTTATGCGCCTACAAGTAGGCCAGCACATCCGGTTTCTGCGATGCTTTTATTTACTAGGGTAGCGTCCTAGGTCCTACATCTGTCACCTCATATGACATGACATGCCTTGTAGGTCGCAGTGGTACTATTCTTTGCTTCCCTCTGAGCCCTGACACAGCACGGGTGACTGTCGGATATAACAAGCATTGCTGCTCGAACTAAGAGGCGTTCATGCTGTGTGTAATGCGCTTGGCAGGGGGCGTGCCATTTCTGTTGAGAGAGACGGAACCATTTTGGGGAAAGCCGGTAAAATGAAGTTAATCATTGGTTTTATTTCTGGAAACCAACTGTAATTTAAAAGAAAGAGAAGAAAAACAGGGATTATGAATCATTAAGTGACAGAATAAAAAATACAACTTAACATAATGCAGTATTATTATAAAGCGTAGAAGTTGTTAAAGCTTTCTTACAATTGATCATCATCATCATCAAGGTGCGTATCCTTTATAGGACGTTGCTCTCTTTGCAGCACATCTAAAATTCACTCTGTCTCTTGCCAGTTCACCTTCTTCGTCGATGGTCATGTTCATGGTTTCTTTAATATCTTGTAGCCATCTTCTTCTTGGTCTGCCTCTGCCTCTGCGTCCTGGGACCCTGCCTTCTAGTATTGTTCTTTCCAGGCCATCGTGACGCTTGATGTGACCAAAGTATGTAATTTTTCTGTATAGTATGTTGTTTATCAGCCAATTCTCTTTAACATTTAGTTCTTTCAGGACATCAGTGTTCTTTCTTTTTTCTGTAAATGGTATTCGTAGGATCTTTCTGTAGCATTTAATTTCGAAGGACTGGATTTTCGTTCTTAATTTCTGTGTAATAGTCCATGATTCACAACCATAAGTAGCCACTGGGAAAATGCATGCTCTCAATATTTTTAATTTTAGTATTTTGCAGGTGCTTTGCCCCATGTTCTTCATTGTGTTTAACTTCTTGATTGCTATTGCCAATCTTTTTGAGATCTCTTTGGAGCAGTCACCGTTATTGTTAATTATTGAGCCCAGATATTCGTAGCTCTCTACACATTGTAGTTCTTCATTACAATTGATCACTGAAGTCAAAATGTGTGATTGTCAGAATATTATCATCATCACCAGCTTATCCTTGTCAACTTGACTCATGGCATCAACTCTAAAAGTCTCCGTTTTACGTGAGGTCTCTGACGTCCGTCGATGTCATCCTTTCGCTGCTACATGCTTTCCGAAGACGAATCTAAAAATAGCTAGTCTTTGTTTCTAGGTCACAAACGTGAATAAACGCCTATAACAGTGACAGTAGAAATGTATAACGTGTTAACACGTCTTTAGCCCACAGAGAAGAGATAATAACAGACGTGTTAGCGCGTCTTTTGCAGTGAATTGGTAAAACGTCTGTACATGTCCTTAGCAGCTGAAGGGCTAACTCGTCTAAGAGATCTTGCACCCATTCTCTCCATGGTCTACATTTCCACCTTGTGCCCTGTATCATGTCCTCTAGAATAAACTTCTTCAGAAATTCATGTCATTCTACATGTCTAGAGTATTTCATTTTTGTAGTTGTTATTTTCATTATCAACAATTTCTTTTCGAAATCTGAACTTACTAGTTCTATAAACTGCGAAACGAGTTTTTTTTAAAGAAAAACAATTATCAAAGCGCATTTATTAGCACAGAACACAGAGTAGCCGCCGATAGTGCAGAGGTTAGGGCGTTTGCTACTATAGTGAGGGGTGTCTAGGATAGTTTTCAATTTTCGGATAGTTTCCTATTTTAAGATGCTTGTCGATCTAACTTCACTTGGACATCTGGTAAACAGTGGAAAGTAAATCTGGCCAGATTGATGTTGACTGCATCATCATCGTGTGCCGTTGGTCAATGATAGCTACCGGTATATTTTTAAATATAGCACATAGTATAACGGGTCTAAAGACGAAGGATTGACTTTATTGCACCGGGTTTTACCCATATGGCTCGGTCCCTCTCCGCAGAAATTCCCCACCATCTGTCGAAAGTATTGCACTAGCACGTACTTCGTAGCTCCACCAACAATCCCAGATCTTAACTTATCTTATCTTATCTTATCTTAACATCATTTGTCGTGAAGCCTCGTGGGGAGATTTAGTTTTCTATCTTGTGCCAGGTGTGTTGCTCTTGACGTTGCCTGTCCATGCTTGCGCAGGGACTCTAAGATGTTATCTATCCAACGTGTTCTTGGCCTGCCTGGTGCTCTGCGCCCTGAGTGTCGATTGGTGTAGGCACGTCATGGTAGTACACTCCCAGATATCTCTGGAATAAAATGCACATACGAACAGAACGGCTTGGTTCGGATTCGAACTTACGACCTCCAGAATACAAGATGAAGCCTTAACCACTTAACCACATAAAAATATGCATCCCTAACACAAGCCATGAAAACAAATACGTTACTTACATATAAAAGTTGCGTTTGTAGTATAAATGTTTAATCATAATTATGTTGGAGGGACTGCAGGATTAGCCACATAAATCTCTTGAGAGGAGATTCGATGTCTATCATAACTGTCGTCTTATATATAAATGGTCTACACTTGTCTAGCTTGTTTGCAGACTCGTCGCTCTGGAAAACGTTGGTTTATCATTCCATTCTGCGAGGCTATACTTTATCACTATATAACAAATCAAGTATCTCTGACAGATCGCTAGATTTATTTATATAAGATCAAGTGCAACATCTACATTGTCAAGTATCGTCTCTTCATCAAATTTCTACGATTCAGATCAAGTACCATCAAGTACTATCAAGTAGAAATGAAATCAGTATGAGACTAGCCATTCTATTTTAGAGAGTTGTTAGTATCTAGAAATAGAAGTCAGAGAAGCAAATGTGAAAACTTCTGAGGACATTAGTTTTTTTAAAACCTGTAACAGTATATGGATGTGAATCATGGATGATAACACAAAATTTAAAGACAAAATCAAATATTTGTGTACAAAATACGGTAGACATTTTTAGGCCGATTGGACAGAGATGAAACAAATATTTGGTCCTCAGATAACTAATAAGTGAATGTTCTTATTCTAGTTTAGAGCCCGTCTGCCCAGCGTGTTCGTAGCGCGTTGGACTACGGTGACTATCCCTCTGTGTGTGCGGGTTCAATTCCGCGGGATGGCAGAAAAAGCCACAGATTCCCCAGATTTACGGTGTTCGTGTCACCGAACCGAAGGATTACGATATCCATGGCACCGAGCCGAAGAGCTGAAAAGCTCAAGTGCTTCTGGATCGAAAAAGAAAAAGAATTTCTAGTTTATGACTATTTCTATTTTGTTCGTGGTTTATCTAAACCAAACTTTCTTATTCGAACTTTGGGCTATCTAAAGTCTAAACCCATTCTTCTTATTCAAGCCGCCTGCCCAGCGTGTTCGTAGCGCGTTGGGCTGCGGGTGACTAGCCCTCTGTGAGTGCGGGTTCAATTCCGTGGGCTGGCAGAAAAGCCACAGGTTCCCCAGATTCACGGTGTTGGTGGCACCGAACCGATGGGTTACGATGTCCATGGAACCGAACTGAAGAGCTGAAAGCCCAAGTGCTTCTGGAAAGAAAAAAAAAATTCAAGCGAAGAACACATTATTTTCTTGGGTTAATCCATTGCCATGCGTTCCGAAGGTAGGGTGTTCTAGTCTGGACCGCGCCATTCTGTTCAAGAGTGAATGTTTTCCAGAAACATCTACGACTGTTACTGGTTCTACAGAATTCGTGTTCTAGTACTCTCGGCAGTGAGCGTGTCATTTCTTTGAAAGAGGTAACGAGAGCCATATGGTGTTAAACCCGGTGCAATCATGTCAATCTTTCTCCTCTTTAAACAATATTTCCTATTCGTTATAGATCTAACTCAAACATTCTTGTTTTATTTTAATACACTTTCCATTACTATTCGTTATGTGCATATTTTATCCTATCATCTGTTTATACTGTTAACACATCACTAAGCCTTGTTGAGGAGATGTATTCCTAAAGAACATGTCCAGAGAGTCCTTCTATCCCGAACTTATCTCATTTTTAGTCGGATAAATGTCACTCAATCTTTTATAATCACCGCATCCAATATTTTAGACCCATCATTTTAATATTTTGTTTGCAGTGTGGATAAGGGGCTTGTGCAAGCGCAATCCGACATATTAACTTCTCCTACAGTTATATTTTTGTTTATCTTCATGATGTCATAAATACTTTTAATACCATGTCACTGTTACTGAGTTCTGAAAATAATTCTTTTATGATAATATCATATTTATCGGGCAAAAGTTTTGTCTTATGTTTTAAGCAGTCAGTATCGCATAAATATGTGTCCATTACTTTCTTAAAATGAAATGTTTTATATAATGGGACAGTTTAGCAGATCTCAGCAACTACTTAGATACAATAATTTATCATGTTAATATTCTGCACTCAAATAATATGTCTGTGAAATTTCTCATCGACTTAGATATTTTTCTTACAGTCTTAAATGTGTTCCTCGCCGTTTTAAATGTCTTACTGGTGCTTATGGAATCATGTCTAGCCAACCAATCATCTGTATTGTAACCTAGTATTGTCTTTTCATATCTTATATATTTCACATTTCAACTGTTTATTCAGGACATAGAACTGTCATTTCAGTGTATTAAATTATTTTGATTCTTATTAACAATATGGATTTTTTTTGTTAGGTCAATCTGTCTTTTTGTTCTTTTTATCTCTACTCTTAGTTTGCCTCACAGTGTCATTAACGGTAATCTCGATTATTGAAACTCATTTTATCATTGACAAGTTCTACTATCTAGTTTAATGTAGTTACTTTTATTGTAAAACAAACAATAATTTTATCTTTTTTTTAGTAATGTCATTAGTGTGTGATGTGTATGTTTTAGTAATGACAATAGTATGTGATGTGTTTGTTTTAGTAATGACAATAGTGTGTGATGTGTACGTTTTAGTAATGACAATAGTATGTGATGTGTATGTTTTAGTAATGTCAATAGTATGTGATGTGTATGTTTTAGTAATGCAATAGTTGTGATGTGTATGTTTTAGTAATGCAATAGTTGTGATGTGTATGTTTTAGTAATGTCAATAGTATGTGATGTGTATGTTTTAGTAATGTCAATAGTATGTGATGTGTATGTTTTAGTAATGACAATAGTGTGTGATGTGTATGTTTTAGTAATGTCAATAGTATGTGATGTGTATGTTTTAGTAATGTCAATAGTATGTGATGTGTATGTTTTAGTAATGTCAATAGTGTGTGATGTGTATGTTTTAGTAATGTCAATAGTGTGTGATGTGTATGTTTTAGTAATGACAATAGTGTGTGATGTGTATGTTTTAGTAATGTCAATAGTATGTGATGTGTATGTTTTAGTAATGTCAATAGTATGTGATGTGTATGTTTTAGTAATGTCAATAGTATGTGATGTGTATGTTTTAGTAATGTCAATAGTATGTGATGTGTATGTTTTAGTAATGTCAATAGTATGTGATGTGTATGTTTTAGTAATGTCAATAGTGTGTGATGTGTATGTTTTAGTAATGCAATAGTGGTGATGTGTATGTTTTAGTAATGTCAATAGTATGTGATGTGTATGTTTTAGTAATGTCAATAGTATGTGATGTGTATGTTTTAGTAATGTCAATAGTATGTGATGTGTTTGTTTTAGTAATGTCAATAGTGTGTGATGTGTATGTTTTAGTAATGTCAATAGTGTGTGATGTGTATGTTTTAGTAATGTCAATAGTATGTGATGTGTATGTTTTAGTAATGTCAATAGTGTGTGATGTGTATGTTTTAGTAATGTCAATAGTATGTGATGTGTATGTTTTAGTAATGTCAATAGTATGTGATGTGTATGTTTTAGTAATGTCAATAGTATGTGATGTTTATGTTTTAGTAATGTCAATAGTATGTGATGTGTATGTTTTAGTAATGTCAATAGTATGTGATGTGTGTGTTTTAGTAATGTCAATAGTGTGTGATTGTCTATTGTCTATTCCCAGGTGGAAGATGTAGTTGGTTGTCCACTCTTGCCGTTAAGCGTAGGAATGGAGCTTTAATTTGCGTTCTAGGGCTAGATGAGTTGCCTTGTTGTGTTATATCCGTGTTTATGTATGTGGTCTTGATATTGTATATCCATCTTTCTCTTGGCCTTCCTTAGCTCAAGTATTCGATCTTTTTTATTGTTTGATGTTATTGTATGCTGTTATTGTATGCTGTTATTGTATGCTGTTATTGTATGCTGTTATTGTATGCTGTTATTGTATGCTGTTATTGTATGCTGTTATTGTATGCTGTTATTGTATGCTGTTATTGTATGCTGTTATTGTATGCTGTTATTGTATGCTGTTATTGTATGCTGTTATTGTATGCTGTTATTGTATGCTGTTATTGTATGCTGTTATTGGTGGTTGGTTGTATTTCATTCTCATTAAATGTCCAAACCACTGTATTTGTTGTCCTTCAATGTATTCGGTGCATGTAGTTAATCCCACTCTGCTTCTGATGTCCTAATTTCGTAGTCTGTCTTTTCTGGTGACTCACACTGTCTTCCTCAAGCATTTCATTTCATACGTGGTGAGCTTTCTGTGATGTGTTGCTGTAAGAGACCAAGTTTGGCACTGGTAATAAAGTGTTGGTAGGAAACTACTTTTTATCATCTGTCTTTTCACTCCCATCTTGATCTGTGGGTGTTGTAGTAATGATGCCAGCTGGTAGGTCACTGCATTTACTTTTTGAAACCTTGTCTCTATTTCTCTATCTAATTTTCCGTCCTCTGTGAAAATTACTGTCTAAATATTTGAATTCAGAAACTTGCTTTACACTGGTGTTGTCTATTTGTATGTTTGATTGGCTTGGTGTTCTGCTGATTTTCATGGTCTCGGTCTTTTGTTTGTTGGTTTTCATGTTGTACTTCCTACATGCTATTAGCAATGAATTCATGTGATCTTGTGGTTGATCTTCATCTTTATAGATTAATCTGTGGTCGTCTGACAAAAGTAATTCATTGATTTGGTTATTTAATTGGTCGTAAGTGTGTGATATGTATGTTTGAGTAATGACAATAGTGTGATATGTATGTTTTAGTAATGACAATAGTGTGTGGAATATGTGTGTTTTAAGTAATATAAATATTGTTTTATATATTTGTTATATGTAATTTCATTAATAGCAACTGTTATAAGAAGGAGAAGATGGAGATGTGTTGGACACACTTTGAGAAGAAATGATCAAAGAATATCAAAGCAGGCATTGAAGTGGGTGCAAAGTGTTCTCTCTCTCTCGCGATCCCCGCCTAGACAGATGAACCAAATTTGATAATGAATTTTACTGTTGCTTTTAGGGCCTCCGTCCCTCCGTACAGCTTCTCGCGAAGCTCTGTGTTATCGGGCAACGTTTCTTTCCTCAGAGCTGCTAACAGCTGACAGTCTTGCAGTATGTGCTCTGAAGTCAAGTTCGACTTTTCACAATGACACAGGCTAATTGTGTCAATTCTGAATTTGTTGCAAAGGGTTCAAGAAAGAGGGGACACCTAGAGAGATCTGAAACGAACTTTGCTGAGAGAGGCAATAAATATTGGTCTCAGTTCAATGGAGATTGAGCTAATTGCCCAGGATATAGCGGTATGGAGAGATTGCTTACATGCCCTATGTAACGTATAATAGGACGAGAGGAATTATTATAATATTAATAATTAATCTCATTATTGATGACCTTGACGTCTGTATCCACCGCCTCGGATTCTCTCTCTACAACTTTTGTTAAATAGCAATGTGATCGTCCCTAACACGAATCATCTTATCAAATGCGACACATAAACCCGATATAGCAAGTCACAGTTTGAAATTCATTACAGAGAGACTATTTCCGGACTGTTTACTGCACTAAATCATCATTAATTGTTGTGTTTGTGATGTTGGATTGAAAGAGAAATCACTAAACGGAAGGCTGAATCTACCAACATAAATCAATCATTATTGTTCTAAAATACTCTTAGCGACAAAGAAAATTACAAGATCTTTCAAATGAAATGTTAGGAAGAAATGGACATTACGTGCGAACAAAACCAAGCAGAGAATGTCATTTTCGAGAAAAAGTGTTGCAGACTTTGTGTTTAGTTAATGAAAAACTGCAAATTCTATCACGCGACACTTGATGTTTTATCCATATAGAAAATCGATTTACTTGTTTTCTCAACTGATTTTGAGACATTTTTATTGGTTTTTGTTGAAGAAGGTTTTGTTCTCTGTCATATTTTGTGTTGTGTGTTAGTCTATTTCTTCTTCTTCTTCGACTTCTTCTTCGAACGTTCCATATCGACCACTTGTTAAACACTCTTTGTGATTTGTACGTGATCCGAGCCTAAGAGCGATCTTGTTCCGAGTATTGTTTCATGTATTGTTCTATTTCTTGTTTGATGTGTTGTTCTACGTATTGTTCCATGTATTGTTCTATGTTCTGCTCTATGCCTTGCCCCATGTATCGTTCCATGTATTCCTCCATGATTTGTTCAATGTATTGCTGCTACATGTATTGTTTAATATAATCTTCCGTACATTGTTTCATGATATTATATTCTTCCAGTCACTTTTCTATTTTACAAAGCTTTATATCACTATATGTATTACATTACATTTTTCCTACTGACGTTACTACCTATACGTATCGTGCTATATTTTTCTCACCAAATTTTAATCTCTTATTGCTTATCTTTGAACTTTATGTATTCTGTTTGCAATTTTTACACTATTTTCTTTCTCATCCGCGTTATATTTCTACTTGATTTGATTAGCGCTTTTTAAAAATAAATTGTCGTCAAACCATAAAATAATAACTTGTTAAAATTATAACACTCCTATTTATTGTTACTTTATTTATTTATGTTGGCAAGCATCATTGCAAGATATATCGTTTTTATAATCATTGGCTCGCGTGTTGTCATAAACGTTCACCTAATAGAGAAAACGATACATCATTAACAAAATATTATAGCTAATTTCGTACAGCCTATTCTGTTTTCTACGATTTTATTTACAATTCTCTGTCGTTATGTTTCCTAGAAAATTGAGTTCTAATATCGGAACAGAATGTATATTTTCTATTTGGTCATCATGTATTGTGATTTTTATATCAATGAGTTGGATATCTTTTCAATGTTTATAATTTTTAATATACACATTATCAATGAGTTGGATATCTTTTATAGTGATTGCTTCAGTAACAACATTGTTGGACAGTAAACTTATAACAACGTAATTCGGATCCTTGATGAGAATACTTAAACCATTACTGTCTAATCTTTTTATATACTGGGGCGCATCTGACTGATGACTAGGGAGGCGTGGGCGCACTGCGCCGTTTGCAATAATTATATAAATAATAATTAATAGTAATAGAATCTTCTTCTGAGTTTTTGTGTGTTTTTTTCTGAGAATATGTTCTAACCGTCGTTCCTTTTCTTCATATATATTGACTTGCCTTGTTCTTCTCCAAACTTCTGATTGTTTGGTCATAGTTATTAGCATACCTTTATCAAGGGAAAACTTACTGTATACTGTACCAGTATCATACACACATGGATATGTTAAAGTGTTCTAAATTATGCTTGTTTTGTTATTATTTTCATAATAATATCACAAGACAGCTGCTGGAAAACTTACTGTATACTGTACCAGTATCATACACACATGGATATGTTAAAGTGTTCTAAATTATGCTTGTTTTGTTATTATTTTCATAATAATATCACAAGACAGCTGCTGGAAAACGTACTGTATACTGTACCAGTATCATACACACATGGATATGTTAAAGTGTTCTATATTATGCTTGTTTTGTTATTATTTTCATAATAATATCACAAGACTGCTGCTGCATTTTCTTTCTTGTTTTTGTTTACTTCCGGTTAGAAGAGGGAAAATTCACTCAACAAAAACATTAACGTCTGGTGTTATTTGACAACTCTGAAGTATTGCAACGTGCAAACTTGACATCGATCACGGAAATACTCAGCAGAAAAAGGCTAAGATGGCTGGGACATGTGAGAAGAATTGAAAATTATCCACATACACTAACAGCTGTTGTTCTGTGAACTTTCTGAAGGAAAGAGGTTCCAAGGCAAGCTAATTCTCAGAAATACGGATACATGCAAAGTATCAATGACTAGCTGTTTTATTGGTTCCAACAAATGTGGAAAACTATCTGATGACAGAGTAATGTTGAAAACAACATTAAGTAACGGTGAAGAAACTTTTGAAGAGAAGGTTAGGAATGAGTTTGAAGGCAAGAGAAACAAGCACAATCTCAGAAGTCGTAGCAGTAACACACATGCCAAATGACCGTCTTCTTCTTGTGTCGTCACACTGCTACCGGGTTTTTACCCAGTGTCAGGTTTTCTGTTTTTGTCTTGCGCTGTTCTGGTGGCTTGGGTGATTGTTATTTTAGGCTCTTTGACAGGATTCTGCTATGCCATCTTACCATCTTTTTCGTGGTCTTTCTCTTGCCTTCTTTCCCGATGTTCTGTTGTAGAAGACTCTGTATACTGTGGAGTTTGGGTGCATTCTTATTAAGTGGCCAAACCACTTCATTCTTTGTTTCGCAATGTAATTCAAACAAGATTATGTGCCAACTTTCTTTCTTATGCTGATGTTGGGGACTGTCTTTCTGGCGTTGTTGGTAACTATTCGCAGGCAGCGCATTTCACTGTAAAGACGAAAAAGATCATACATATTAGACGAACAAGAACAACTCAATTGAGCCCTTTAAACGCATGATATTAAAGTATATCACAAAACAAAAGAGTACAGTGTTTTCAACTCACATTTCTTAAACAGATTTACTATCACACATACCACATCATACATCCATTATGTCTACCCCATTTGGCCTTGTAGCACGGATTTTGTCATAAATATATTTTTGTCAAGATGTCTCTAAATTTACTGTAACACATTCTGTCTGTTTTCGATTCTTAATCTAATCTTTTCCGTTCTATTAGCTTGTAAGAAAGATAACTACATTTATCTACACAATTACTAGCTATTCATCAAATTTCGTTAAAAATAAATGCGAAAACTTCTGCGTAATTTGAATATAAACCAGCAGAGTAATAAAAAAAATATATGAACAACAATTATTTCAGCAAGACAGTTTTTATTTAATGTTAGTGTTAATGTGAAGTAAAGTTTGTTCTTTCTAATAAATAAAAATCATTTTTCTCGCTTGATCTTCAAATGTGTTGATTCTGTTTTCCTACAAAGTATATCTTCGTTTTCTTTTGTTGTAACCCAGTGTCGTGGTTTTCTGTTTTTGTCTTACGCTGCTTTGGTAGTTTGGGTGATTGTTATTTTTGCTCTTTGACAGGATTCTGCTAAGCAATCTAACTATCTTTTCGGCAAAGTGTATACATTCTATAAACTCTGTTTAACATGACCATGAGGTTCAATATTGATATATTCTAAAATATATCTCGGGCCCAGGGATGTCTATAAGTAACTTAGATTTTTGTCTAGACTATACATACGTCTTTCTTTTGACATTTTTTCTGTTTCTAGGTGAACTTTAGTGCTTCTTTTGTGAAACCTTCAACATTCTCGTAAGAATTCATTGTACAAATTATCTACACCTATAACGTGCGTGTGTCTATCCATTCCCACTATTTTATCAATTTCATGCTAAAGGAGAATTTTCCAACAGCGTTCAAAACTAGCGTTTCCACCAACAGCGTTCAAAACTAGCGTTTCCACCAACAGCGTTCAAAACTAACGTTTCCACCAACAGTGTTCAAAACTAGCGTTTCCACCAACAGCGTTCAAAACTAACGTTTCCACCAACAGCGTTCAAAACTAGCGTTTCCACCAACAGCGTTCAAAACTAACGTTTCCACCAACAGCGTTCAAAACTAGCGTTTCCACCAACAGCGTTCAAAACTAGCGTTTCCACCAACAGCGTTCAAAACTAACGTTTCCACCAACAGCGTTAAAAACTAACGTTTCCACCAACAGCGTTCAAAACTAGCGTTTCCACCAACAGCGTTCAAAACTAACGTTTCCACCAACAGCGTTCAAAACTAACGTTTCCACCAACAGCGTTCAAAACTAACGTTTCCACCAACAGCGTTCAAAACTAACGTTTCCACCAACAGCGTTCAAAACTAACGTTTCCACCAACAGTGTTCAAAACTAGCGTTTCCACCAACAGCGTTCAAAACTAACGTTTCCACCAACAGCGTTCAAAACTAGCGTTTCCACCAACAGCGTTCAAAACTAACGTTTCCACCAACAGCGTTCAAAACTAACGTTTCCACCAACAGCGTTCAAAACTAACGTTTCCACCAACAGCGTTCAAAACTAACGTTTCCACCAACAGCGTTCAAAACTAACGTTTCCACCAACAGTGTTCAAAACTAGCGTTTCCACCAACAGCGTTCAAAACTAACGTTTCCACTAACAGTGTTCAAAACTAGCGTTTCCACCAACAGCGATCAAAACTAACGTTTCCACCAACAGCGTTCAAAACTAACGTTTCCACCAACAGCGTTCAAAACTAACGTTTCCACCAACAGCGTTCAAAACTAACGTTTCCACCAACAGCGTTCAAAACTAACGTTCCCACCAACAGCGTTCAAAACTAGCGTTTCCACCAACAGCGTTCAAAACTAACGTTCCCACCAACAGCGTTCAAAACTAGCGTTTCCACCAACAGCGTTCAAAACTAACGTTTCCACTAATAGCGTTCAAAACTAACGTTTCCACCAACAGCGTTCAAAACTAACTTTTCCACTAATAGCGTTCAAAACTAGCGTTTCAAAGACATGTTCTAGACTTCGTCAACATTTATTGGTAGTAATACTAAAACATGGGAGGCTGCCACGCAATAGCAAACAACTTAACGTACATTTCTTCGCAAGTAGTTCGTGTCGTTTCTAGACCTGCAGCAATAGATAAAAAAAAAACACAAGCCAGAAAAGTAATACATCATCATCAAATAGTTTGTCACGAGCAGACCTTTGTCAACCTAACAGTCTTTCAGAATATCTCTCTCTCATTTGCCATATGTTCCGCCTCCGTAGACGCCATGTTTAAATCATCAGTTACATCCTAAATCCATCTTCTCTGTGGTCTTCCTCTTGTACTCTTTGCCGAAAAGCTTTTACCATAATTGTGTTCTTCAACCATTCGTGTCTTTTTATATGTCCAAAATATTTCAAATTCTTATTTGTAGCATAATACAGTTTTCTTAGATTTTGAGATATTTTGAAAAAGATCTATTTACGACATCAACTACATTTCCATCCCTTCCAAAGGGTCTTCTAAGCCTGCATCAGGCTTATCATAAATTTACGCACACTTAAACTGACTATACTCAAATATTTTTCTTGCATTGAGCAGAAGGTCAGACTGGTCTTCATCACTCATGATGGACAAACAACTACAAGTCTATTATAAAAACGTATCTGGTATAGAAATAATAATTATTGGTACAGTTCATGAAGCTCGGTTTTTTTTCCCGGAAAAGAATGTTCGTTTTTTCATTGCCTCAGATGTCTAAACTTGAAGGGTTGACTTCGTTGCACCGGATATCCCCATATGGCTACTTTCTTTCGGCGGTGGTAAAGCCGGCTAACTACCGAGAATGTTGTACAACGCATGAGCTCTGTAGTTCCAGCCGCAATCTTAGAGAACTTTTAGGAAAAATATTGCACATGCGACTAAGTCAAGATTCGAATCTACAACTTTCAGAACAGTGGGCAAACATCTTAATCTTTTGGCCAGAAATACCCTAATTTATTTTCTATTAATTTTCTTTGTATTTCTAGATTTTCATTAACAATTTCCAACCGTGTGACACATTTTTAACATATTCACTATTAATGGAATATGTTTTTTTTTTGCTTTTCAAACTTTATTAAAATATTTAGTAAACTAGTCACGACAGAGATGAAGTGTCTACGCAGAATGCTGGTGTAACAAGAAGAGACCGGTTGAGAAATGAAGACATCGGGAAAAAAGTGGGTACAACATCAGTACTAAACTTCATCAGGAAACAACAAATTAAATAGTTCTACCACATAAGCAGGTTACCAACAGACAGTGCACGTCAAAGAGCGATGTTGCTCCGATACAATCGATACAACGCAAAAGGCTGATCACGCAAACGATGTACCTCAGAGATAACAGAGGCGACGAAAGACACTATTTATGAAGCGCACACAATGGCTCGTTCTAGAAATATCTTATCCTGACGCTTTGAGACAAAACAGGATTGGATAAATGGAAGAAAGGAAGATTAAAATATTTAACGATCTTCACTCGCAGGCTACCCAATAGATGAATATTTTATCAACAGAAAACTTATTTCGTAGATACGCCTATTAATCTGAACAATTCTTTGTAGGTTTCTCATCATAATTTAATATTGCGAAACCATGTATGTATTTCTTAGAGCAATTCTTTTAAATCCTTAAAAGTAATTCTAAAAATGAAATAATTGTAATAAACTATGCTGTATATTTTTCAAATTAATTAGTAGAAAAGTGCAAGGAAACATGTTTTTGAAGAAAAGGTAAACTAATTAATTGATATTAAGTAAACGAGCGTAAACTGAGCCGTAAACTGAGCCGTAAACTGGCCGTAAACTGAGCCGTAAACAGCTAACGGCCGTAAACTGCCGTAAACTGAGCCGTAACTGCCGTAAACGAGCCGTAAACTGGCCGTAAACTGAGCCGTAAACTGAGCCGTAAACTGAGCCGTAAACTGAGCCGTAAACTGAGCCGTAAACTGGGGCCGTAAACTGAGCCGTAACGGCCGTAAACTAGCCGTAAACTGAGCCGTAAACTGAGCCGTAAACTGAGCCGTAAACTGAGCCGTAAACTGAGCCGTAAACTGGCCGTAAACTGGGCCGTAAACTGGCCGTAAACTGGCCGTAAACTGAGCCGTAAACTGAGCCGTAAACTGAGCCGTAAACTGAGCCGTAAACTGGCCGTAAACTGGCCGTAAACTGAGCCGTAAACTGGCCGTAAACTGAGCCGTAAACTGAGCCGTAAACTGAGCCGTAAACTGAGCCGTAAACTGAGCCGTAAACTGAGCCGTAAACTGAGCCGTAAACTGAGCCGTAAACTGAGCCGTAAACTGAGCCGTAAACGGCCGTAAACTGAGCCGTAAACTGAGCCGTAACTGGCCGTAAACTGAGCCGTAAACTGGGCCGTAAACTGAGCCGTAAAATCAACTTTGAGTATGAGGCTTCAAAATGTATTTTAACGACCAAGACAACATTATATGGTACTTTTCTTCTTCTCTTCCACCGTTTACTTATGTATAGAGGTGTTGGGGTGGGGGCGTAATGTTCATGTGTTTGCTTGTTTTAATGCACTTTGTATTCATTTTCGTAAAGCTGTTCTTGGTGCCGTCGCTCCATCTTTTGCGTGGTCTTCCTGTTGTTTTGTATTCGTTATACTTTTTCTTTGTGGCTCTCTGTGGTAGGCAAAACCAAAGAATTCTTGTCAGGTGTCTGTCTAAACCATTTAATATATTATTCTTTTATGAATTGCATGGCTGGTTTCACATCCATACTTTTTCTGATTTCTTCATTTCTACATGTGTCTCTTATTGTCACACCTGCAGCTCTTCTAAGACACCTCATCGTTATGATTTCCCACTCATTAGCTGCTGTTATTTGTCATGTTTGACACTGGTAACATAGTGTTGTCACCAAAATCGTTCTTATAAGATATGCTTATATGATACTACTGAAGACTAACGTTTAATTGTTGAGTCACTAAAACTACATGCGAATATATGACATAAATATGTTATTATGAAACACAACATCTTATATATTACTAAATATGATCAGTTTCATTTAGAAATCACTAAAGTGTAACTTTATGGGGCAGTGGAAAAGCATACATGTGTTTTTGAATATAAGTGTTACAGAATATCATGAACAGAGAAGAAAACAAATAGATATATTCAGAAAGAGCTCAAGATCAAAGAAAACTGGCTGATGCTACAAATAAGAAAGTGGAAATTGCGGTATTTTGGACATATAAAAAGATACGAAGGGCTGGAGAAGACTATCATAGAGAAAGCATACAGACAAAGAGAAGAAGAGGAAGACCACGAAGAAGATGGATTCAGGATGTAACTGATGGTTTGAACATGATGGCTACAGAGGCGGGACATCTGGCCAATGAGAGAGAGAAATACTGGAGGACTGTTGGGGTGGCAAAGTTCTGCTCAGGATAAGCTATTTGATGATGATGATTGTAAGTTTATAATAGACCTAGACAGAAATGTTAAAGCAGATCTTAAGTCCATCTATATGACTTTGACAGGCACACAAACAAATAAAAGCGAACATTTGTGTGTGTGTGCATGATGCGCCATTGAGTGATGCGAGATCTTATGATGGTATTATAATTTTAAGTTACATTTTTTTCAAATTTTTCATTTTTTCATTTGTTAACTTTAATTTTGTTACCTCCAGCACTGAGTAGCAACTTACTGGGTAGCAACTTACTGAGTAGCAACTTACCAAGTAATATCTTGTTGAGTAGCAACCTACTAGGCAGAAACTTATTGAGTTGCAACCTACTGGGTAGAAACTTACCGAGTAACATCTTAATGAGTAGCAACTTACCGAGTAGCAACTTACGAGTAGTGCAACTTACCGAGTAGTAACTTACTGAGTAGCAGCTTACTGAGTCGCAACCTACTGGGTAGAAACATACTCAGTAGCAACTTACTGAGTAGCAACGTAATGGGTAGCACTACTGAGTAGCAACTTACTGGTAGCAACACTGAGTAGCAACTTACTGAGTAGCAACTTACCGAGTAGCAGCGTACTAAGTAGCAACTTACTGATGCAACTTACCGAGTAGCAACTTACCGAGTAGCAACTTATTAAGAAGCAAACTTTCATAATCGTGAATGTTATTAAAAAAACAATAACTGGACTGGGAGACGTCGAAAAGTTTCAAAAGATAAATAACAATCGAAATTTATAACCCCGGGCAGAAGAAACGAAACATTGAAAACCGTATTACTTGTAGCAGGAGATCGGCCACAATATGACGTTTGCCAGTCTGTATTGTCCCCTTACATGGGAGAGAGTAGGCTTATATAGAAACATTTACGCCAATGGAGATTCTCTGGATTAAGCAAATTTGAGTGAAGATGCCAAGATCAGACAGGCATTACAAACAATCTCATCTTATATGTGCTGTGAATCGTCTTTATTTTCTATATTTGGAAATTGTTAAGACGGTTTATCTACTGCGTGTTTGATATACAGTATGTGCGTGCACGTGCGCTCGAGTGTGTGTGTGTAGTTTGTGTGTGTGCCGCTGATATATATATTCTGTATATTTTATTTCTTGACATTTAATATTATGAAGACAATTGCAATTAATTACCCGCCCCCACAAGTATTTGCGATAGAAACCATATAGTTTATGTTCTGATGTTTATTCACGGCTTACTAATGTCCGCTTCAATTATTTCTTGGGTAGGGGGAGTTGCTGTAGCTGTGTTGAACTTGTGAATCGATGTTGTAATAATGATGTTGTACGTGTACACCACTGTGGCTGTTTTTATACTGTGATTGGATTGTACGCCAGTGAATGGCTGTTGTTATATTGTCGTTGGACTTGTACACAAGTGAATGGTTGTTGTCATACCGTTGTTCAAATTAAGAGTAGGAGTCCCACAGTTCAGCGTACTGCCATGTTACTTTTCCTGGTATACATCAATGATCTGCCACAAGCTCTGCCCAGACATGTATCACATTCTCTCCACGCTGATGATCTAGCTGTGTGGTACACCTCCGAGTTTCTAGGTCCTGCCATCTTTAAATTCCAGGAAAGCCTGAACAGCATCATAATGTGGGCAAGTAAATGGGGTTTAGAAATAAACAAGTGCAAACATGTAGCAATGCTTTTCTCATTGTTAACAAAGGAAGAACACTTCAGACTGAAATTTAACAATGATATCGTTCCCGTTCCCATACTCTAACCTTTTGGGAGTTAAACTTGACAGTCGTCTGACATGGAACACTCACATAATGGAAGCAAACAGAGAGGCTATGAGGAAACAAAGCGTGATGCGGAAGCTGGCTGGAACTACCTGGGGAACTGATAGTCGAATCCTGAGTCAGGTATACACTGGCGCAGTTAGACCGATCCTGGAATATGCATCATCGTCATGGATATCAGCAGCCCATTCAAACAAATTGATACTGGAAAAACTCAAAACAGGTGTCTGCGCTTTATTTTGGGAGCTATCAAATCTACACCAATTGTAGAAATGGAAAAGGCAGCCAACATCCAGTCCTTGGAAGACAGAAGAAGGAGAAAAGTGATTCTACAGACTGAAAGGATCAAAAGGATGCCTCACCGTCCACCACATGAAAAAATGGCGGCAAGGACAAAAACAGACCAAAGCGTACAAGTCTAACCCACAAAGCAAAAGAAATAGGAAAGTCATACTTGAAACTACTAAATCATAATTCCATACCAGAAGAATTACTTTTTGATCACTGGAAACCAGACTCAGTAGCACTAAACTTCTCAATCTCCATCCCTAAATTGTTAAGCAAAGATGCCGAGCCTAATCTAGTGAAGAAAGCAACTACAATGGAACATCTCCACTACATGTTTTCAGAAGACAGCTGGATAAGAATTTACACAGATGGATCGGCAATGGAGGAAACCATGAATGATGGAGCAGGAGTGTACATTAGGCACCCAGATGCTACTACTGTGTCTCTAGTGGCCCCTACTGGAAGAATATGTTCCAACAACAAAGCAGAACACTTAGCCCTTCTGGTGGCAGCACAGCACATGAAAAAGATACAAGTACCTGCAGGCAAGATGGTATTTCTTACAGAATCACTGTCAGCTATATAGGCCCTGGAAGCTAAATCCGCTGACAGTACTGTACAAAACCTAAAATGGGAACTTGCTCAGCTTTCAGAAAAGGCAGAAATTCACTTGCAGTGGATTCCATCTCACTGTGGCATTGCAGGCAATGGGAGTGCTGATGTCTTAGCAAAGGAGGGCAGTGCCAAAGAGCAAATTTATCAACCCCTCAACTCTAAAAGGTTAAAACCCACATACTGAGAAAATCGGCAGCAGACTGGAAGACAAACACTGAATACGATTTTGGAAAAGGCTTCCTCAAAGACCTAAGGAGAACAGACCAGGTCATTATATTTCGACTACGCACCGGACACTGTAGACTCAGCAAACACTTATATAGACTAGGTATATGTCAAACAGCTCTCTGCCAGTGTCACAGGGGAACAGACACCGAGCATGTCCTGCAGACTGTCCTCTCCTGTGGGATCTGAAGAACATGTGGCCAACCGCTGTTCAGACCTGGAAGCTGATTGCCCAGTTTGCGGTCCACAGTAAATTTAAGCCACTGATCAGAGATCGCTGAAGAAAGGAAGTAACCGCTGTTGGACTTGTCTGGCCAGTGAATGGGCTGCTGTCATACCAATGATGGACTTGCACATTAGTCAATGGCTGTTGTCATACCGCTGTTGGACTTGTCTGCCAGTGAATGATGCTGTATACCAATGATGGACTTATCACATTAGTCAATGGATGTTGTCATACCTCTGTTGAACTTGTCCACCAGTGAATGATGTTATCATACCAATGATGGACTTCATTAGTCAATGGTGTTGTCATACCGCTGTTGGACTTGTCTGACCAGGAATGGCTGTTGTCATACCTCTGTTGGACTTATCTGACCAGAGAATGGATATTGTTATACCACTGTTGGACTTGTATTTGTGAGTACTTATAGTAGCGAACTGTTCCTAAAACATTGATTTTTAACCAGGATAGAAATTAATTTCATGAATATTTTGATTTGCAGAAGATAAACAATACAATTCTTACAGAAGCTTTATATTTTGTATTTGGTTAATGTCTTCTAATACACACCGGGTCATCAATATAACTAGGGATGTTCTTAGAAGCATTTGGCAAATAAAGAACCCGCTTTCATGATACTCGTTCATCACGGGTGTTTCGTTATGTTTGTCTATGTATTCATAGATGACTAGTGAGCTTGATGCGGGCTTGAAATGTTCTTGTACAGTGTGGGCAATGTATATTTGCACTTTTGGGGAGTTTTTCTGCCTTTCTGTTTAGCTTATTTGTTCCTTCTGTGCAGTTCTACGTTTCTTCGCAGGCCGAAGAAACGTGTCGAAGAAGTGTACGCCATGTTAATTTGCCTTGATCAACGATCTCCCAGTTGTTGACATCTATGCCAAACCATTTCATCGAGTTCTTGGGTGTGTCTTTCTCGCTCTCTCTCTCTCTCTCTCTCTCTTTAGCGGTGTGTCTTTTAATCACTTTTATTTGACCACCCTGTGATCGTTTATGGCTATGCAGATCACCTGTTTCATATCACATGTTCAAATGGAGAATTCAGTGTTAGTAATATATTTATATTTGTTTTGAATCTCACAACATGTGTATCTATGAGCATCATACAGAAGTTCAAGACCGGTTATGTACGAAGGCCGTGGATACAATGTATACAAAACAAAGCAATCCAGACACTAACCTTCATCTATGTTATAGTTCATATTGGGGTGGCACTGACGAGCAATCCTGCTATCGAGAAAGGGCATTCAAAGGACAAAAACGACATCATAAAAATCTAAGAGAAAACATACGCTCTGAAGATTTCAATGAAGATAAAAGGTATTCTCTATCTCGGTCGCACATGTTATGCTTACCGATGGGTGCGGAATGACGGGGAAACCAAGAAAAAACCTCAGTAGATACATCAACAACATAGAACGAGAGTTGTTAGTCTAAAAAAACTGAAATACGTGCTGTGCGGAGATGGGAGCAATTATAGACATGTGAGATGAAGATGATCCTCAAGTGAACAATGAACAAGATGGATGAAGTGGGCAAAATCCCGGCATATCATTTAATTTTTTAATTTTTCTCTTGTATCCATTTGAGGCGTTTTTCGATAAGAAAGCAGATTTAGTGTGAAAAATCCCCCCAAAACGGAGTTTCGAACCTTAGCCACCAGTTTATCAAGCATTTGAACTAACCACTAAGCTTTCTCTACTTCGCAAACTATTTCACATATTCATGCCATTAAAACATTTAGTCATAAAACTGTCGTTACTGTCTGTAGTACCGCTCTTTAGGGCGGTGTAGGAGAGGGGGGAGGTGAGCCTGATTAATTTAATGGCCGCATGGATAGTGCAGTCGCCACAAAGTTGCTCATGTTAGGACTTTTTCTTATTTATACCCACAACAGAAAAAATTGGGATCTAACCGGATCCCGCACGGAGCCGCACTCTAATCCATTCGGTCAGACGCCGTCATACATTTAGTAAAATTGTTTATGTCTAACGTATGCAGCTGGTCCTGTAGGTAACCTTCTTTGGCAGCATTTCATGTATGGATTATTAGAACATGTAATACTTAATTCTTTGAATTTGTTTTCCAGATTTACATGTTGACAGCTGTTGCACTTACATTTATTGATTTATACTCAGTATTTTTTTTTCTCAATACATAACTTGAACTGTCTGATAGATGTATGCTTGTTTGATTTCCGAGATTAATTTGCGAAATGTATTTATTCATAAATGCAAGAGAGGCCCATAGCGCACACGGCCTCAACTATTGTTTGTTTGTGTACCCGTTCAAGTTTGAGTGACATAACTCGTAAATATGCCACGGTTGGAATATTCATCATCAAACACATTCGTGCACTAGACTACTGTGACCCTACTTAGTTATTTCGTGTTGCTTAATCCTGGTTAGCGGATTATATAAGATTATGTTATGTTGAGTATTACAGACGTTTTGTAGTGGTCGTTCTCACACGGTATGAAAGATGAGACTTTTATTATACCACAATATATAAAGAATACATAAACATGACTGATCATAATTAACAACAGGCAGCTGCTAGAGTAGCTGAAAGTACGAGAATTAGACATCAGAATTAGACAAAGTGGACGAGAATAGGACATGCTTGCATTTCTCCGCACATGATTTTAACATCCATACACAAAATTTACGAGTTTTCAAAAAAAAATTAAGTAAAAAACATGACTAATGTGGAAGTGCTGAATGAGGTCAAGACCCAGAGACAGCTTATCATCAATATACGAAAGAGGCAGACAGCTTATCATCAATATAGAAAGAGGCAGACAGCTTATCATCAATATACGAAAGAGGCAGACAGCTTATCATCAATATACGAAAGAGGCAGTCAGCTTATCATCAATATACGAAAGAGGCAGACAGCTTATCATCAATATACGAAAGAGGAGTCAGCTTATCATCAATATACGAAAGAGGCAGACAGCTTATCATCAATATACGAAAGAGGCAGACAGCTTATCATCAATATACGAAAGAGGCAGTCAGCTTATCATCAATATACGAAAGAGGCAGACAGCTTATCATCAATATACGAAAGAGGCAGACAGCTTATCATCAATATACGAAAGAGGCAGTCAGCTTATCATCAATATACGAAAGAGGCAGTCAGCTTATCATCAATATACGAAAGAGGCAGACAGCTTATCATCAATATACGAAAGAGGCAGTCAGCTTATCATCAATATACGAAAGAGGCAGACAGCTTATCATCAATATACGAAAGAGGCAGTCAGCTTATCATCAATATACGAAAGAGGCAGACAGCTTATCATCAATATACGAAAGAGGCAGACAGCTTATCATCAATATACGAAAGAGGCAGTCAGCTTATCATCAATATACGAAAGAGGCAGTCAGCTTATCATCAATATACGAAAGAGGCAGTCAGCTTATCATCAATATACGAAAGAGGCAGTCAGCTTATCATCAATATACGAAAGAGGCAGTCAGCTTATCATCAATATACGAAAGAGGCAGTCAGCTTATCATCAATATACGAAAGAGGCAGTCAGCTTATCATCAATATACGAAAGAGGCAGTCAGCTTATCATCAATATACGAAAGAGGCAGTCAGCTTATCATCAATATATGAAAGAGGCAGTCAGCTTATCATCAATATACGAAAGAGGCAGACAGCTTATCATCACTATACGAAAGAGGCAGTCAGCTTATCATCAATATACGAAAGAGGCAGTCAGCTTATCATCAATATACGAAAGAGGCAGACAGCTTATCATCAATATACGAAAGAGGCAGACAGCTTATCATCAATATACGAAAGAGGCAGTCAGCTTATCATCAATATACGAAAGAGGCAGTCAGCTTATCATCAATATACGAAAGAGGCAGACAGCTTATCATCAATATACGAAAGAGGCAGTCAGCTTATCATCAATATACGAAAGAGGCAGTCAGCTTATCATCAATATACGAAAGAGGCAGTCAGCTTATCATCAATATACGAAAGAGGCAGACAGCTTATCATCAATATACGAAAGAGGCAGTCAGCTTATCATCAATATACGAAAGAGGCAGACAGCTTATCATCAATATACGAAAGAGGCAGTCAGCTTATCATCAATATACGAAAGAGGCAGTCAGCTTATCATCAATATACGAAAGAGGCAGACAGCTTATCATCAATATACGAAAGAGGCAGACAGCTTATCATCAATATACGAAAGAGGCAGACAGCTTATCATCAATATACGAAAGAGGCAGACAGCTTATCATCAATATACGAAAGAGGCAGACAGCTTATCATCAATATACGAAAGAGGCAGACAGCTTATCATCAATATACGAAAGAGGCAGTCAGCTTATCATCAATATACGAAAGAGGCAGACAGCTTATCATCAATATACGAAAGAGGCAGTCAGCTTATCATCAATATACGAAAGAGGCAGACAGCTTATCATCAATATACGAAAGAGGCAGACAGCTTATCATCAATATACGAAAGAGGCAGACAGCTTATCATCAATATACGAAAGAGGCAGACAGCTTATCATCAATATACGAAAGAGGCAGTCAGCTTATCATCAATATACGAAAGAGGCAGTCAGCTTATCATCAATATACGAAAGAGGCAGACAGCTTATCATCAATATACGAAAGAGGCAGACAGCTTATCATCAATATACGAAAGAGGCAGTCAGCTTATCATCAATATACGAAAGAGGCAGTCAGCTTATCATCAATATACGAAAGAGGCAGTCAGCTTATCATCAATATACGAAAGAGGCAGACAGCTTATCATCAATATACGAAAGAGGCAGTCAGCTTATCATCAATATACGAAAGAGGCAGTCAGCTTATCATCAATATACGAAAGAGGCAGACAGCTTATCATCAATATACGAAAGAGGCAGTCAGCTTATCATCAATATACGAAAGAGGCAGACAGCTTATCATCAATATACGAAAGAGGCAGTCAGCTTATCATCAATATACGAAAGAGGCAGACAGCTTATCATCAATATACGAAAGAGGCAGTCAGCTTATCATCAATATACGAAAGAGGCAGTCAGCTTATCATCAATATACGAAAGAGGCAGTCAGCTTATCATCAATATACGAAAGAGGCAGACAGCTTATCATCAATATACGAAAGAGGCAGACAGCTTATCATCAATATACGAAAGAGGCAGACAGCTTATCATCAATATACGAAAGAGGCAGACAGCTTATCATCAATATACGAAAGAGGCAGACAGCTTATCATCAATATACGAAAGAGGCAGACAGCTTATCATTAATATACGAAAGAGGCAGACAGCTTATCATCAATATACGAAAGAGGCAGTCAGCTTATCATCAATATACGAAAGAGGCAGTCAGCTTATCATCAATATACGGAAGAGGCAGTCAGCTTATCATCAATATACGAAAGAGGCAGACAGCTTATCATCAATATACGAAAGAGGCAGACAGCTTATCATCAATATACGAAAGAGGCAGTCAACTTATCATCAATATACGAAAGAGGCAGTCAGCTTATCATCAATATACGAAAGAGGCAGACAGCTTATCATCAATATGCGAAAGAGGCAGACAGCTTATCATCAATATACGAAAGAGGCAGACAGCTTATCATCAATATACGAAAGAGGCAGACAGCTTATCATCAATATACGAAAGAGGCAGTCAGCTTATCATCAATATACGAAAGAGGCAGACAGCTTATCATCAATATACGAAAGAGGCAGACAGCTTATCATCAATATACGAAAGAGGCAGTCAGCTTATCATCAATATACGAAAGAGGCAGACAGCTTATCATCAATATACGAAAGAGGCAGTCAGCTTATCATCAATATACGAAAGAGGCAGACAGCTTATCATCAATATACGAAAGAGGCAGACAGCTTATCATCAATATACGAAAGAGGCAGACAGCTTATCATTAATATACGAAAGAGGCAGACAGCTTATCATCAATATACGAAAGAGGCAGTCAGCTTATCATCAATATACGAAAGAGGCAGTCAGCTTATCATCAATATACGAAAGAGGCAGACAGCTTATCATCAATATACGAAAGAGGCAGACAGCTTATCATCAATATACGAAAGAGGCAGTCAGCTTATCATCAATATACGAAAGAGGCAGTCAGCTTATCATCAATATACGAAAGAGGCAGTCAGCTTATCATCAATATACGAAAGAGGCAGACAGCTTATCATCAATATACGAAAGAGGCAGTCAGCTTATCATCAATATACGAAAGAGGCAGTCAGCTTATCATCAATATACGAAAGAGGCAGACAGCTTATCATCAATATACGAAAGAGGCAGACAGCTTATCATCAATATACGAAAGAGGCAGACAGCTTATCATCAATATACGAAAGAGGCAGTCAGCTTATCATCAATATACGAAAGAGGCAGAAAGCTTATCATCAATATACGAAAGAGGCAGTCAGCTTATCATCAATATACGAAAGAGGCAGTCAGCTTATCATCAATATACGAAAGAGGCAGTCAGCTTATCATCAATATACGAAAGAGGCAGACAGCTTATCATCAATATACGAAAGAGGCAGACAGCTTATCATCAATATACGAAAGAGGCAGACAGCTTATCATCAATATACGAAAGAGGCAGACAGCTTATCATCAATATACGAAAGAGGCAGTCAGCTTATCATCAATATACGAAAGAGGCAGTCAGCTTATCATCAATATACGAAAGAGGCAGTCAGCTTATCATCAATATACGAAAGAGGCAGTCAGCTTATCATCAATATACGAAAGAGGCAGTCAGCTTATCATCAATATACGAAAGAGGCAGACAGCTTATCATCAATATACGAAAGAGGCAGACAGCTTATCATCAATATACGAAAGAGGCAGACAGCTTATCATCAATATACGAAAGAGGCAGACAGCTTATCATCAATATACGAAAGAGGCAGACAGCTTATCATCAATATACCAAAGAGGCAGACAGCTTATCATCAATATACGAAAGAGGCAGACAGCTTATCATCAATATACGAAAGAGGCAGTCAGCTTATCATCAATATACGAAAGAGGCAGTCAGCTTATCATCAATATACGAAAGAGGCAGTCAGCTTATCATCAATATACCAAAGAGGCAGTCAGCTTATCATCAATATACGAAAGAGGCAGTCAGCTTATCATCAATATACGAAAGAGGCAGTCAGCTTATCATCAATATACGAAAGAGGCAGTCAGCTTATCATCAATATACCAAAGAGGCAGTCAGCTTATCATCAATATACGAAAGAGGCAGTCAGCTTATCATCAATATACCAAAGAGGCAGTCAGCTTATCATCAATATACCAAAGAGGCAGTCAGCATTTTTCGAACATGTGATTGTTTTTGGGCTTTTTTCCTGATCCAAAAGCAATCAGTCTGAAAGCTCTTCGGCTAAGTGCCATGGACATCGTAACCCTTCGGTTCGGTGCCATGAACACCGTAAATCTGGGGAATATGTGGCTTTTTCTGCCATCCCGCGGAATTGAACGGCACTCACAGGGGGCTTGTCACCCGTCGCTCAACGCGCTACTAACATGCTAGGCAGATGAGAAAAGGTTGTTGATATAGTTAGTTTATTTGATCTCTTTCAAAGTAGTACTCTTGTTGAATCATAGATAGATTGATAGGACAATCATCATTGCACTTCGGTGAGTAATCATGTTCGCCCCGATCTCTTTCTTACACAGGAAGATCTCAACTGCGGTGTACGAACTCCGTAGCACCGACGAGGGGCCCTGATGTAATTTTGAAGACGGTGAAGATATTTTTGTACGAATTTTATTTTGAATATTTTCTAATGAATTTGCTCGGACAGCGGCTTTCCAGCCTGCTCTTTTAGATTTTTAACTGCCAAGGGTTCTTTTACGTGTTCAAATTGAACAAGGGACCTATTTTATGTCGTCCGTCTACGATATGACTAGGAACTCGATCTCACCTACACTGATATCAAGGATCTCTGAAAAAATATCCAGATACTCCACGAGGAAGAGAACCTGGTACCCTAGGTACGAGAGACGAGCATCTAGTCTCTACGTCACAGAGACACAACCCCCCAGTAGTAAACTTGTGATCGTATGCACTTATTCCACCGTTCTTGCTAATAGCGATATCATCTCTGGTGTAATCCCTTTCTGTAATAGCCCTCAGATACCTCGTTGCCTTGTCCTGAATATCTGGAATCTCACCGAATTGACAGACTTTCAGTGTTTTCTGAAGTTGTTGAAACAAAAAGTCACAAGGAACAAGAGTAATGAGTATGAAGAGATGGTATGTTGTGTCTTTCTTTTCTTTCTTTCTTTCTTTCTCGAATCATGTATGCCTCACAGCGTCAGGTCAGGAAGAGATTTCTAAAACGGGCCCTAGTATGCGCTTCGTAGATAGTCTCTTTCGTCGCCTCTGTTATCTCTGAGGTCCATCTTTTGCGTGGCCGGCCTTTTGCTTTGTACCCATTGTATCGGAGCAGCATTGCTCTTTGGGTGCACTGTCTGATGGTAATCTGCTTACGTGACCGAACCATTTAATTTGTTGTTTCTTGATGAAGTCTAGTACTGATGTTGTACCCACTTTTTCCTGATGTCTTCATTTCTCAACCGGTCTCTTCTTTTTACACCCAGCATTCTGCGTAGACACTTCATCTCTGTTGTGACTAGTTTTCTTCTATCGTTTGTTGTCAGCGTCCAGGTTTGGCACTGGTAACATAGTGTGGGAGAAGATTGTGTTGAACATTGCTCTTTGTGTTCATGGTGACGTGTTTGCATCTTAAAATTGGCGTCATTTGCCCTATCATTTGATTTGCTTTGTTGCATCTGCAAATCAAATGATAGGGCAAATGGCGCCAATTTTAAGATGCAAACACGTCACCATGTATGTTGTGTTTCAGCACAAAATAATATGTGTGATAAAAGCCTGTGTGCAGTGCATGTGCACCACTTTTCAATGCGACACATAAGACCTTATTCGTCTTTACAGACGATCATTTGGCAAGTATGTAAACTGTGACGGCTTCTGAGTTTTTGCTTTCTGCCTTATCTTCAAGCTGATCTCTTAATTTCTTATTCAAATAATTCCGCACTTTTACGTAATGTTGTTTATCATATAGCTCGGCCATCATCTGTTCATTGTTATATTTACATCATGTAATGAGAAAGTTATATGTACATCATGTAATGAGAAAGTTATATGTACATCATGTAATGAGAAAGTTATATGTACATCATGTAATGAGAAAGTTATGTGTACATCATGTAATGAGAAAGTTATGTGTACATCATGTAATGAGAAAGTTATATGTACATCATGTAATGAGAAAGTTATATGTACATCATGTAATGAGAAAGTTATATGTACATCATGTAGTGAGAATGTTATATTTACATCATGTAATGAGAAATATAATGACTAATCAAAAGTACAAATATTTTGATCCGTTTACAACTTGATCCTAACGAAAAGTTACGACACAGTTTTTCTTTCAAGTAAATGCCAAGTGATCGGAATAGCAAATCAACTTTTACAAACACAATGCAGAATAGCGTCGTCTAGGGTCGTGCCGTACTATGATAGAGAGGCAGCCGCATCAGGCGGCACCGTAAGGTGGGCGGCATAAGCAGTTAAATCAACATCACAATTGAAGGTTATTTCAAAGAAAAATTATTTAAGGGCGGCATTTCGAAGACTTGCATCATACTGAGAAAATATACCGTACGGTCCTGTCGCCGTCCTTGTTACAAAATAAATATCATGTCAAAACATTGTTGTCATTAATTAAGACTTTGCAAATTCTGAAAATGTACCATTGTCAATATCTTAGTTCCTTTATAAACAAAAATGATGACTGTACAAAAGAAATCAGGAAGAAGTTAGTCATGACAACTCGGAGGATGGTTAGAGCGATGAATCTATGGCATAATCCCAAGCAAGGAAACTTCTTCTTTCTTCTTT
The DNA here is from genome assembly GCA_020796225.1 of Arion vulgaris. Taxonomy (NCBI): domain Eukaryota; kingdom Metazoa; phylum Mollusca; class Gastropoda; order Stylommatophora; family Arionidae; genus Arion; species Arion vulgaris. Next base: position 47,713,750 of record CM036757.1, read on the forward strand.
GCGTTCGTTCTTTACGACCAATTTTAATCAATCTTTATGATAAGTTTGATCTTTGCCAAGAACGTGTATACGTTGCACATTGGTTTGGTAGACCCCTAAACGCATAGACTTCTACACGCTTAGGACACATGCATACGATTTCTGCCAAACCTCCTTAGCGTCCTCTTACGACATGCGTGGCAGGTAACAGTTGTTCTATTCTTTACACCCCAAATTTGGGTCCCGGTAACCACTCGAGCGAAGCAAGGAAACAAAAGTGAAACTTCTGATGACATGCTTATTTTATTTGGCAACCTATGGAGGTGAATCATGGGCCACAACCAGTATTCAAGACAAAATGGGAATCTTATGAAACACAAAACGCTGCTAAAACATCTTAGAATGACCTGGACAAAGAAGATGTAAGATATAGATATTCCACAAGATCACAACATAGAGGAAAATCAAAAACATCGCTTCCTGGAGACTGAAATAGTTGAATCAAACTTAAAGCTTCAGAGGTTATGAAGAACTATAACGTGGGGCATAGTGACTGAAAGACAAGAATGAGGCGACCAAAACGATGTTTCCAACATGATGATCAACAAGATAATGAAGGCGATGGGAGAACTAGCTAGACGTTGCAATATTTTCTGATGTGATCTGATTATTGTTACGTTGTGTAAAGACATCAACATAACTAGATTTAGCAGCTGTTTGTAGATTCCTGCTTCTAACTTTTGGATAGGTACTCTAACTATTTATTTATCATAACTTTGATCTAGTTAATTATCTATCATAACCGTTTGTTCATCAGTCCATCGACCTTGTTAGTTACCTATCATAACCGTTTGTTCATCAGTCCATCGATCTAGTTAATTGTCTATCATAACCGTTTGTTCATCAGTCTATCGATCTAGTTAATTGTCTATCATAACCGTTTGTTCATCAGTCTATCGATCTAGTTAATTATCTTTCATAACCGTTTGTTCATCAGTCTATCGATCTAGTTAATTATCTATCATAACCGTTTGTTCATCAGTCTATCGATCTTGTTAATTATCTATCTTAAAGTGAGTCTCAATTTTGAACTGGAAAAATATATCTGAACTTATCAAATTAATATATTAGGTTTGTACGAAAGTAATCTTTGTGTACTAACAATTCGCAGACACAAAACTCATCCTAATGGTACGACATGAACCTGTGTGCTATTTAAGCTTAAGAGATACAATTAGATTGTCATCACACATAAGCTGTTTATTGTAAGCATTACGTGGCTAAGGAATGGTGAAATACAATTAGAAACAGACGTTGAACTTATTTGTACAAATTAGCACATATATAGAGTCGAAAATTCAACTAAATGTGTTGATCAAACTAGTAGTAAAAGTCATCAGGTCCATCTCCGTATCGAAGGTTAGTTTCAAATGACCCCCAGCGTCCCTTGTCTCTTGATGCTGCACTCTACCAGACTGAAATGTATCCGTTCCCCAGTGTTCTTCTTGCGTGTAGTCTTTCAACTTTTCCTTCTAACACTGTTTTGAAGAATTTGTCATGTCCATTTTTTATATTAACATATTTTTATTTCTGTTTTAATTCTCTCTACATTGTTGAATTTTGTAGAACTATTTGTCTGTTTTGTTTTCCATGAAATACAACCTACTCTACTGTAAATCTCACAATCCAACTGCTTCTTTGTTGTAATGTTTTAAATAGCAAAACAAATATTGCACTTGATAATCCTCATCTTAAACTAGAATTATATATAGTTATGGAGAAAATAAATAGGAAAATTTTGAATGTTCACATCTAGCAAGCAAGGCAATGGGGCATTTGGATTTGCTGTCATATGAGCCACGCTCTGACAAGTGCAAGTTAGATGATGATGACTGGGATCACAGTTGCAGTAGCATCAATATTGCTACAAACATGATAGAAAGAAGGAAATTACACTGGGTTGTTGTAAGTAAAATTACAGTAAATTACATATCAGAATCATGTAACAGACAAAACAAATTTGCAACTTATGTAATGTGTTTACAACATAAATTGAAATAGCTTTGGCATTTTGTAATTGTAGTCATCCGCATAAATGACCACTAATTAAGGACTGTAGACTGATACGTAAAATGGCAAGCAAACCATATGATATATAGACAACTAGAACGAGAGTGTTGACTGTGGAAGAAAGTGAATGAAAGTTTATGCCAGCAATAATCCTAAATCATAGAGGAGGAGTGTATTCATACCAAATGTCCTATGTTTTAAAACAAGTAATTATAACTCAGATCACTTTCGTCTTATCTACCTATTCAGTAAACTAATGATACAGTGTTGTCAATATTGATCAATCCGGCCTCCATTCCTATCTAAGTTGTCTCTTTGACGTTTAAATATTATGTTACCCCCACCTTTCAAATATCCTCGCTTTCCGTTCCGTGAATAATGATCCGTATATTTCCGAGTGTTTCCTGTTAATAATGTAGGTGAGATCTAGTCTCTAGTCTATTTGGAGACGACAAGAAAATATTGGTTACTTGTTCAGGTTGAGCATTGGTATTCATATAACTTAAATTCTCTAGAGGGAGAATTAATTCTTGTTTTTCTTGTTTGTTGGCATACACACTCTGATATAACCAAAACAAGGTTTGTTCTTAGGTTGAAAGGGCATGCACCGACTAGAAGAGGTTTAAATCCCCTACATAACATTGAAACAAGCAAATTTGAGCATTTGATACGAATATGACAGTTGAAATCGTCATTTGATACGAATGTGACAGTTGAAATCGTCATTTGAAAGAATGTGACAGTTGAAATCGTCATTTGATACGAATGTGACAGTTGAAATCGTCATTTGAAAGAAAGTGACAGTTGAAATCGTCATTTGATACGAATGTGACAGTTGAAATCGTCATTTGATACGAATGTTCTGGATAGCAGGACGTAGGCACGGTTCATTATTACGAATTAAGATAACATTTCTACACATTTTCAACATCCTTTAAATTCCATGAGAAACCCACACCGTTCTGCGTGCACCTCCATGAAATCTTCGTACGGAAGAAAGATATCAGAACACACATGGCTATTCCCCGAAGTGCAGTTATGATGACTTTATCAATCAATAACTATTTATCGATGTACTACACACCAACTGATGCCTATTCTTGACTACTCTACACGTCCTTCTGCATGTAGGAAATATGTTTTGTTTCTCCTTCATTATTGTTTATGTTAGAGTTATTTAGACTTCCATCACCATGCTCACGGGATTTGAATTGTGTCCTCTAACATCTCTAGCCTTAAACTATGTAAAACATAACAAAGTGTGAAACAACATAATAGACATGTGTCTTCCATCACATCTGATCCACCTAACCAAACTACACAGTATACAGAGTCTTCTACAACAGAACATCGGGAAAGAAGGCAAGAGGAATACAACGGAAAAGATGGTTAAATGCCGTAGCAGAATCCTGTGAAAGAGCAAAAATAGCAATCACACAAGCCACCAGAACAGCGCAAGACAAAAACAGAAAACTACGACACTGGGCAACAACCCGGTAGCAGTGTGACGACAAAAGAAGAAGAAGAAAGTGTGAAACAACATGATAGACATTTGTCATTCATCACATCTGATCCACCTAACAGAAGCATTCTATAATTAACAACAGGCAGTGGTTAGAGTAGCTAGCGAAACATTAGAATAGGTGGAAGGAAAACAAGAGTAAAAGATGTTATCCTGTCATCAGCTTTATTTAACATATATGTTGAATATATCAGTGATCAAAATCAAACATTTTCATCCTCCGTTTACAATCGGTGGAAATATGATTCCTGAGCAAGGATACGCCAATGATGCAGCTCTGCTTACAAATAGTGTCAAGGGATTGAGACAACTGATGTTGTCTGTTAAAATGTATATGCAGATAGAACTTATTTTATGAATAAAAATAAAACTAAGATTATGTCTGCTGAATCAAGTCTTAATCAAGCTGTTGCAGAACGGAAACATTTGTTCTTTTGATGAAAGGGGTAATAACTTCCCGGAATATACAAATAATAGTAAATACTCCAAAAACCTAGATTTTTCTGGAAATTTTGCCGAGCCCAACCAAGAAAAATGACCACGAGCCGCCACTGGTTGGTTGTGTATTAATGCACCGTATGTTTTTAATTTACATATAGGCTCCTTTCGCTGGAGCTATTCTACTCCATATCTCTGTTGTACAACGTAAATCTCATGTTATAAATGTTCATAGAAATGTGAATCGATGGATTTGTTTCAGTGTTGTGATGTTTATTTTGATAATATGTCCAGGAATAAAGCAAAATGTGAAACCAAAATTACCATCCAATATTGAGCAGTTTGAACATCTTACCAAATTTTGGTTATCTTGACGCCGTAGTTAAGATGAAAATCATCATCCAATAGCTTGTCATAAGCAGAACTTTGTCACCCTAACAGACCTTCAGAATGTCTCTCTCTCTCTCATGGAAGAGATGTCCCTCCTATGCAAAGCTCATGTTCAAATCATCAATTACATCATTCTTCTTCTTCTTCTTCTTGTTCATCCGCTGTGAATTCGGGCGTTAGTTATGACGTCTGGTAGGGCGCTTCTAACTGATTTTTGCGTGAAAGCCTGCATTACCATTTGACTGGTGTTCCTCACCATGCAGGCGGGAATTCGACGACTTCAGAGGTATCAGTTACACCCTAAATCCACCTTCTACGTAGTCTTCTTCTCCTCATTGAATGGTTACCTCTTTCCATAATGATCTTCTCCAACTCTTTGTGTCTTTTTATATTTCTAAAATACTTCAATATTCTCATTATTTTTGTAACGTCGCCCAGTTTTCTTTGATTTTGAGTTCCTTCTGGACATATCTATTTGTTCTATTAATTTTGGAATTGAATGTATACAAAAATTAGAAAGAAATTAGTCATGACAGTTCAGTAGTCAAGTGGGTATGAAGAACCCATATTATAACACACACAAGGAAACAAAAGTATACATTTATAAGAACGATCATTTTCCCGACTGCTACAAAAGAAAGTAAATAATAGGCAATAAGATAAACATTAAAAACTAAAAACGAATCCTTCAAAACAAAATACTCAAAACATTGTTAGAGCGCTACAAAAAGTATAGACATCATACAGGGCTTGAACGACGAGGAACATTGTCTCTTAAACATGATCATGTCTTGGAAACTGAATTATATCGGTCATATTAAACGTCGAAGTGGTTGAAGAGAACAATAATGGAGGGATTGGATCATGAAAGAGAGAAACATAACAGGAGTAGAAAGGTAATAAAGAAAACTTGAAACATGACGTTGTAGGAGGCGGGAGAATTTGATAACGATCGGGTATATTATGCGAGATGTGATTAGAGAGACATTCTAAAAATGACACACTACGTTAATAATAATACAGATGTACTATAGTCACTGTTCTACTATTTTCGTTCATGTCTTTATATCCATAATTGATAAAAAGCATTTATTCAAAACGTTGACTGTAGGACCATGCGGTATATTTTCTCAGTATGATGCAAGTCCTCGAAATGCCGCTCATTAAATGTTGTAAATTGTATTTTGATTTCGCTGCTTATGCCACCCCCCTTATGGTTCCGCCTCCTCTCTGTATCATAGCACGACACGACCCTGGTTGACTATATATATATATATATATACTAGCAGTTTACCCGTTCTTCGCACGGTTAATTTAGTTTAAATCTATTTATAAAATCCCTTAAACAAACATGCTACGTTGCTTCAAAATCGGCTTCTTCCCCATTAAAAACAATACGTTTTCTCTCCATGCATCGACCAGTAAAACCTGATACAACAGAAATCCCGTTCCCGTGAAAGATGACAAATAACAATTTAAAGTGTTCATCATTTCGATTGCCAGTAAAATCTGATACAATTGAAATCCCGTGAAAGTTTTAAAATAACAATTGGCAAATTAAATTTATTCAGATTATTAACTTATCGACGTGTTTTAAAAAAGTAATAATTTGGCCTGAAAGTGAATCGAGCGCATGTAGCACATGTCTACTGCAATGTAGGCAGGCAAGCTATCAACTACACCACATAACCTTATAAACAAATGTGTTTAAAATAAGTTATAATTGCATTGTATGACCAAAGGACCAAAGTAATAATTTTTATCAAAGTTCGTATGTAGTGTGCTGTGACATTCGTCACTTTGTTGTATTGTTTGCTTTATAAAGGCCTTGATGGTCGAAACGTTACTGTGTATTGTCATTGTTTTTGTATTTTGAAAAAAACTACTGTACTTTGTGATTAGGGGATTTTGCCAAAAGTAACACCATGATCACGTGACCTGGAACGTCGTGAAATCATGGATATACACTCGCTGCGATTTCTACGCAGAATAACCATGTGTATAAGTTGGAATATGATTATAGAAAGGAACAAATAGTTCAGTTTGATAATGTTTTCCTCTTCATATCGATGAAAGCCACCTTCTTGCCAAATTTCAAGTTCGTAGGATGTCCAGATATCTTCTAACAATTGGGACAGACATACAATTCCATTCATCTTTCTTATATATAAGATATATATATATATATATATATATATATATATATATATATATATCATTTGTTTTTAGTACAACTGCATTACATGGTCCGTCTTATATATTCTGTTACATTTTATGTTATCTGTTGAACGGAAATGGGATAAAGGAAAGTTAAGAGAAGAACAAACACAGCCTTACAAACACGTTAACAACTAAAAGAACAAGTTTGAAATGTAACTCGGGCAGAATACTAAGAGAATCCATATTTCCAAAGGTAACGTATGGGTGTGAGTCATGGACACTGAATAAAGCAGTGAAAAAGCTTATATGTGCTTTCGAATATAAGTGTTACAGAAGAGTCTTCCTGTACCACAGATAGAGAATAGAACATATAGATATATCCAGAAGGATCTCAAAATCAAAGAACTAGCTAGTGCTACAAATAAGACTGAGATATAAAAAAGAATGTGAAGTATTTTGGACATATAAAGAGACACGAAGGTTTTGGAGAAGATAATTAAAAAAGGAGACATCATAGTAAAAAGAATAGGTAGAAGACCACGAAGAAAAAGGAATTCAGGAATTGAATGTTGATTTGGACATGACGACAGAAGAGGTGAAATGCTTGAGGAAATCAGTGGGGGTCACCAGGAGAGATAGACTATGAAATGAGGACATCCGAAGCAGAGTGGGCATAACTTCATGCACCGAATACATTGAAGGACAACAAATGCAGTGTTTTGGACATTTAATAGAAATTGAATACAACCATCCACCAATAACAGCATACAACAAAGAGAGATCAGGTACTATAGCCAATGAAAGACCAAGAGAAAGATGGAAGACAATATCAAGACCACACTACATAAACACAGATATAACACAACAAGGGCGACTCCTTTGGCCTATAAAAATTAAAGCTCCCATCCCTACGCTTAACGGCAAGAGTGGACATCCAACTACATTTTCCACCTGGGAATAGACAATAGACAATCACACACTATTGCATACAAAAAAACATATCAGTACTATGCCATATAAAACAAAGATAGATAAGCATATAAAACATACATAACACAGATATAAACAACAATCACTCTTTGGCTATAAAAATACATATCACATACTATTGTCATTACTAAACATACAATATCACATACTATTGCATTACTAAACATACATATCACATACTATTGTCATTACTAAAACATACATATCACATACTATTGTCATTACTAAAACATACATATCACATACTATTGTCATTACTAAAACATACATATCACATACTATTGTCATTAATAAAACATACATATCACATACTATTGTCATTACTAAAACATACATATCACATACTATTGCATTATTACTTATACATGTCATTAAAATAATATACATATTGTTGCTATTATACAAAAAGTAAGTACATTAAACTAGATAGTGAACTTTTCAATGATAAAATGAATTTCAATAATCGAGATTACTGCCACTTTTTTTTTATACGATGGATCATCGTAATAAATAATTACTTTTGACAATATCAAGACCACAATAAATAAACACAGAAATAACACAACAAGGACGACTCATCTGACCCTTGAACACAAATTAAAGCTCCCACCTCTACGCTTAACGGCAAGAGTGAGCAAGCAATTCCATCACCCACCTGGGGAAAGACAATAGACAAAAGAATTGAGAAATCTGGCCTATGAGGGAAATAAATTCTAAGGACTTTTAGCGTGTCAAAAATCTGCTTAGAACAGGCTAGTGAACAATCATGAACGGTACATTGACATATTGCAGTCCACTAAACGTTTAAGTGGATGTACTATTTGATCTTCATCAATATAACTGAACTGCTTATAATGTACTTTCACTAACTATTTATATGTTATATGATAAATTGCTCAGAAATATTGTCAATATTGTCAAGGAACTCTATAACAAATCCGGTCTGATGCGTTCAATATTTTCATGTCGTATTATTTGACAGTCGCGACATATCATTCTGTAACAATAATTAACATTTTGTCAATATTCAGGTATTTTCCGGGTACTAGGGAAAATAAATTGGAACAGAAAGGATAAATCATATTCTTTTTGAAATTCAGATTTGAAAGTAATAAATAATAACAAGGGTGTTATCTGTCGTGTCTTTTTTTTAATACACATTCTTTCTGTACTTTGTTACAGAGCGATCTCGCATAATATCATCTTTTTAGAAAGAATCGATAATTTAAAGGAGGGGGGTGTGGGGTTTAAAGCCGAAGAGTTGACTTCATTGCACTGAGCTTTATCTCATTTGACTAGGTCACTCACCGCAGAAATGGATTCCCACCTGCCGAGAGTATTACACAAAGCACGAACTATGTAGCTCCGGCAACAATTCTAGTGTATTTGGAAAAAAATGCTGTCGTGAACAGAACGGCGCGGTCCGGATTCGAACCCTCGACCTTCGGAAAACAAGGTAAAGGCTTAACTATCTAACCACAGAGATCCCCAATAGATCGATATTCAAGAAATAACAAAATGATTTTGAATTTTTCGCCAAAATTGGAAACAATGACATCACACTTTTTTTTCAGTAACACATAACACTTTTCATTTTAATAAATCATTATGAACACAACACATATTCTATTGCAATAAATCATTATGAACACATCACGTATTCTACTGTAATAAATCATTATGAATACATCACATATTCTATTACAATAAATCATTATGATCACATCACATATTCTATTACAATAAATCATTATGAACACAACACATATTCTATTGCAATAAATCATTATGATCACATCACATATGCTATTGCAATAAATCATTATGAACACAACACATATTCTATTGCAATAAATCATTATGATCACATCACATATTCTATTACAATAAATCATTATGACACATCACATATTCTATTGCAATAAATCATTATGATCACATCACATATTCTATTACAATAAATCATTATGAACACATCACGTATTATACTGTAATAAATCATTATGAATACATCACGTATTCTATTGCAATAAATCATTTTGAACACACCATGTATTCTATTGCACTAAATCATTATGAACACACCACATATTCTATTGCAATAAATTATTATGAACACGGTACATATTCTATTGCAATAAATCATTATGAACACAGTACATATTCTATTGCAATAAATCATTATGAACACACCACATATTCTATTGTAATAAATCATTATGAACACATCACGTATTCTATTGCAATAAATCATTATGAACACAGCACACATTCTATTGCAATAAATCATTATGAACACATCACATATGCTATTGTAATAAATCATTATGAATACAAGACATATTCTATTGCAATAAATCATTATGAACACAGCACATATGCTATTGCAATAAATCATTATGAACACATCACATATGCTATTGTAATAAATCATTATGAACACAAGACATATTCTATTGCAATAAATCATTATGATCATATCACATATTCTATTGCAATAAATCATTATGAACACATCCCATATTCGTTTTCTTCACCTTTCAACTCCCAGCGGAGCACAGGTCTTCAACAACTTTCTTCAAGTTCTTCCTCTCTCCTGCCATCCCTTCCAATTCTTTCCAAGTTGTACCTATCCTATTCATTTCAGTCTCCAGGTCTGTTATCCAGGTATGTCTAGGCCTTCCCCTACTCCTATTTCGCTGCGGGTTCCAAAACAGTGTCTGTCCTGCAATGTTTCCGTTCAGTCTTCTCAGTGTATCGATCGTCAGCGTCTCTTCCTTAGCTCTTTCTCCACTGGTATCTACTTAGTTCTTTCTCCACTGGTATCTACTTAGCTCTTTCTCCACTGGTATCTACTTAGTTCTTTCTCTGAGTTCCTCGTTCGTAATCTTATCATACCATCTCAGTCCCTCTACGTTACGTGAACATCCATTTATGAAGGTCTATACATTTATGGTCTTTTATTTTGTTGTCTTCCACGTTTCCGAGCCATAGAACAGCACTGACTTCACATTTAATTGAAAGATTCTCAGCTTTGTGTTTGTTTTGATCTCCTTTGACTTCCATATCTTACTCAATACAATAAAGTTTCCCTTTGCTTTATGTATTCTTATCTTGACATCTGTATTTGTTCCCCCCTTCTCTGTCTATGTTGCTACCAATGTATGTGTATTATTCTACATCCTGTCAAAATATTCTATTGCAATAAATCATTATGAACACACCACATATTCTTTTTCAATAAATCAAACAACACAAAAACACAAAACAATTTCTTTCTCAATACATCAATGTAAAAACATCAAATAAATACATATTCTCCCGTTGATGATCATGACCGCATCAAATGGTTCATCAATGTAGACATTTTGCATCAGAATAATCTACAACATTTCTATTCAACAATAGATTCTGCGCTCACTCAAGCTTGCAGTCAATCTTTTCTTGTATTAATCTTTTCGTTGCATTTCTTTGAATCGCACTTATATATTCTTTTTTATCTCCTGAGAGGCCACATTGCTGAAGCATGTAAGCCGGAATTGCGCATATCCTAGTTAACTTTTTTTTAAAATTCATTTTGTCGTTCTCAATCACAAAGACAGATGAACATATACATGTTGATTAAATCCATTTTTTATTTTGTTTTTTATTTGTCCACGGTCTTGTAATCAACCGAAGTTTATATCTTTCATACACAAAAGGAATTTGACGTCAAGCTGCATAGTTTCCTTTCAGCTTTGTTTTGTCTTGCAGACGGTGTAAGTAATAAGTGCACTCCATGTAAAGGCTGTCACGGATTAGATGTTAGGACATGGAACGATGTGAACTAAGAGCCGGACATTTTATCATTTCAATCATCGGCACGTCTCTTACGTTTGTCAAGTGTTTTGCACACAAGTGAATATCTTTCATGGAAAATGTCAAAGATAGAGACGTTTAGTTGATTTTATGTTAACGTATTATGTTTAAGAATATCTTTCATGGAAAACGTCATAGAGAGAAACACTAAAGTAGATTTTATGTTAACGTATTCTGTTTAAGAATATCTATCATGGAAAACGTCACAGATATGGAGATACAAAACGTAGATTTTGTGTGAGTTGCATATGTTTAAGAATAAATTCCTGTAGAACGTCACAAAAAGAAGAAAGTTGTAAATGTTATGGTTGCGTATTCTGTTTAAAAATAACTTTCATGGAAAATGTCTTAGAGAGGGAGAGACATACATTAGACGTTATGTTAGTGGCATATGCTGTTAAAGGATATATTTCATGTAAAGCTTCATATAGAGATATGTAACATAGATTTTATGTTAACGCCTGTCTGCGATTATCTTTCGTAAAAAACGTAGTATTTAGATTTCATGGAGAGAAACAGGTTGTTAGTCTTATGTTAGCGAATTCAGTTTAAGAATAAATTTCATGTAAAACGTGATACGTATTCTGTTTAAGAACCTTTTCTTTTTGTGCGTACCTTTTTTGCATCGTATTACCAACACATTAATGATATAAATACTCTAAAAACCCACATTTTCCGAATTTGTATTGTCGTGAACCACCAAGAATAATGACCACGATCCGCCACTGGTTATACTAATTCTGTTTAAGAAAATAGTTCATGTTAAAAGTCAGAGAGAGAGTGAGAGGGAGAGAGATAGACGTAAAGTAGATTTTATGTTAACGTCTGTTTAAGAATATTTTTCGTACAACACTTCTTAAATTCTGTTTAACAAAATATCTATACGTCATAGATAGAAAGAGATTGTAAATGTTATGTTATGGTATTCTGGTAAAGAGTATCTTTCATTGAAAATGTTACAGAAATATAGATTGTGCACTAGATTTTATAATAGCATTTTCTTGTTAAGAATGAATTTCATTGAAAACTAGATAAAGAGAGGTATGTTAATTAGAGGTAGTAGATTATCTATTCAAAGACTGGTTGTGGAATTAAATCCCGATATTAAATCCTGAGATTATTGTTATTGTTTATTGAACTGACATCTTTGCACTTTGGACAGACCTATATCTGCTCAGTCTCCCCCAACAGATATCAAAGGGTATGCATACTGATGGTTCCCGTGACACGTTGGTTTTTTTTTTTTTTTTTCGATCCAGAAGCACTTGAGCTTTCAACTCTTCGGCTCGGTGCCATGGGCATCGTAACCTTTCGGTTCGGTTCCACGAATACCGTAAATCTGGAAAACCTGTAGTTTTTCTGCCAGCCCGTGGAATTGAACCGCACTCACAGGGGTTTGTCCACCGTCGCCCAATGCATTACGAACACGCTGGGCAGGCGGGCTAGACAAATAGGTTAAACACACTCCTCAATCTAACGCTCAGGCATCTAGTTCTACTTGTACAACGGCTAATTCGAAACTGCTTAAGTCGATGAATAGATTCAACATCTATTTAAGTGTCTTCATTATAGCTATTAGTTAATGTGTTTACTACTACAGCATAGCCATATAGACATACCCATATGTTCTCAGTATAACCAGTAGATTTCAAATTGTACAGAAGCTGATGATTCCATATTTCTTGCTGGTTAACTCATTCTATGGTGGCGTCTGTGGCTTAGGGATAGTGACTCGGTCTATTAACCCCGACGTTCTGAGTTCGAATCACGCTGCGGATAGTTTGGTTGCAAATGGTTTCGCGTGGATTTTCACAAAGGACGATGGCACCACCCGTTCAGAAAGCAATGACAAACTACTGAACGTAATAATGCCTAGAAAAATCTCAAGCAGAGTTAAAAAGCTGGGGTTGATTCGCAAAGTCCTATAAAGGATATACAATTAACTTTTTCACTCATTCTATACCATCTATCTTACTGCGATCTGACAATAATTGTTTTAGACTTTAACAGTTTTTAACGTAAGGTTGAATGCGGTACTCTATTGCAGTAAGTTCACAATCTTAAAACAATACAGGTAATTACCATTTTACGTGTAAAACACGTAAATACCATTTACGTATTTTACAACTTCGAGTTTCACGTATTTAATTTCCCATTTTTCGAATTTTACATTTTACATTGCTGTAAATATCGCATTGATATGCATTGCTCCTACCGGAGCATTAGATTTCAATGCTTTTGTTGACTTCTCATTACTGTAAACATATATAAAACAATGACATATTAGACTCTGAAAGTCTGAAGCAGTTATCGGTGTCTATCATTACTACATAAATCTACCGTATTTGATCTTTCCAAGCATGAAATGAAAACCGTACACGATAGCTTCTTTAGTAAATAGTGTCATTAGTAAGAAATATATGTTAACTTATTACGTTTGAGGTCTTGTTCGTAATAAATACCATCTCTCTGTTGATGTCATGTCCTAGTTAAATAATATAGTCATTATATTAATATATTCAAATCAAATCTGCGCCACGTATCTTGGTTGAACTGGTTTGGAATTAATTGTTTGTTTACCAATTGTACCGTGCAATTGAATCTTACTAGTGAAAGATATATTGAACCTTATTGCACTTCCATCATTGCACTTCCATCATTGCACTTCCATCATTGCACTTCCATCATTAACTTCCATCATTGCACTTCCATCATTGCACTTCCATCATTGCACTTCCATCATTGCACTTCCATCATTGAACTTCCATAATTGCACTTCCATCATTGCACTTCCATCATTGAACTTATATCATTGCACTTCCATCATTGCACTTCCATCATTGCACTTCCATCATTGAACTTCCATCATTGAACTTCTATCATTGCACTTCCATCATTGCACTTCCATCATTGAACTTCCATCATTGAACATTCATCATTGCACTTCCATCATTGGACTTCTATCATTGAACTTCCATCATTGCACTTCCATCATTGCACTTCCATCCTTGCACTTCCATCATTGAACTTCCATCATTACACTTCCATCATTGAACTTCTATCATTGCACTTCCATCATTACACTTTTATCATTGCACTTCCATCATTGCACTTCCATCATTGCACTTCCATCATTGCACTTCCATCATTGCACTTCCATCATTGCACTTCCATCATTACACTTCCATCATTGAACTTCCATCATTGCACTTCCATCATTGCACTTTCATCATTACACTTCCATCATTGCATTTCGGTGAATAAGAATGTGTGCCTCGATCTCTTTCTCACATAGAAAAATTTCAAGGCAGTGCACAAACTCGGTAACACTGTCGTGGGTTCCCAATATAATTATGATAGTGAAAATAGATTAAAATTGTATTTTAGTTTCTGTCAATGGTTATATAAGATATTTGTGCCCAAACTATCTTCGTCTTTGAATAATGGTCTCCCATGATGCACAGTTTGTTAGTTTTAAAATATCTTTATTTACAAATATTACAAAAGCATCCAATATTCCTACTGGCATATGACATACAGGCCAAGTCTATCTCCATCTTCGTCTTTGAATAATGGTCTCCGATGATGCACAGTTTGTTAGTTTTAAAATCTCTTCATTAAAAAATATAACAAAAGCTAAATTTCCTTATAATATTGCAAGTTTATTCCACAATGCATAAGTACATTAGTGAATGTGTTTGTTTAATCTTAAATTTCCTATGAAAAGAACGATGTATTTTATAAGCTTGATACGTGATGTTTAGAAGAAAACATGAATGTCACAATGTAGCAATAACGAACCAATTATCTTTATGCGTTCCCGGTATGTCATCCGGTCATTTGTCTTGAATGTAGCTCTTGCATTTACACAGCCATTTTCCAACAGACAGTCCAGCCTAAACTAAAGCTTCCTTGAACACGTTTAGCCTGTGATGAGCTAGCTCAGAAGAAAAATTACGAGCTTGGACATGGTCTAAGAAGGCAGCTTTTATAATTGTATTATGTTCATGCAAAAATCTTGACAAATTAATGGCTTGATATGAATGGACTCGATAATAGCCATGTCTTGCTTCTTCTGCTGTTAAAGGGTTAATATTTTTATTCACAGGGGCAAGATTTGATGAACCCCAATATTTTTATTATATTACCATCTTCCTCTTCTTTATTCTCGATTATCCACTATCAATCAGGTTCCCATTGCATTTCTTTCCATTGTAAAACAAATTTCAATGTCCAGAATTTTTATTATTTACCACATTCTCTTGTCTCTTTTGTCTGATTATCCACCTATCAATCTTCCCATTGCATCTTTATTAATTCAATGTTAGAAGTTCTTATATGTTTTCACCGACATCTTTGTCATCTTGGTCTTATTATCTACCTGCTTACATCTTCATCAGCTTTTATTAATTCAATGTTAGAAGTTCTTATATGTTTTCACCGACATCTTTGTCATCTTGGTCTTATTATCTACCTGCTTACATCTTCATCAGCTTTTATTAATTCAATGTTAGAAGTTCTTATATGTTTTCCCCGACATCTTTGTCATCTTGGTCTTATTATCTGTCTGCTTACATCTTCATCAGCTTTTATTAATTCAATGTTAGAAGTTCTTATATGTTTTCCCCGACATCTTTGTCATCTTGGTCTTATTATCTGTCTGCTTACATCTTTATCGGCTTTTATTAATTCAATGTTCTCTTACATTTTCTTCGACTTTCATAACTTCAATGTCTTCTTACATGTTCGACTTTTATATCTTAACTTTCTACTTACAACTTCTTCGAATTTCATATCTTGAATTTCACATTCTTCGACTATTACATTTTAATTTCACCTTCTGCAACTTGAATATCTTCAATGTTTTCATAAATCTTCTTTTAATTTTAAATCGTCAATGTCTTCATAAATCTTCTTTGACTCTCATATCTTCAATGTCTTCATAAATCTTCTTAAACTTTTACATCATCAATGTCTTCTTAAATATAATGATGATAGTAAATAAGGACGTTATTAAGAAACAAACACTAGTTGTAACAGTTGTCATAGAGATGTTAATTTAACCAACAGTTCATCAAGAAAATGATGATGCGTATTAAATCATGATACGTCCTCTCTATTTACTAATACTATTCTGAGATTTGTTAAAAATAATTTTAGATCAAAGTATGCAGGAGGGTTGTCTATTCAACTACTAGTAATAACTGTTAGAAAAAAGAGAAGATAGAGATATGTTGGGTATACTCATAGAAGAAATGATTAAAGAATCATAAAGAAACATTGAAGTGGGCAGCAAAAGTGTTCAAGAAAGAAAGGATGCATTTTGGAAACCCTGCAGCGTACTTTACTAAGAGAGTGGTAAAATATCTAACTCAATTCCATAGAGAAGGTTAATCGAGTTGCTCAGGATGGAGTGGTATGGAAAAATTAATTGCAAGTCATATGTGTCGTTTATGAGTACGAGAGGAACACAATTTTAAAAAAATAATACGGAAGGTAGGATCAATTTTTTTCTCCATTGTCCGAAACTCTACTTTGGGAATTGAATCCGCAACCCTCTTGTAACAGAATCCAAACGAAAACGTCTAAAGCATTCCACTAATCTATGCCAATTTGAGTCTGTATTGTTTGTTTTATAACTCCAAATATCTGTTCCCTTCCTTGTTGACAATTGTGTTATTCCTATCTCTATCAAAGTGGTAGTTATCGACACATTCCGTTTGTTGTGTTTTATTGCAACATGACCAGAAATTACTTTAGCAAACATTTCAGAAAAGTTAACTGAATTTCTGACATAAATAGGTTTAGATTAGACAGACATCAGACTAATCACGTAATCTAAACTAGGAAAAAGCCGTGACAATAAGAATTCGAAAGATCTTATTTAAGTCTAAATAAAAAAACGAACTTCAAATAGCTCGAAGGTCTACACGGATAAACATTTTAGAAGAATGGTAAACAATCTTGAGCGTACAGGAAAGGGAATAAGCAGAACAAGGCCATGTGGAGCAAACAAAACTAACTACAGTTGTTTATATGTCCATTGTACATATGTTAAAAACAAAAGATAATTAGTAAATCTAATAAGGAGTTAGCAGGAAACAAAGATATCTGAGCAAATGCTGAAACAAGTGAAAAGTTAATTGCATCTTTGATTCATAATTACAGACGAATACACGGATATGTAATTGTAAGCACATAGTTTCTAGTTTTTATTAATGCGAAATATGTTAATATTAACCCATTCGTACTTCTAAAACGATACACTGGCTCTGTGTATTTTTCTGTTATCAATTACATGACGACTATCATCATAACACTCCGGACACGTCCATAGGTGCTCCGATCACCGCCTTAACAAATCCAGCAGCATCCAGCGGACCAGCACGCCAGTTCGATTTTGATTAATCAATCTTTGCATATTTGGTATGTCGTTCTTTTCGGGCTGCACCAATATGGACACCCATCTTTCTCAATCTGGTCAGGGAGTGGGATTCACGAACCGTGAAACTACTCTGTTTGGAAAGACTCTCTCAATGCGTGAAGAATGTCATTTCCGTCCATTGCAGTTCCTTCTGATATTGTAGCCATGCCAGCCAATCTATCAGCTTGTTCATTACTACTGACTCCTGCGTGCCAAGGGACAAAAATGAAACGTATTTCTCTGATCACAGTGTGCACCCGCTGTATTTGTAAGATGATGTGAAGAAAGTATACTTCATACTTCGGTATATATTGCAATAAAAACTCCATCGAAGATAAAAAAAAGGGCTGAAAGTAGTAATGGAAAGTAAGTTAAATGCATTTTAGAATAAATGTCTGCGACGAATAATGAACATAGAAATGAACGAATTCAGGAGAAGTGATGAAATTAGAGAAATGTCTGGTCAACCACTAGTAACAACTGTTATAAGAAGGAAAAGATTGAGATATGTTAGGCATACTTTGAACATAAATAATCACATAATACCAAAGCAGACATTGAAGTAGGGGGCAAAGGGTTCAAGAATGAAAGGAGGCCAAAGGGAAACTCTGAACAACCTTTACTGAGAGAGGCCAGAAATATCTGACTCAATTCTATGAAAGAGATAAAGTGAGTTGCATAGGATAGAGCTGTGTGTGACAATTACGAGCATGCCTGTTACGTATATCAGTTACGTATAACGGTACGAGAGACATATATATTAATGGAAAGTCGTAGAAGCCATAACAGTAACAGGTCGCTACATTTGACGGTAAAGTGGATAGTGTGTTGTTTTCTTATGGCTATATTGTATCTATCCTATGTCATCAAACAACTGAACTTTTTATTTTTCATCCGGTTGGAATCGGGATCATCAGGGTCGGTGAACAAAAACATAGCTATTAACAAAATGTGACATTATGCAAGAAATAAGTTAAGTTTGCTGCTTTAGCTGTGGATATATATATATTTACATATATATAATTTTCTTTTTTTCCTTTCGTAAAGTTATACGTTGCATAGGCTATGCAAGTAATTTCTCAGTCAGTTTAAATATTATTGAACATATCCTTACAAAGAAAGAGGACGGAAATAGCTGGATCATATTATTGAGAATGACCGATGATATTCCTAAAGAAGAGACGGTAAAAAGACACAGGATAGAAAGAGATGGTAAGGAAAACCGAAAAGAGTTTTGTCATGAACAATGGAGGAGAAAATGTAAACATAATTTCTCTTAATCGACAAATGCTCTAAAAGCAGTAAAAACGGTAACCAGATAATTGCACATATGACAATTGCGCACAAGACAATTTCGCACATGACAAGAGGAAGATAGAGAAAGACAATTTTGGATAGCCTGACTTCATGGCATGGACAAGCGTCAACGTCTGAGATGATAGAAAACACCAGAGACAGATATTTGTGGAGATCCATGATCTCCTACGCCAGCCGACAGTCACCTGATGATGATGATGTATATATATATATATATATATATATATATATATATATATATATGAGAGAGTCGCGATAGCGTGGTAGTTAGTGCTTCGTAAGTACGTGATTCGTGTTCAATTCTACTGATTATATCCAATTGTTGCTGACTGTAACGTCTCTCTCGGGTTCACCTAGCCTGGATGTGTTACCAAACAAGCACTGGGAATTAAATGTGGTTAGTGTGATGTTCACCACTTCACCACATTACCCATCGTGTGCCGATGGTTAGAGAAAAATACGGGCCTTACACAGTATTCCCCAGTATATCTCGTGGTATGAAAATGTTTCCTCTACTTTACGTATATATATATATATCCACAAAACAGTCGTTCGTGATAATTATTTTTCATGTTGCATTACTGTAACATTGAGTCGCCATGATTAGGTCTTTAAGTACACCAAACGCGCATTCTATTTAGTTCGAAATTGCTTCTAGGAGATTTTTAAGTAGTTGTTGAACAAGGTGTATAGAGACAATTTTGTTTGGCCAGTGCGTTAGTCGATTTTGTTTCCATCGATGCACTGAATGCTTTTCCGGACAAGACGACAAAAAGAAAATAGTAGTGAGATCAAAATGTAATTTAATTCTGAAATGCGACAGACAACTAAGGGATGTTCAGACGAGTAGATGGTCTTCTTACTGTTAAGATGTGAAATTCGAGAAGGTGGTATTGAAAATTCTAATGAGGTCTGTAGATCTGTATTTTGACGAGAAGTCTAGTCTAGACTACTAGTGTATATCAAATTTTAGGTAAATGCGAGTAATAAACTCGAAAAGAGGCAGCATCCTATGTCTACATTTAGAAGGATCATATAGTGGCTCAGGTTCTTCAGTGTGATAAAAGAATCCAAATTTCGTTAGTTTTTACACAATATCTCAGATTGCATAGCTCTGTCGATAGTTTGAAATTTCGAATTTTATATCAAACTTCATAGATCATTGTTCATTTGAATTGTATATTCGACATCGCACATCGAACATGTCTATTATTTCTCCTATCTCTACATAAACATGTTTTTCAATGTGTCTATAGACTATCAACTCCAGTGTTAGGGGCTTGTGCTCATGGTTTTTCCGCCTAGCCGTACCAAGCGGTATTCTTAGCTTACGCAGCGGCACCAAGCGGTATGCTTAGTTTACGCAGCGGCACCAAGCGGTATGCTTAGCTTACGCAGCCGCACCAAGCGATATACTTAGCTTACTCAGCTGTACCAAGCGGTAATCTTAGCTTACGCATCTGAGATAAAGAATATTTTGTATTGTCTTCGTTGAACTCTTCAGTACGTATGTTTTCTCTTAAAGCATTGATAATATTTCTTGTGTCCGTAAAAGGCCCATTCTCAATGACAACATTGCTCGCCAGTGGACCAGTTTTCTCATTCTCTTTCTCTCCAGAATGACCTGGACAAATGTGAAGACGAGTGTCTGGATTGTAGCATTTTCTGTTAGTTGTATCCACTTCCTTTGCGCAAACCCGGTCTTCATTTTCTGTAACATACTAAAACAAACAAAAAACTCGAACTTTGCTGGACACTGACCACAAATATGTTAATAATTGAAACAATTGGATGTGATGAAGCTTATATGAGATCCATGTCTGAGTTATGGGATGTATTCGATCATTTTATTTCCTACGTGTCAAGATAGCAAGAGTAGCTAGATAGCAAGAGTGTCACGGAAATTCCCACTCTGAATTAGAAGATTTTCCAACATGTAGCACTGCCGAATCGAGTCAATCAACATTCTGGAATTGTATAACTTTTGAATAATACCCCGTTCAAATTTATCACAATAAAACTAACTTTTTCAAGTCAAAGAATACTTACATGATACTTGACATTGGAAAACAATGTCCCCACAGTCAAAACTGTTCAACACATAACAAAATACTGACTATAATCTAAGATACGTATCGCACACTAAATTATTCCCTCTCAACAAAAGATATGTATTACTTACTAGATTATTCCTTCACAACCTAAGATATGTATCACATACTAGAATAATCAGCACAATCCATACTATTTATAACATAACACGCTATGTAAATTAAAATTCTTATTTTCATGTAACAATACATAGCATATTTTTCCATCTAATATACTCAAACCATTTCTGTGTATTAATTTTACAAAAGAGTAAAATATGGCACGCGTGTCCACTAATAAATCTATTCTATTTCATTTTGAAATTCAAAATTATATTTTGCGGCTGTTATTCATTTTCAAAACCAATATCATCTTTATTTTCTGTATATTTAAAAAAAATTGAATATCAATGATGAAAGACAAATACAAAGGTATGTACGATATTCAAATATATGGAGATATAGTAATAAATCAGTCTGTGTTTCAAGAAAATATATTCTTTCGAGACGATTTATCGCGATGTTCATTTAGTAGTAACAGTTATGTTATGTTACGGTAACCGATCGACGTCATGGTACATTGGACATTCCCATGCGTGCTCTGTTCTCCCCTGTAACAGCCATCCCAAAGTCCATTTGCTCACAGTACCCATGAGAAGTAGTAACAGTAGTAGTAATATTATTAGTTAGTAGTAGTGTTGGTAGTAGTGATAGTAGTAGTAGTTGTAGTTAGAAGTAGTTATTAGTGGTAGAAAAAGCAATAGTAATATTAGCAGCAGAAGTAATATTGGAAGTCGAAGCAACAATGCGGTAGCAGCACAAGCAACTGTCTGCATCAGTCGGGACTGTCTATAGCAGCGTTTCCCAAAGTGGGCGCTACCGCCCCCCTGTGGGCGATGAAGCCTTCTAGGGGGGCGATAGTGGGCTCAGTAGCATTTGGGAAATTTTTTTCTCGTAATTTTGCGATTGAATAATCATTAAAAATGTGAATTCTGCATTTAAATTCATCTTATGCCCATCTTGCACGATCCATATTTTCATCAATTTTCTATTTCATGTATAAAATCATTTGAAAATTGACCATGTATGACATAAATATATATCAATTTTCTATGTGAAAGTGAAAATAGAGCATGTATATATATATATATATATATATATATATATATATATATATATATATATATATATATATATATAGGGAAGTGCGTTGGCAAACTGTTATAATGGGGAGGGGCGTTACAAAGTTTATGTCGTGCAAAGTGGGCAGTGGGCCGAAAAGTTTGGGAATCTATAGTCTATAGTATAATGTGAAATGAATCTATAGTCTATAGTATAATGTGAAATGAATATATGGTCTATAGTATAATGTGAAATGAATATATGGTCTATAGTATAATGTGAAATGAATATATGGTCTATAGTATAATGTGAAATGAATATATGGTCTATAGTATAATGTGAAATGAATATATGGTCTATAGTATAATGTGAAATGAATCTATAGTCTATAGTATAATGAGAAATGAATATATGGTCTATAGTATAATGTGAAATGAATATATGGTCTATAGTATAATGTGAAAACCGGAAAACTATCACAAATAACAGCAGAAATGAGAAGATATAATCTACATATCCTAGTGGTTAGCGAGAGCAGATGGACAGGAAATGGAAGAAGTACCACTGCAACAGGTGAAACAGTCCTTTTTCTGGACGAGACGATGACCTACACCATGAAGGAGTAGCAGTAATCCTAAGAAAGGGCGTGGAAAAGTGTCTGTTAGAATGGAAACCTATCAGCAGCCGCTTGATTAAGATCAGACTAAAGGGGAAGCATACAAACATCACAATCCTACAATGCTATGCGCCAACTAATGATAGCGAAGATACAAAGAAAGACTCGTACTACGAAAACCTACAAGCAGAATTAGACAAGTCACCATCCCATGATGTTATCATTGTTATGGGAGATCTAAATGCGAAGGTCGGACAAGACAACACGCATAGTTATAGAACTATGGGAAAATATGGATGTGGTATGATGAACGAAAATGGGGAACGTTTAGTAAACTTCTGCAGCATGAACAATCTCGTTATAAGAGGAACCCTATTTCAACATTTAGATATCCACAAATTAACATGGTATTCCCTAATGGCAGAGATAAAAACCAAATAGACCATATAATGATCAATGGACCCTGGAGACGCTCGCTGCTAGATGTTGTAGTCAAGAGAGGTGCAGATGTTGGTAGCGACCACCACCTAGTCACAGCTTATGTCAAACTTAAACTAAGAAAAACAGGACAACAGAAAAACTTCCAAAGAGGTTCGATGTGGATAGACTAAAAGACACGGAAGTAGGGATAAGTTTATAATGCAGATAAAGAACAGATTCCAAGCCCTAGAAAGTAATGAAACTACGGATGAAACTGACAACATAGATAGAACATGGGACAACATAGCATCTATATATAGCAAGAGCAGTGAAACATGTCTAGGGTACCGCACAAAGAAAAGAAAAGAATGGATAACACCAACAACATGGAAAATAATAGACAGCCGAAGAATATTAAAAAGAAATTGTTAGAAGCAAAGTCCGAAAGACTGAAAGCAAGATACCAAGAACAGTACAAAAGCGCAAGTAAAGAAATCAAACGGGCTGTGAGAGCTGACAAAAGAATGTATGTTGAAGACCTGTCAGTACAGGCAGAAGAAGCAGCAAAAAGTGTGATCAGGGAACAGTGTACAAAATTACAAAGCTAATAAGCGGGAAACATTACAGGAGATCAAATACTCTCATAAAGGATAAGAATGGAATACTATTGACAACGGAAAAGGAACAAGAAATACGATGGACAGAGCATTTTAAAGAATTGCTAAACAGACCACCTCCAACGGTAATAGCAGACATACCAGAGCCAACAGAGGAATTAGAAATTGGCATTGAAACACCCAGCCGGGATGAGATCATTACAGCAATTAAATCTCTTAAGAATAACAAGGCACAAGGGAATGATAACTTAAACGCAGAACTATTCAAAATAGACCCAGAACTTGCAGCTAATATATTGCAACCCTTGTTTACTACTATATGGAATGCCCAAATAATACCTGATGCATGGAACAGAGGAGTCATCATCAAGATACCAAAAAGGGCTCCTTGCCGATTGTAATAATTGGCGTGGAATAACACTGCTTTCTGTCACAAGTAAAATCTTAAGCAAAATCATCGTACAACGTATTACTGACGCTGTGGATAAGAAACTGAGAAAGGAACAAGCAGGATTTCGCAGAGGACGGAGCTGTATAGGCCAAATATTTGCTCTTAGAAATATCATAGAGCAATGCACAGAATGGCAAAGCAAACTCTATATCAACTTTGTAGATTTTGAAAAAGCTTTTGATAGCATACACCCCGAAAGTCTATGGCGTATCTTAAGATGGTATGGAATCCCACTGTGTTTTATAAATATTATAAAAGCTGCTACAGCAAGTTTGCATGCAGTGTTGAAACTTCAGAACTAAAGTTTGAAGTAAAAACAGGCGTGCGACAAGGATGTGTTATGTCAGCCCTATTATTCAACACTGTCATAGATTGGGTGATGCGTAAAACAACGGAAGATAAGGCAAGAGGTATTAGATGGACGCTCACATCCACTCTGGAAGACCTAGATTTTGCAGATGACATCGCACTCCTATCTCATACACTAGAGATATCCAGGAAAAGACCTGCCGCCTTAACCAATATAGTGAGATGGTTGGGCTGAAAATAAATCAGAAGAAAACTGAAGTAATGACTCTGAACATAGCAACCCCAGCACCAGTCAAACTAGAAGGTAAAACCCTCCGAGATACAACCGCTTTCACATACCTTGGAAGTGTTATTAGCAATGAAGGAGGCGCTGGATCTGACATTAAAAACAGACTGAGTAAAGCACGAAGTGCATTCATGACCCTTCAGACCGCCTGGAAATCTGCCCAATACAGCATCAGAACCAAGACTAGTATCTATAACAGCTTTGTGCTGTCAACTTTGCTGTACGGATCGGAATGCTGGAGAATGACAGAACAGGATATGTCCAGACTCTCCGCCTTTCATACAACTTGTCTGCGAAAATCTTACGCGTGTACTGGCCGACTACTATCTCGAATCAAGAATTGCTTGCACGATGCCAACAAGAGAATATGGGCACTATCATCCGAAGACGACGCTGGAGATGGATTGGACATGTGATGCGCATGGAGACTGGCTCCGACACGAAAACTGCACTGAGATGGACTCCAGAGGGTAGGCGAAAGCGTGGAAAACCCAAGATGACTTGGAGGAGAACGATAGAGCAAGAGCTGAAGGAAATGAATCATAGCTGGAACACAATACAGAGAAGGCCATGAACAGGGAAGAATGGTGTACGTTTGTTGCTGCCCTAAACGCCAAAGGCGTAACAGGCTAAAGAGAGAAAGAGAGAGAGTATAATGTGAAATGAATATATGGTCTATAGTATAATGTGAAATGAATATATGGTCTATAGTATAATGTGAAATGAATCTATAGTCTATAGTATAATGTGAAATGAATCTATAGTCTATAGTATAATGTGAAATGAATATATGGTCTATAGTATAATGTGAAATGAATCTATAGTCTATAGTATAATGTGAAATGAATCTATAGTCTATAGTATAATGTGAAATGAATATATGGTCTATAGTATAATGTGAAATGAATATATGGTCTATAGTATAATGTGAAATGAATATATGGTCTATAGTATAATGTGAAATGAATATATAGTCTATAGTATAATGTGAAATGAATCTATAGTCTATAGTATAATGTGAAATGAATCTATAGTCTATAGTATAATGTGAAATGAATCTATAGTCTATAGTATAATGTGAAATGAATATATGGTCTATAGTATAATGTGAAATGAATATATGGTCTATAGTATAATGTGAAATGAATATATAGTCTATAGTATAATGTGAAATGAATCTATAGTCTATAGTATAATGTGAAATGAATCTATGGTCTATAGTATAATGTGAAATGAATATATGGTCTATAGTATAATGTGAAATGAATATATAGCCTATAGTATAATGTGAAATGAATCTATAGTCTATAGTATAATGTGAAATGAATATATGGTCTATAGTATAATGTGAAATGAATATATGGTCTATAGTATAATGTGAAATGAATATATAGCCTATAGTATAATGTGAAATGAATCTATAGTCTATAGTATAATGTGAAATGAAAAGCAGTGGCATATCAATTACATGATATCGCCATCAACAACAGTAAACGAGTCGTCGATTCTCTAGGCACCACTTATACGTTCAGTAGTTTACCATTGCTTTCTGAACGGTGAGGTCTGTGTTCTATCGTTCATAAAATTCCACGCGAACAAATTTACTTCCAAATCTGCCTCCCGCGGAGTTTGAGCCAGGTACACTTGGGTTGGGATCGAGCTCACTACCACTTAAGCTACAGATGCCCATGGTATAATCTATGCACCAGTAATCAGTGTTTCGTCATTACCAGTCCACGTTGCGTTCATGTGCACATATGACAAACACAAAAAACTTTCTAAACACTTTAGAACCGCCTTACCGCCCGTGTGTTGCCGGTGCTTGCAAGGGGAGCAAAGAATAATAACACTGTGACCTACAAGACATGTCGTAAGAAGCGACTGGTGTAGAGGAATAGGGAAGCTTCTATGGTAAATAAAAAGCGTCGGAGAAATCGGATGTGATCGCCTACAGTTAGGAGCATAACTAGCACAACGTAAACCTCTCACATATAAATTAAATCACATATAAATTAGATCAGATATAAATTAGATCACATATAAATTAGATCACATATAAATTAGATCAGATATTTAATTAGATCACATATAAATTAGATCACATATAAATTAGATCACATATAAATTAGATCAGATATAAATTAGATCACATATAAATTAGATCACATATAAATTAGATCACATATAAATTAGATTACATATAAATTAGATCACATATAAATTAGATCACATATAAATTAGATCACATATAAATTAAATCACATATAAATTAGATCACATATAAATTAGATTACATATAAATGAGATCACATATAAATGAGATCACATATAAATTAGATCACATATAAATGAAATCACATATAAATGAAATCACATATAAATGAAATCACATATAAATTACAAGGAGTGGTTAGCAAGTGGTACGTTTGAAGTAGAAGAAGAAGAAAAATAACGTTTAAGATTTCGTCCATGATGTTTGTTAAATAATAAATTTGTGGACTTCCGATTCGTGATCATTTCAGGGCAGCAGAAACTCTCTTTCATTTTCGTACACGGACACACGTTAGTCAGGGAAAATGGAAACGCGAAAACAAGATTTATGAGTACGAATACCGTGACATAAGGTAGAGAAATGGACAGGGCTGATACCATAAAAAGTCATTAAGGAGATTGACCAGACAACGGATTCCGGTAGTGACGTGAATTCTGTTTCCCTGTCACGGCTGCAGGAACTTGGAGTCAAACGTGATGTAGCTAAATATGAGACATGACTTTTCCGATCCAGAAGCACTTGAGCTTTCAGCTCTTCGGCTCGGTGCCATGGACACAGTAACCCTTCGGTTCGATGACACGAACACCGTGAATCTGGGGAACCTGTGGCTTTTCTGCCAGCCCGCGGAATTGAACCTGCACTCACAGAGGGCTAGTCACCCGCAGTCCAACGCGCTACGAACACGATGGGCAGGCGGGCAAGACATGACTTAAAGACCGATGCCCTAACCACACGATAAAAATACAAGAGAGACAATAAAAATGGACGCTCTGAAATACTAAAATAGATACCGTACAGACAGGGAAAGACAGTTTCGGATGAGTTAAAGATTAATATTACGAAGAAAAATATATTGTAGCATAACAAAGCGAGAAGGATTAATAAGAAAAGATAAGAATGTTAATTAGATGAAACATATAAACTACATTCACATACATTTTTTTATAACATATACATTGAAATGTAGTAAGATCTATAACACAACTGTTCTATATGACATAACTGTTCTATATGACATAACTGTTCTATATGATATATCTGTCGTTACTACATGTAATACCGTTTTTTATGGCGATGTAGAACCCGGTGGGAGATGATGCTGTGAAATGTAATGGCTAGTGCAGTCGATGCTGCATGACATCATCAGTAGTTATTGTATCTATTTTTAATGTGTTTATATTTTATTACATTTTATTGCATCTCTTGTATTGTTGATGTTGCGTAGTGATATAACTAGAGAAAGAGGCGTGTGTAAGTGAGAATTAAAAGTGACAACAGTGAATCGTTTCCGGGTCATAAACATGGCGAATGTGTTGATTCTTATGTGATAATGGTGTGCTATTTCTTATGTTTATTGTGACTGATTGTGTTTATTGTAACTGATTGTGTTTATTGTAACTGATTGTGTTTATTGTAACTGATTGTGTTTATTGTAACTGATTGTGTTTATTGTAACTGATATGGTATCTGGTCACGCTAAGCGAATAAAATGGGATATGTAGTGTTCTTCTTTATATGTGTACTGCCAGACAAACGCTTGACCGTACATTGTTGTAAGTGAGTGTGTCAGCAACGTATTCCAATGGGTTGCATGCCGCGTGGTGACTGACTGAGAGTAAATCCATCTTACTAACTTGTAAATCAACTAGGAATAATTAAAAATAAGGTGAACAGCCTGACAGAAACGTCGAAGATGGATGCAAAATGTCCAGCACAAATTGTTTCACGATTACATCACCGGGTATACGGAAACAGTGCAGTGGTGAAGTGGAGTCTCGACAATCTGCGGGATTGCTGGATCCTAGGTTCCTTAGGGCCCCTAAAAACTGTTGGTGAATCACATTCTCTGGTCTTCAGATTCATGTGACAGAGAGAAGAGACAAGCACTTGTGGCGGGAAACCAAGAACTGTCAACATCATGTGAAATGAAACACTCACTAACTGCATAATTGTTGGAGACTTGACAAATCCCATGTTAGTCCAATACACGCTATATGGAGATGTACGCAGACTCCAGTTGACCACTAACTACTTTAAAAGTATACACATCGATATAAGAAAAAGTTGGAAGAGGAAGAAGAAAATAGCAATCAAATAACGTCAACAAGAGAAACATATCTTTCTATATGGTGTTCAAGATAATTGCAGCCCCATTGACAATTCGAAAGTTGTCAGGTACACATTGAGTTGTGTTTATTTACTATTTAAATCGGTTCTGACTAGCTCGTCCTACGTCACATTTGCTCATCGCCCCTTCCCGCACACCGTCACACAACCTTGACCTATACTACGTCATAACTGAACCTTCTCATTTTCATACATATATGCCAGATTAACTCCATTCACAAGCTGCATTTATCTTGAACACCCTGTATATGTCCAAAATACTTCAATTTTCTATTTTTTGTTTGTTTGTAGCATCAGCAAGTTTTCTTTAATTTTAAGTTCCTTCTGAATAAATCTATTTACTCTCTTTTCTGATCATAATATGTTTGAGGACTACTCTTCTGTAACATTAATATTCAAACGAACCGTTATGTTTTCCCACAGGCTTGTTCAAAATCCATGTCACAGCGATGCGTTGCTACTGTGAATATGCATGCACTTAATATGATGGTCTTTGTTGTTTAAACAGTATTATTCTTTGCTGTTTTTAGTTTTAAGTTTTGGTAATGTTATCCCATATTTTGTTAGAAGTGAACTGAGATTTTTTCAAAATCGTTCACTTTTTTCTATTTTCATTCATCATCATCAGTCCTTGTCGTCTTCGATGGCACGTGAGACTTAGACCATAAAAATCCACTCATTTCGATCTTGTGTCTTTTTATTTACCTCAAACCTAGTTTTGTGCATGTCTTTAAGCTCAGCTTCAAATGTTTTCTGCTTCTGTTTCTGTTTCATTCCTTTTGGTGACAGTCCCAGCCTTGATATCGATATTGTCTAACCAGGTTACTGTATCGATTTCGATACGCGTGTTGTTCCACCCTCGATTTCATGCTTTATCTACGGAAAGGTAATTCATACGTTTTTCTGCTTGGGTGGCCAACGATCTGATATAGCCAAACCAATACTTGTTATTGGATTGAAAATGTTTGCCTGGGTTTAACCAAGCTATTATTCCCTGTTAGTTAAATATGCATGGATGTCTCTATATCAAAGTAGTTAAGACGTTTGCCTGTTGTTCTGCCTTGTGGGCTCGAATCCGGACCGAGTGACATGTGCAATTTTTTCATGAGATTCCAAGGATTATTGCTGAAGCTACAGAGTTCGTGCTCTGTGCTACACTTTCCGTAGATAGAATGCCATTTCTACTGACAGGAATGAAGCCATATGAGGGAACAGGGTGCGATGATTTCTATGCTTTTAGACATTTTAAAATTAAAAACGCAAACATTCCAAACATATATAGTTACAATAACGAATACCCATTCGCTTCATCAATAGAAAGGTTGTTTTCGGTAAATTACTGCCACGGGCTTCTTATTGTTCAATTAATGGAGAAGTGTGTATATATTGGAATTCAAATAGTGTCATATCCATTACAGAACTTAGCCATCAACCAAAGTAAACGTGTTGTCGATTTTCTAGACATTTCTTATACGTTCAGTAGTTTGCCAGTGCTTTCTGAACGGTGGCGTCTATTTTTGCCATTCGTAAAATCCATGGACACGAATTTGTTTTCAAACTGCCTGCCGTGGAGTTTGAACCAGGTACGCTTGGCCTGTGATCAAGCTCATTATCGCTTAAGCTACAAACGCCTTTAAAAAATATATATATATATATATATATATAATAATTCCTTTCGTACCGTTATACGTTACATAGGGCCTGCAAGCAATTTCTCCATACCGCTCTATCCTGGGCAACTCGTTCAATCTCCTCTATGGAACTGAGACCGATATCTCTTGCCTCTCTCAGCAAAATTCGTTTCAGGGTCCCCTTATGTCGTCCTCTCTTTCTTGAACCCTTTGCATCCCACTTCAATGCCTGCTTTGATATTCGTTGATCATTTCTCCTCAAGGTGTGTCAACATATCTCCATCTTCTCTTTCTTTTAACAGTTGTCACTAATTTCTATGATTTCATCACTTCTTCTGAATTCGTTCCATTTTATATTCATTATTTTCGCAGACATCTATTTTCAAATGCATTCAACTTGCTTTCTATATCTTTAGTTATTTTCCAACTCTCACTGGCATATGTTAGGATTGATACAACATTTAAATTGAAAATTCGTAATTTAGTTTTAAATACTATATAATTTGCAGTTTCATATTTTATTTAGACTTTTAAAAGCTGATGTTGCTTTGTCAATTCGTATCATAATTTTTTTTAACATTTCTGTGCAATCAAAATTGCTCCTAAATAGGTGACGCTGCTCATGAAATTTTATATATAATATATATATATATATATATATATATATATATAGTGAGAGAGAGAGAGAGAGAAGAGAGAAACAAAGAACTATAACTGTCAATTACTGATGATATATATTATAAAGAGTTGTTTGAAAGCAATTCATCTTCTTTTACTGCTCTTAGTTTGCGTTCTGCTATTGGTGCTTTCCGTCCGAACCTTTTCCACCTTGATCTTCGACTTGTGCTTGACTTCGGTTGCTTGTTTAACTTTAAAATCTGATAACACTGAAACATTAGCAAACGTGATCTTACCAGGTGATGTGAATACACAGGCAGCTTTGATGTGGATTGAAATTATCGATTCAGAAATGCTGACGTTTAGAAGAAAAAAAAAAAAAAATTGCCGTCACTGACAAAGGTCACACGTGTCTGGAATATTCTCTAGCGTATTTAGAGTCAACTAAGAAGTTCTGTCTCATTCTAAAATATCACCGTTGTTTCTGACTTTATGTTTTTTGATGTTCCATATGAAGCATAGGACTACAGCTTCTGCACATCTTCTATATATTTCATGTACCGTCAGATTAATTGTACGCATGAAGCTAAGGATTCTAGTGATTTCTTTCTTGTATCACCAGGTGTTGATTGATTGATTGATTGATTGATTGATAGGACCATCATTATTGCCCTTCGGTGAGTAATGATGTGTATTTTGATCAATTTCTTGCACATGATCTCAGCGGTAGTGCACATAGTCCGCAGCACTGGCAAGGGTACTTGAAGTAATTTAGGAGATGGTGAAAATATATTGTACGAAATTTAAAAAAAATATTTTCATAATGAATTTTACCGACCAGCGGTTTTCTTTTCTGTTCTTTTAGATTTTGAACTGCTAGGGGTTCTTCGATAGAACTATGTACCAAGTGTTGACATTGGCATCCGAACTCTTCCTTCTTATGTATACTCAAACTCACATCAGATCTGGTAACTGTGATGTGTAAGGCCTTAAGAACTTTTAAACATTACAAAATTTAGTTTCAGTTGTGTATCATCAGAAGAAAACAATGATTAAATCACTCTTAAAGCCTGCAATACTAACATACGGCAACTACAACAATATTAACAAGTTAGAATAAGCTGCCATTCTGTGACCACAACAGGTTACAACCAGCTCATTTCGCATGTATACAAATCCCATATTGACAATTTGGTTTCGTCTTCATGTGGACATGCACCACAAACTACAATGTACATTTGGACATGCACCACAAACTACAGTGTACATTTGGACATGCACCACAAACTACAGTGTACATGTGGACATGCACCACAAACTACAGTGTACATGTGAACATGCACCACAAACTACAGTGTACATGTGGACATGTACCACAGACTACAGTGTACATACTTTTAAAAACAATTGCCCGGAATATGATATACTGAGATAAACTTGTTGCTTTCATTGCTTTCTTTGAATCAACAATTTAGGTTTATAACTGATTCATTTGGAAAAAAAACCACCAAAAGACTTACCACTGTTTTCTGTGAATCGACATTCTCAGAATTACTTCTATTTTTGTGAATCACACCTCAGACTTGCTACATTTTATTATCAAAATGAAAATCACTTCTGTAAATGTTTGCAGAAAAATAAAATGCTTTAACAAAATTAATGTTTTTTCTTATCTTATATTTTCCTTGCTACCAAAGCAACACTGATATTACTAGAAAAAGTTGATTGCATATCCTTTACAGGACTTTGCGAATCAACCTCAGCTTTAACGCTGTTTGTGATTTTCTAGGTATTATTACGTTCAGTAGTTTGTCATTGCTTTCTGAACGGGTGGTGCCATCGTCCTTTGTTAAAATCCACGCGAAACAATCTGCAACAAATTGTCTGCAGAATGATTCGAACATAGAACGTCGGGGTTAATAGACCGAGTCACTCTCCCCTAAGCCACAGACGCCACCAATATCACTAGAACCGGTCAATATTCATGTTTTCCTATAATCGTCTGCTTCTGTAGCATGATCTGGTTTATAATAGACTCCCACTATACAGTGCAAAACTCTTGTAAATCTACTCGTAAACATGATTGCTATGAACTAGAAATCTTATTCTGAAAAATCGATTAATGTCTTTGAATGCACATTTACAGAAGAGCACTCGGAATACATGAACAGAAAAACGATGCGATATGCACACCTTCTCTCAACTCTCCTACTCCCACTAATGAGGCCATTACTTTGTAATTAGAGTTACATAATTGCTAATTATGTAGAAAATGAGTTGAATGTGTTTCTTCTTCTTCTTCTTCTTCTTCTTCGAACGTTCCATATCGACCACTTGTTAATCACTATTTGTGGTTTGTATGTGATCCAAGCTTAAGAGCAAGTGTACTTTGTGCCAGTTATGCGCCTACTAGTAGGCCAGCACATCCGATTTCTGCGACGCTTTTTATTTACTAGGGTAGCTTCCCTATGATCATACATTAGTGGCCTCTTAGAACATGCCTTGTAGGTCGCAGTGTTACTATTATTTGAGTCCCGCGAGTGGCCCAGCAAAACACGGGCGAGTTGTATGCGTTTGAAAATAGAAGTCTGCAAAAGTAATGATCACAAAATGGGACGAATTAAACATATATGAAATCAGAGTAATGTCAGGTCAACCACTAATAAGAACTGATTTAGAAGATGGAGATATGTTTAGAATACTCTGAAACGAAACGATCAGAGAACCACAAAGCAATGAAGTAGGAGAAAATGGGATATAAAGAAAGGACGCCAAGTAAAACATTGAAACGAACTTTACTGAGAGAGGAGAGAAATATCGTTTTAAATTATATAAAAGAGGTTAAACTAGCTGTCCAGGATAGAGCCGTATGGAGCAATTGTGTGCACGGTCAACGTAAGGTATATCCGGTACGGGAGGAATATAATCAAATATGCAGTTTCTCTTATTGTGTTGTGAAATAAATGACACTTTCCGCACTTCTGTAAACTGCGTTTGTATTCCCGGACTTGACATCTCTAGCTTTAGTGGTAGTGAGCTCGATCATAACCTTAAGCGCACCTGGTTCAAACTCCGCGGCTTGCAGGTTTGGAAGCAAATTAGTTTCCGTGGGATTCCCTTGGATGAAAATGTGTTTGGTCATCATCACCAGTGATGGACGAGCATCACTCACGCTGTATTTGTCGATAACACACACACGAAATACATGAGATGAGAACAATGGACAGGATTTAGTTAACTAGACATTTGGTGGTCTCAATGGTGAAGTAGTTAAGTCGTTTGCCTGTCCTACTGAAGCTTGTGGGTTCGAATCCGGACCGAGACATATGTGCAATTTTTTAAGAGATCCTAGGATTGTTGCTGGAGCTACGGAGTTTGTGATTTGTTCAACGCTTTCGGCAAATGGCATGCTATCCTTGTCGACAGATGCGGATTCATATGGAGAACGCGGTGAAATGAAGTCAATCCTCGCCATTGGACCATTTTTGGAAATTTCTTATGCGTCCTTAGATGCAATGTGGGCTGATGATAATGATAAAAGGAGAGATATTTACCGTATGCTTTGAATAAAGAAAACAGAATGTAATAAAGACGAGTAATCTTTTGAGATGCTAGTAATAATAGGTGAAATTATTCAGCATATTTACATACATATTCCATAAATGTAAATGAAAATGTATTTTTGGGCATTTTTTCGGACAAGTTAATTTTGAATGCATGCGGACAAAAGGAAAATAATGATATAAAGTTCAAGGAAACGCTAGAAGTGGGAACAGAATACTATATCAAGACGAACATTACTCAAGAAACTGATAATTTTGGAATTAATTACTGTCAACATTCAAAGTGAAGAATGTATCATATTTGAAAGATTCTCAAAAATGTATAGATAATATTGAAACACATGATTGGTATGTGTCACATACTGAGATTGTATTACTTTCATAATTACAGAGTTTGAAGTCGTGCACTACGTTTTTAACAAAATATGCTTCGGTTTCTCTCCGTAGAAATGGCATACCGCCTGCCGAGAGTATTGCATGAAATCCGTAGCCCCTGCAGCAATCCTAAGGACATCTTGACATAAATGCACTCGTGAAAAGAACGGCGCGGTCCAGATTCGAACCATGACCTTCGTTGTGAAAGCAACAGCTAACCACTTAGCCACAAAGAATCCATCTGAAGGAGTTAGTTCTTACTTTACCCGTTGTTTCACACATGCAGACAACCGTATTGCAGAGCACAATCAGCTAGCTCTCCAAAATAAAGTTTTACTTAGTCTTATATTTTCAAACATCGTCGAATATAGAATACAGCTATATGAAATCAGATTCGATCGAGCAGTGATTGCATAAACACAAGCGATAAGCTTATTGTGTGTGTATAAAAGATACAATGCAACAGCATACAGACACGCATGTTTACACATACAACATACATGTACACATCATTCATAGTAGCTTCAAGAATTTTTGTATCAAAAGAATAAGGCGTTTCAACAGTGACTTATCTAAGACACATA
This sequence comes from Arion vulgaris, assembly GCA_020796225.1. Classification (NCBI taxonomy): domain Eukaryota; kingdom Metazoa; phylum Mollusca; class Gastropoda; order Stylommatophora; family Arionidae; genus Arion; species Arion vulgaris. The sequence continues at coordinate 47,749,979 of CM036757.1, forward strand.
CAGGTAGATTAGTTCTTATATCATCATCGTTCATAGCTTGTTCTTAGCAGAACGTTCTTCCCATAACAGTCCTTCAGAATGTTTTTCTCTCTGGCATGGCAAATGTCCCTCCATTGTTGCCTTAATGCTCAAATCATTAGACATATTTTGAATTCATATTCTCCGTTGTCTCCCGCTTCACTTCTTTTCTGGAATGTCTCCTTCCATAATGGTCTTCTTCTCTATTCCCGCTTTTATTTTTATATTTCAAAAATACTTCATTTTCTTATTCTTTTTGTGCCATTAGCCAGTTTTCTTTTTGTGTTCATGCTGACATATCTATTTGTTCTCTTCTCTGTCGTCCACCATATACGCAGGATTCGTCTGTAATACTTATATTCAAAAGCTCATGTTTTTCTTGGCTTATTAAATGCTCATAATTCCCATCCATACGTTGCCACTGGGATTATGAATACTCTTAGCATTCTGATCTTTCCAATTCGACTTTCTGTTTACAAATAATTTGTATTAGTTCTTCTTCGTTGTCGTCACACTCTTACCGGGTTAGTGCCCAGTGTCGTGATTTTCCTTTTTTTTTCTCTTGTGCTGTTCTAGTGGCTTAGGCGTTAGTTATGTTTGCTTTTTGACAGGATTCTGCTTCCTCTGACCTTCTTTCATGAATTTCTGTTGTAAAAGACCATGTATACAGCGGCGTTTGTATGAATTCTTAACAAGTAGCCAAACCACTTCCTTCTTTGTTTCTCTCTGTATTAGTTGACTGTTGATAATTTACGTGTTATCATATTTCTTGTATATTATATCATTCAATTACTTCATGTCCACATTTGGCTCTGATGCCAGAGATTAGAGAAACATTCTCTAAAGTAATGTCCACATTTGGTCTATGCCAGAGATTAGAAAAACATGTTCTAAAGTAATGTCCACATTTGGCTCTCATGCCAGAGATTATTAGAGAAACATTCTCTAACGTAATGTCCACATTTGGCTCTGATGCCAGAGATTAGAAAAACATGTTCAAAGTAATGGTCATATTTGGCTCTGATGCCAGAGATTAGAGAAATATGTTCTAAAGTAAGTCCACATTTGCCTGATACTAGAAATTAGAGAAACGTTCTCTAAAGTAATGTCCACATTTGGCTCTGATGCTAGAAATTAGAGAAACATTCTCTAAATAATTATCCACATTTGGCTCTGATGCTAGAATTAGAGAAACATTCTCTAAAGTAATGTCACATTTGGCCTGATGCTAGAAATTAGAAAACATTCTCTAAAGTAATGTCCACATTTGGCTCTGATGCTAGAAATTAGAGAAACATTCTCTAAAGTAATGTCCACATTTGGCTCTGATGCTAGAAATTAGAGAAACATTCTCTAAAGTAATGTCCACATTTGGCTTTGATGCTAGAAATTAGAGAAACATTCTCTAAAGTAATGTCCACATTTGGCTTTGATACTAGAATTAGAGAAACATTCTCTAAAGTAATGTCCACATTTGGCTCTGATGCCAGAGATTAGAAACAACATGTTCCAAAGTAATGGTCATATTTGGCTCTGATGTCAGAGATTAGAGAAATATTCTCTAAAGTAATGTCCACATTTGGCCCTGATGCTAGAAATTAGAGAAATATTCTCTAAAGTAATGTCCACATTTGGCTCTGATGCTAGAAATTAGAGAAACATTCTCTAAAGTAATGTACTTTGCCACATTTGATGCCTTCTGATGCTAGAAATTAGAGAAACATTCTCTAAAGTAATGTCCACATTTGGCTCTGATGCTAGAAATTAGAGAAACATTCTCTAAAGTAATGTCCACATTTGGCTCTGATGCCAGAGATTAGAGACACATTCTATTCTCTAAAGTAATGTCACATTTGGCTTGATGCAGAATTAGAGAAACATTCTCTCTAAAGTAATGTCCACATTTGCCTGATGCTAGAAATTAGAAACATTCTCTAAAGTAATGTCACATTTGGCCTGATGCTCAGAATTAGAGAAACATTTATCTCTAAAGTAATGTCACATTTGGCTCTGATGCTAGAAATTAGAGAAACATTCTCTAAAGTAATGTCCACATTTGGCTCTGATGCCAGAGATTAGAGACACATTCTATTCTCTAAAGTAATGTCCACATTTGGCTCTGATGCTAGAAATTAGAGAAACATTCTCTAAAGTAATGTCTCACATTTGGCCTGATGCTAGAAATTAGAGAAACATTCTCTAAAGTAATGTCCACATTTGGCTCTGATGCCAGAGATTAGAGAAACATTCTCTAAAGTAATGTCCACATTTGGCTCTGATTCCAGAGATTAGAGACACATTCTATTCTCTAAAGAGATGGTACCATTTTCTAAGTTCTCTAAAATATATGTCCCATTTGCCCTTTAATTTAGTAGCAAATTATTGTCTAAAAATCACAGAACATTTGTCTAGTAAATTTGATCCTTTCTCTTGCCGACATAATCCACTTTATTTTACACTTACTGTCTTAAATGAGACAAGTCTTGGCCCTTGGCTGGAAGCCTGGTTCCTGTTGTCTTCAGAGGATATTTTCCTGGAAAGAATTATGTTTCTTGTCAGATGTTTCATTGTCGCTAGACTGCATTATTTAATTTAAACTTGCAGATGTTATTGTCGCTAATACATTATTTAACATTTAAACTTAAATTGATTTCGGCCAACACTTGTTTCAGTTTCCAGACTAAATGAAATAAATATTTTGAGTATCAGATGTTGATTGAAAACAGCAAAAACGGACCAGACAGCTATCTCGTTTTTAAACAAAACAAAAATTTGGTACTAAATCTAATAGTTTGTACTGTCGTCAAATTTCAGTTGTAGCTATCAATTTTTATGAAGTTGTAATAGTTGTAAGCCTATTTAAGTGATTGTCTGTGGACTTTTGTGTATCTTTAGTTATTATATTTGCATAATTATATTCCGTACATTTCTTCGCATCGAGAGCCAGAGTATCACAGTGGTTAATGTATTTAATTCGTATCAGGTTAGGCCAGCCTTGACTTAATAAAAGACCATAACAACATTTACGCCTTCGCATGTCTTCCTACTTCACATTTGTGCTAGGTCTTCTTCCTGCCCTCGTCCATAAACTGATCCCTCTAGTAAAGTCAATGCGGCGTGTCTTTTATGTTTTCAAAATGTTATTTTAATTTTTATTTCTTGTATTAATTCTTTTTCTTTCATTACTAGTTTTTCTAGAATGTCTTCCCCTTTCTCATTACATGCCCGAACTCTGATGAACGCCACCTTCGCATAATCAAAATGGGTTATATCTGGCCTTGATTTTTTTCAGATTCTCATCAATAGTCATTAAATAGCCTATGGGGCCTTACCATTCTCCTCAAAACCCATCTCTGTAACCTCAGAGATGTTACTGTCTATTAATTATCTTTATCTCGCATCCATGCACAATCCTATCTGTATCTCATTTCTCCCTCTATTTTCTTTATCTGGCATCCATGGCACAGTCTTCTATCTCATCTCCATTTTTCTCTCATTTCTTCGTTTATTTTCCCCTATCTTTATTGCATCATGGCAAGTCTATCTACCAAATATCGGAAGGCAAGTCTATCTGATCTCCATTTCTCCATCTATTTTCTTTATCTGGCATCCATGGCACAGTCCTATCTGTATCTCCATTTCTCCATATATTTTCTTTATCTGGCATCCATGGCACAGTCCTATCTGTATCTCCATTTCTCCATCTATTTTCTTTATCTGGCATCCATGGCACAGTCCTATCTGTATCTCCATTTCTCGCTCTATTTTCTTGGTTTATTTTTCCCTGATCCAAATATATATATTGCTCAAGTGCAAGACTATAAAATATGGAAGATTGAAGTGATTGCCAATGGTAGATGAAGTTTCTAGCTAGAATGCAAGGGTGACATGAAGAGACCCTGTTGAGAAAGGAAGACATCAGAAAAATGGGGTACAACATCAGTAATGAACTTCATCAAGAAACAACAAATTAAATGGTTCTGCCACATAAACAGATTATCAACAGACAGTGTACGTCAATTAGCAATGTTGCTAAGAGACAATGTATACAAAGCAAAAGGCCGGCCACGCAAAGTTGGACTTCAGAGATAACAGCGGCGACGAAAGACACTATTTATGAAGCGCACACTAGAATCGCACACTGAAGGGCTCGTTCTAGAAATCTCTTCTTATCCTGACGCTGTGACGAAAAATAGGATTAGAGAAAAGACGTGACTGACTGACATGGACGTTCCGTTTACACGAATCTAGAGATTCACATCAATCACTAGTTTCAGACAGTCTAGGCATGAACCAACTGAACATTCCATCCAAATTGTACGCCGGACTTTTTCAGTATGGAGTAGAACTGATAGTAAAACAAAGATCAGAATACTAAGCTCATGTATATTTCCAATGGTAACCAATTGTTGTGAGATATGGATAATTATCAAAGCAGCAGAAAAGCATATATGCGCTTTTGAATATAAGTGTTACATAAGAATCATCCGTACACCATGGGCAGAGAAGATCTATCCAACACATCTATCCAGACAGAACTCAAAATCAAAGATAACTGGATAATGCTACAAATAAGAATGAAAATTTTTTAGTGATTTGAAAAGAAAAAAACAGGAATGATTGGAGACCATTATGGAAGACAGCATCGTGGCAAAGAGGAGAGGAGGCTCAAATCTTCTTTTCATCCTGAATTCATCATCACCGTGGTCTTCCTCTTCTCTACTTGGTCGGGATGCTTCCTTCCATAATGGTCTTCTTCAATTCTTGGTGTCTTTTATATGTTCAAAATACTTCTATTTTCTCATTCTAGTTTTGTGTGTGAGATCAGCCAGTTTTCAATGATTTGAATTTTCTGAAAAAAATATATATATATATATATATATATATATATATATATATATATATATATATATATATATATATATATATATATATCTGTTCTCTTCTCTGTCCAATGCAAACGGATGAGTATTCTGTAACACTTATATTCAGAAGTATATTTACAAATTATACAGAGATAATAGGTACGACTAACAAATGGATGAATGATGTAACAGTAGAAATATGAAAAAAGAGCACAGATAAATTGAATAAAGATATGTCTTCATTCACCTTAAGATAATACAGAGCCAGGTTTTATTCAATTATTTCTTTGTAATATTTCTCTCTCTCTCTCTCTCTCTCTCTCTTGTCTAGCAAGTAACTTCGTTAAGCGTTGATGGATGGAAAGTTTAAATTCTAGTTGTTGGGCAAAGCGAATTGCAGACCTTGTAATGTGTTCATGATCTTATTGTATTTTGGTTTTTTTGCGAACTTCTATCCATATATCCCTTGGCCTTATATGTACTCTTAGACCATTCTATTGTTACATAAGCAAATTGGTAACTGACTCGACAGTTGATATTGTTACATAAGCAAATTGGTAACTGACTCGACAGTTGATATTGTTACATAAGCAAATTGGTAACTGACTCGACAGTTGATATTGTTACATAAGAATTGTAACTGACTCGACAGTGATATTGTTACATAAGCAAATTGTAACTGACTCGACAGTTGATATTGTTACATAAGAAATTGATAACTGACTCGACAGTTGATATTGTTACATAAGCAAATTGGTAACTGACTCGACAGTTGATATTGTTACATAAGCAAATTGGTAACTGACTCGACAGTTGATATTGTACATAAGCAAATATGGTAACTGACTCGACAGTTGATATTGTACATATAGCAAATTGGTAACTGACTCGACAGTTGATATTGTTACATAAGCAAATTGGTAACTGACTCGACAGTTGATATTAAGAACACCGAACTATTTGATTTTCTATCTCACAACTTGTAACATAAGATATCATAACATAAGATATCGTAACATAAGATATCGTAACATAAGATATCGTAACATAAGATATCGTAACATGAGATATCGTAACATGAGATATCGTAACATGAGATATCGTAACATAAGATATCGTAACATAAGATATCGTAACATAAGATATCGTAACATAAGATATCGTAACATAAGATATCGTAACATAAGATATCGTAACATAAGATATCGTAACATGAGATATCGTAACATGAGATATCGTAACATGATATATCGTAACATAAGATATCGTAACATAAGATATCGTAACATAAGATATCGTAACATAAGATATCGTAACATAAGATATCGTAACATAAGATGTCGTAACATAAGATATCGTAACATAAGATATCGTAACATAAGATATCGTAACATAAGATATCGTAACATAAGATATCGTAACATAAGATATCGTAACATAAGATATCGTAACATAAGATATCGTAACATAAGATATCTTAACATAAGATATCGTAACATAAGATATCGTAACATAAGATATCGTAACATAAGATATCGTAACATAAGATATCGTAACATAAGATATCGTAACATAAGATATCGTAACATAAGATATCGTAACATAAGATATCGTAACATAAGATATCGTAACATAAGATATCGTAACATAAAATATCGTAACATAAGATATCGTAACATAAGATATCGTAACATAAGATATCGTAACATAAGATATCGTTTTTAAAACTTCTGTTCTGTCTACACTTCTACTATTCTTCGAGCGCTCGATATCGACCACTTGTTAACCACTTTTTGTGATTTGTATGTGATCCGAGCCCATGCCAACGTTGTGCCAGTACAGCACCTACAAGTAGACCAGCAGATCCTAATTGTTATTGATTAGGGTAGCTTCCCCAAGTCTCCACCTCAGTCGGCTCTTACGACATGCCTTGTAGGTTAACAAGTGGTTGATATTGAGCAACATGTAAATAGGCGACTGAGTTAGGGGGCTAGAGAAGCTACCCTAGTAAATAAAAGCGTCCAGAAATCGGATGTACTGGCCCACTTGTAAGCGCACAACTGGCACAACGTTCAATCACTATTAGGCTCAGATTACATACAAATCAGACAGAGTGGTTAACAAGTGGTCGGTATGGATCGTTCGATATATTGAGATCTTGGTGTTACGGGACTGTTACTTTGATGTTAGCAGGTATTGTAATAGAATTGTATCTTTCTTCCTGTTTGCATTATTGACTCGATATCGTCTCTTATTATGTTGTAACTATTGAAGTTCATGCTCAAATACTTAGCACTCTCTGTACTTTAGATTATCATACTATCTACTTTCCATCGTGAGAGCTTATAGTGCGGTAGTGAGCTCGATCACAACCCAAGCGTACCTGGTTCAAACTCCGCGATGGACAAATTTGGAAGCAAATTCATTCCCTTGGATTTTTACCAACTGTAAAAATAGACCTCCCGATTAGAAAGCAATGGCAAACTACTGAACGTATAAGTGGTGCTTAGAAAAATCGACGGCTCGTTTACTGTGATTGATGGCTAAGTCATGTCAAGAATATGCGACGATTCTCATTTCATATATCCATTTCCCATTATATTTTTACTTCTTACTACTATCGCTTGTGGCAATACAATGAGTTTCAAGATCCACAGGGGAAGCTCCGAAGCCAATGGATATGATCAATAAATACATAATAAACAAGTATTAGGCTTGGGAAACTAGTTGGTTGTGTTAAAATGACTTTTCTGTAGGGCTAGGGTATGACACTTGTATTATCACTGGTGTAATTAGTTTCTTCTCCGGAGCATCATCATTGTACATTGGACAAGTCTTTCAATTCCGTCAAACACCATATACATATGTTGAAAACACTCTCTATGCTAGCACACCACAACTCAGACAGACCTGTAAATTCACTGCCATGACCTCAAGTTGAAGGGCAAATGCTCAGATGACTGCTGGATGGGAAAATTAAAAGTAAAGTACATTGGACAAGTCCTTCAATATAGCAGCCATCTATAGGCTCCTACATTTATCATTTACTATACCACTGCACACTTTTCTTTCTACCAGACGAACATCGTCCTCAACTTCTCCGCACTTTTAGATCCCCTTCATTCGATCGATTCAATATCTCTATGTCCACATTTCTGTAGCATATGGCATTTAAAGACACCTACGTATAGCACGTGAAAGTATCTGAAAATACGAAGTAAATATTTTATCTGAACAAAATATGTTATTTAAAATAATAAGCTGAAGAAAATGGATGAATTCACAAATGTTCTTTAACCCATCTCCCTAGATAGAAACCAAATAGACAATCCAAGGCGTACAGTGTTTGAAATTTGTGGAACTCAGAATATGAGAGATATAAAATGATAGATAGATAATTGTTGACGATTATGTTCAATTCCATATGTTATAGCAAAACGGTCCTAGCCATTTTAACACAATTTGCGTCAGAGCAAGATATGGTGATAAATATATTTTCCTATTCGTTTTAAACTCTATGTAGTGAGATTAAAACATGCAAGTTGTCAGTTGAAACATGTTTGCGTTTCTAAACAGTTTTCTTTGTTACAGGAAAAAACTTTGTGTTTCTGTGTTTGTTTCATTAATTATGAACAGTACTTTATAAATATTTACTTTACTTTATAAACATTACCAATCATTTTCTTTCGCATCTGCTAGATATGAATTCAGGTGTAATTATGGAGTCTAATATTGCGCCTCTGATTGAAGTTTTGCGTGAAGCTTGCTTTATTGTCAACAGTGTACTTCGTCATTCAGTCGAGCATTACTCCAACATCAGAGGTAGTTGTATTTTATATCCTGAAGTAAAGGATCAGGGTGTTTCTGTAGTCCAAACGTGTACCGTAGGCACATCAACAATTTTTGTCCCATCTGACCTCTAACCCCGGAATCTCCACGGTCCGTGGTCACTAGTACAGCATAATATCAACTTTGCATTTCATTGTAGTAATTCTTTTTTTATTGTAAGTTTTTCTATAACTTCTTTATTTGTCTGTTTTTCGTTATGTTCAATACAATTCTTTTATTGTGTATTAAATGTTAATGACATGAGTATAGTCAGGTTTTTTAAACACTGCGCCTCCAAAATAATTGTCGATTGCAAGCGACATATTCGTTCTTTATCCTCAGATTTAGTAGTTATAATTTTATCGATTTACAAGAACAGAATGTGCAATGCATAAAAAAGTTTTAAAAGAGAACGCAACATTTTTTAGCTTTGAACCAATAGTGGAGAATACGTTGTTTGGCCCGTATTTGTTATTGATTGTCGGAACACAAGGGCTGATATGGTCAACATCATACAGGCCTCTTTTAGTTACCAGTGTTTTTTATAGTACTCATTTGAGACTGGGACGGACCAGAGCCAGCTATAAACTTATGGGCCTTCGAACTCAGATAAGAATTATGGAAAATCAGACCACAACTACACCACGTCACCTCGCATTCCAGTATTGTTGTATAGAGACGAATTCATTTTAAAACCAACACAAAATGCTAAATTGAAGGTATATTATCCAACAAGTTCAGTTTAACAATAAGGAATATCAATATTATGAATATATTTCATCAATAAATAGTCATATACTCACAGAATTGGGTAAAATTGCAAAAAAGCTTGCAGTATTCTATCAAACATATATACATTCTATGATCTAGGTCAGGGATTCCCCGGTCGGTTGTCTGGCCTAGTTATCTAGAATTGGCTGTAGTTGGACTGAGAGACGTTAGGGGCGATAAAATGTTTCATGCGAATTGTGATATTAAACCCTGACCGCGCACCAACTCTATAAGCGAGTTCACTAAAATAATGTGTTCACTAAAATAAGTCAATTGTAATGCAATGTGCAGTGAATAACTGTCGTCTGCTTGGGTAATTATTTTCACTCAAATCATAATGGTATTTTCAACTGAAGAAAGGATATTTGACAATAGGAAGAAACATGTACAGAAATATCTTGAAGCCTGTGGTGGATATTTCCAACATCTGTTATAATGAATATTTCATTTGTTCTTTCTAGTTTACCAAGAACAACAGTAGACCATAGCAGTAACTATTGTGACTAATTTCACTACTTTGTTTTATCACATTTTTGATGACGTCATGTGCGTCATTTTTCAAGCTCACCTACATATGAAGTGTTATGAACCTTTACAAACACCCTGTAAATGAAGAAATCATCATCAAGGTGCGTATCCTTTATAGGACGTTACCCTCTTTGCAGCACATCTGATATTCATTCTGTAAATAAAGAAATACTAGTGTATATTATTACATCTACTGTGTTATAATGTATACCTGAGCCAGATTTGTTTCTTAAATATTAGAAACCGTCAGAAAATATCTATGCCAAATCCTTCAGAAGTTCTTAACCTTCGTTTTGAATAGTTGCTACCTAAACCTTTAGTCATTTTTACAACGTGTAACGATTTTGACTTGCTTTTTACTAATTTGCTCACAAATTTTTATAAGAATAGAATCTGAAATGTATAATGCTATTTTTCTCCTTGTTACTGCCGGGGAGTATTCTTATCTTGGACAAATGAAGTAATGGCCCTGATCCATTTATCTTGGCGGTGTGGTTGTTAATCCAATTCCCCTCATTTTCTGGCTCTTTTCTATATGTTTATATTTTCTAAATGCAATCAAGGAAATCGAAAGAAGACAAACAAAAAATGTCTTACAAAAACTAAAAGCAGTATATAATGGAGGTTATAAAGCAACAAAGATTAGAGTACTGAGAGTATGCATATTTCCAGTAACAATGTATGGGTGGGAAACACCGTCATGTAACAGGACAGTGGATAAAGCTTGTATGAGATTTTGAATATACATGTTACAGTGGAATCTTCTGTAAACTATAGAGAGAAAAGAAAATATATAGATATATTAAGAAGGAACTCAAAATCTAAGAAAACTGGCTAATGCTACAAATAAGAAAATTAAAGTATGTTGGGCCATAAAAATAAATTAACGCCCGGAGAAGACAATTTTGGACTAGAGCAACAGTTTAATGACACCTGTTCAAGCCTCGTTAAGGTAGAACTCATTAATCTTTTCTGGGTGGAAAAACAAGTATATGTTAATGCATTAAATTATGTAGCGACAACATGAGTCATTGATCAAGTGATTGATTCATTAATATGACCAGGGGCGGCTCGTCACTAAGTGGGGTCCGGCCCCACCAATAATCTAAATGGAGAATAACTTCCCGGAATAGGAGATACTCAAAAACCATGATTTATCCGAAAATGTGTGTCTGGCCCCACCAAGAAAAATGACCACGAGCCGCCACTGAATATGACCATCGTTATTCCACTTCGATGAATAACCATGTATTCTCAGATTTCTTTCTTACATAATTTGACAACAGCAACAATCACCGTATACTTTCATAGCTTTCAAATTCTTCTATAGCAACGTCATAACCAAACAAATACTTTATGAAGATAGTGATAATTTTTTTATAACAAAGAAGAATAAAACGTTAAGTAGGATAATCAGAGAAGGTAAGGTGTAACATAAACCTGGACTAGAATTCAAATTATTGCTAGAATAATTTGGTAAATTCTGTGTCAAATGTACACTTTAGCTAGTCTTTATACATTAACAGAATCATTTATTCTGTAGTTCCTTAATGTCTCATAAGATTAAGTACTATCAAGAAATAGTTATGTTCGTTTAATGGGAATGAAGATAGAGTTCATGGCTACAAGAGTGCGCCAGACGGTTAGATCCAAATAACATTAGGAATATTGGCACAGGTCCACAACTGAGAAATGTAATTAGACATAAATTTCACAGCTCTTCTCAGCTATCACCTGGCATGCTAAACTTATCCCTGCCAGCAAATCTACAAGTACACGGGTATAGTCATTAGGATTTTAAAAAGTTAATTGCATATCCATTACAGGACTTTGCGAATCAATCCCCAGCTTTTAACGCTGTTTGTGATTTTCTAGGCATTATTACGTTCAGTAGTTTGCCATTGTTTCTGAACGGGTTGTGCCATCGTTCTTTTGTAAAAATCCACGCGAAACAATTTGCAACCAAACTGTCCGCATCGTGTTCGAACACAGAACGCCGGGGTTAATAGACCGAGTCACTATCCCTTAAGCCACAGACGCTACCCATGAGGTTTACAATGATCCTTTCAAAGTATCCTCAACAATTAAAATTGAATTATTAAGACAATGAGCTCAGGAAGAACTATATTATTATATTGCTCTACTTCTATCAATTCTCTGTTATCATTGCCAAACATAATCCCTAACTAAATAACAACAGAGAAGGATCACAATGTCGAAAATTCTTTGTGTCCGAGGAGCCGGCAATGTTACAAGATAGGATAAAATGAGAAATGAGAACATTAGAAATGTTGAAGTCACACCCTGCATCCAACATATTAGAAGACAGCATTTAAAATGGTTTGGTCACCTAGTGAGAATGAAACCAGATCTATACCATCCCGTGCCTATAACAACCGACAACCTGGCGTAGACCAAGAGTCCGATAGATAGATAATAACACATATATCCTGCGACGTCAGAGACTAACAACTACAGATACAACACATCTGGCACAGAATAGAAAACTGAAACGCCCCACATCGCTTCACGGAACATGTGGATAAGACAAGATAAGTTCAGAAAGAAACAGTTATTCGTTTTGTCACTTCCTTATCTTGACTTTTCCTTTGTATTTTTCAAAAACTTACGATCACTAGCTGGAAGTTGGTATTTGGTTGATTAATTGATTGATTGGTCAAGCCATTAGCATTGCACTTCGAAGACTAGTCATGTATACCCTACTCTATTTTTGTACACATTAGAATTTTAGCAGCAGTTAACGAACTCTGTGACCGCAGCAAGAGTCAAAGATGCAATTTTGTGGATGGTGTAAATTTGTAAGAACTTTGTCTTTCTTAATTAAATTGGTAGTAGTTAGTTTTTTACGAACAGGGAGAGGTTGTCCAGACTATCTTATTGATTTTCAACTGCCAATGGTTCTTTTACTTTGCGAACTTGAACACGAGACCATCAATTTTATTACATATCCCGAATAAGATTAGGAACTCGATTTCACTTACATTGGGTTTATTTAAAAACATTGAAAAACTGGTCTGATCACTGCACATATTACATCTACCATTCTTATGGAGAGTGAGATAAATCACATAACGCCAGAGCCAAATACCACCGAAGTCTAGCATTAACCCTTCTGACTGTTATTAAGTCACAATCGTAATTAGTAGAGAGTCTCTTCCGTCCGGTAAGAGATATAACCAATCGATTGATAGATTTTCCGCAAGGTTAACTTATACTTGAATTCGCCGCCGCTCGTTTGGTGCCGGGGTCTGCAAGGGAAGCAAAGAATAGTACCACTACGACCTTCAAGGCATGTCGTAACAGGTCACTGATGTAGGACCTAGGAAATTACCTAGTAAATAAAAGCTTCGCAGAAAACGGATGAGCTTTCTTACTTGTAGGCGCATAACTGTCACAACGTACAATCGTTCTTATGCTCAGATCATATACAAATCACACAGAGTGGTTAACAAGTGGTCAATATTGAGCGTTCGAAGAAGAAGAAGGATTCGCCGTAAAGAGTTAATTCTTAATTGTCATGTTTGTTAGTCTACACGCCCATATATAACTAAAACAAGCTTCGTCCTTGGGTTGAAAAAGGCGTGCATCGGTTTAAAGAGATTTTACTCCCCTACATGACACAGAAACTAACTCCACAAGAAGTTAATTCTTATGTTTCATGTTTGATGGCCTAAAGATTCGAATTTAGCACCCAAAAAAAGGCTCGTTCTTAGGCTGAAAGGACATGTGGTTCGACTTCAAGAGACTTTAATGCCCTATGCAACAAACACATACACTTCGCAAGGATAATATAATTGTATTCTCTGCAAGAAGTTAATCTCTTATATGTCATGTTTATTGGTATCACTCTACGATATTCTTCACCCTTCACCCCTAGGAAAGCATAGGTCCGCAACCAAGGCCTTCCAAGCCCGCCTATCCAAGGTCATCTTTTCCAGATCTCGCCATTCTCTCTCCGTTTTTTGCGTTCCATCTCTAACTCCCGTCTCCATGTGTTTCTGGGTCTTCCCTTACTTCTATTGCCCTGGGGTTCCATCGGAGAGCCTGTCTCGTGGTGCTGTTAGGAGGTTTCCTCAGTGTGTGTCCTATCCATCGCCACCTTCTGCTCATTATATCCTGTTCCACCTGCCGTTGTCCTGCCCTATCCCATAGTTCTCTGTTTGTGGTCTTGTCATACCATCTCAAATGGAGTATCCTGCGTAGGCATCTATTGATGAATGTCTGCAGCTTTTGGTGTTCACCTTAGTCGTTCTCCATGTCTCCGCTCCATACAGAAGGACAGACTTGACATTTGAATCAAATATCATTATCTTAGTTTTATTCCTGATCATTCTTGAACTCCATATGTTCTTCAGAATGGCAAATACTGATCTTGCCTTTTGTATTCTAACCTTAACGTCTTCATCTGTGCCACCTTGAATGTTGACGACACTTCCCAGATATGTAAATGTGTCAACCTATTTTAGTGGTGATCCTCTCAGTAAGATTGGGTCTCTGGAACCAGCATTTAATCTCATGATCTTTGTTTTCTCCCCGTGAATAGTCAGGCCTAGTTGCTGTGAGACTGTTTCTAGTTTTGTTGTTTTCTCTTGCATCTGCTGATGGTTGTGATAGAGGAGTGCTAGATCATCTGCAAAATCCAGATCCTCCAATTGACTCATCATGGTCCATTGTATTCCATTTCTTCCCTTGGCAGTTGTTGATCTCATTATTCAGTCAATAGCCAGCAGGAAAAGGAAGGACGATAAAAGGCAGCCCTGTCGCACACCAGTCTTTATTTCAAAGGCCTCTGTCAGCTTTCCTTCATGCAGTACTCTAGCGGTTGTCTCCTCATACATTTTCTTTATTTGGTTGGTTAGCTTCTGGGGACGCCATTAGTGTCGTAGAAGTTTCAGAGTGTTTCCTGTCTATGCTATCAAATGCCTTTTCATAATCCACAAAGTTGATATAGAGGGATGAATTCCACTCGATGCTCTGCTCCACTATGATACGCAGCGTCGATATTTGATCTGTGCAGGATCTCTTTGGCCTAAATCCTGCTTGTTCATCCCTTAGTACTGCATCTGTAGTTTCCTTGAGTCTCTCTGGGATGATTCGACTTAGTATTTTGCCTGGTACAGACAGGAGCATTATTCCTCTATAGTTCGGGCATTCTTGGAGATCACCCTTTTAGGTAGTTTGACTATATAGCCCTCTCTCCAGTCGTTTGGTATTTCTTCCCTCTCCCAAATTTTCCCCAACAAGCCATGTAGCATGTCTGTTGAGATGTCAGCATTTGCCTTTAGGGCCTCTGCAGGTATACCATCTGGGCCTGTAGCTTTACCATTTCGTAGTTGGAGAATGGCCTTCTTTATTTCTGCTTTGCTTGGCTTACTACAGTCGATTGTTAGATCTTTTGCAGCTGGATCTATGTCCGGTTGGCCTTGGGGAACTGGCCTGTTTAAAAGGTCCTTGAAGTGTTCTGACCACCTCTGCATCTGTTCTTGAGCATTGCCGAGTAATCTTCCAGCCTTGTTCTTAATCGGTTTATTTGTTTATTGATATTTCCCTGTCAATGTCCTTGTGTTATCGTATAAATCTTTCAGGTTACCCTTAGCTACTGCCTCTTCTGCTTCTCTTGCCAGGTCCTCTATATACTTTCTTTTATCTGCTTTTATACTTCTCTTCACCTCCTGTTGGCTTTTGTGTACTTTTCTTGAGCTGCGGCCTTTGCTGATATTGTTCTGCTATTACAGAGGTCAGATTTTCTGCCTCTTCTCTCTGTTATCTTATCTAACGTTGACTCTGATAGCCATTCCTTGTGGTGGTGTGTCTTTTTCCAAGGGTAGTTTCACATGTACTAGTCCAGGCTTCTTTAACTTTATGCCAGTGGTCTTCAATACTTCCTTCATCAACTTCTAGGGCCTCGAATTTGTTGGAAATCGTGACACTAAATACATCCTTTCCCTTCTGCTCCTTCAGATGTCCCACATTGTATCTCACCCTGTTACCATGCGTGGTCCTCATGAATCTCTTGAGTTTCATTCGCACTTTTGCTATAACAAGGTGGTGGTCAGAGGCCACATCTGCTCCTCTATAGACTTTTACATCGTACAGTGACCTTCTGAACTTCCCTGTTACGCAGATGTGGTCGATTTGGTTTTCTGTCCTGTGGTCTGGTGATATCCATGTAGCTGTGTGGATTCTTTTGTTTCTGAAAGAGGCTACCTCCTATAACCAACTGGTTTGCTGCGCACGCTACGATATATTTTTAAAAAAGCATCGTTCTTAGTTTGCAAAGGGCGTGCCGTGGCTTAAAGAGGTTTCAATCTCCTTCATAACAAACAAGCAAATTTAGATTCTCCTCAAGAAATTCTTATTTTTTTGTTAGTTGGCATACAAGTTTGAATCTAATGGGGAAAAATGTTGTTAAATTGAAAAGGGTGTGCAAAGAAGATGCAAAACTTAGGGATTATGTTTCGCAATGATTATCGAAATGATAGGGAAGCAAAATATCATTTCGCTGTTATCGGAGCAATGTGTCGACACGAAGTGGAATGACGATCTTGAATTCACGAGTGATGAAATACGTGGAAAGCTTAAGAGATCACACAATACTGCACCAGGCCCCGATGGTATCCAATACAGTGACATAAGCAGGATATCGGACGAAGACATGAATGAGCTTGTAAAAATTCAACACTAGTTTAAAAACATGGCGAGATCAGGGAGGAATGGCTACCCAGTTATTTAATACTACTGGCAAAACCTAACAAAAATCACAAACACATAAGCGATTCTAGAATAATTGCAATGCAGAACACAGTGGGCAAGCTTCTGAAAAAAAGTTAGTGGCATGTAGGCTGATCGGGATTTGGAGGAACGTCGCATGTTTCCTTCCACCCTCGGCGCATACAGGCGGAATAAAGAAAGTTGGTGTAATGCATCGATCTTTTCCTATGACGTCTTTGAAGGTTTCCAGGCTGGTTTGGAGACTTGTGCTGTTGTACTAGATCTCGAGGATGCTTACACAAAGTCCAATCACATACCTTATATAAATACTAAAAATCGATACATTGCTCATAAGATGGATTACAAGGGCCCTGTTCGAGAGAAAAGTGGCACTCAGGTGTGGTAATTGGTAATCTGTACAGACAAAGATTTCACCGGGCCTACCCCAGGGTCCCCACTATCTCCAGTACTATTCAATGTATTCACCATAATGATTACGAAGCAGCAATTAACTGGCAGGGGACGAACACTGTCATTTGCAGACGACATCATGGTGTACAGACAGGGAAGAAACAAGGATGAAATTGCTAATAAACTCCAGGAAGAACTGAACCGCATAATGGCCTGGTGTGATGTTTCTGGTGCAACGATAAATCATACCAAAGCTGTGCTAACATGGTTCTCCCTAAATAATCACATTGTGAAGTCTGACACACCACATGTTACTTTAGATGGACTTACACTCACCCGAACAGCATCTATGAGTTATTTGGGTGTAAAATGTGATCGCAGTCTAAAGCTTTAGGGACCATATCGACCAAGTTATTGCCAAGGCTCGCAACGCACTATCCGCACTGAGAATCATGGCAGTTGCTGACATTGAGCAACGCCTTCTTGTACTCTTATATCAAGGTATTGTTCTGTCATGTATAGAATATGCATGCGCTCTCCCAACAATTAGTCTTACGCAAACAGTGAGACTGGAAAGAATTCAGAATGAGGCTATGCGCATCATTCTGGGATGCACCTAAAGATACACCAGGAGTGTCAATACGATTCCTTCTTGACCTCCCAACTATTGCTAACAGAATTGAAACTTGGAGGGTTCGATCATATCTAAGAATCAATGCAAACAAGGAACATCCTCTCCATGAAGAACTCATTAAGGAGAAAGGGTGTAGACTCAAGAGAGCAGATTTTGGCTGAGTCAGGCGGAAGATACGCTTAGGAAAATATATGATCCTTCCGGAATTGAAACAGGAGAGGAATGGATTGCTGTGCCACCTCAATTTCAGACTGCTTTCACCGTTATTACATCTATTAAGAAAAACTGCGAACAAAATAATCTATCACTGCTAACGTGGAGGTGGAGACTCTTAAATGACATCATCAATGATACAGATGTGGTTATTTACACCGATGGTTCAGTCATTCGCCAACAACGCTGTGCGTGGGCTTTTCAGCACGCTCAGAGGAAAAATAATAAGAGAAGTCAGTGGGGCCTACGCAACAACCACAAGTAGCTTGACAGTGGAGGTTCGGACGGTTACGGAGGTGGTGAAATGGTTGGCATCTCACAACTACTCTCGTGCTTTCATACTCAGTGACTCCATGAGCATGATTCGTAAAGTCGAATCAGGTATGGTGAGACGCAACTGGGTGGAGGTACTGGTACAGACAGTGATCAGAGAAATCACCTTTATTTATGTCCGTGGACACGCAGGAGTTAGGGGTAATGAACGAGCTGATAGATTGTTGGCTTGGCTACAATATCAGAGGAAGCTGCCATGGATCGAAGTGACATTCTTCACGCATTGAGAGAGTCTTTCCGAACACAGGAGTTTCAGGGCTGTGAATCCCACTCGCTGATCGGATTGAAAGAGATAGGTGTCAGTATTGGTGCAGCCCGAAAAGAACGACATACTAAATATGCAAAGAGATTGATTAATCAACATCGAACTGGCGTGTTGGGTCGCTGGACGCTGCTGGATTTCCTCAGGTGGAGATCGGAGCACCTATGGACATGTCCGGAGTGCTTGATGATAGTCCTCATATAACTGATAACTGATGCAAAAAATGGGTCGCCTTAAAGATGCATTAATTTCCTACGTTTTATGCTACCAATTGTCATAGCAACACCATCGTGTAAATGTTCAAATAAATGTGGAGCTGCAAGTTATATTGTTTTAAAACTTATTACGAATTTTCAGTTACAATATTGTATCAATCCTAACATTTGTCAGCGAGAGTTGGAAAATGACTGAAGAGAAAGAGAGTAAGTTGAATGCATTTGAAAGTAGGTATCTGCGAAAAATAACGAACATAAAATGGGAGGAATTCAGGAGAAGTCATGTAATCATAGAAATGTCTGGTCAACAACTAGTAACAACTGTTTTAAGAAGGAGAATATGGAAATATGTTGACACCCTTGAGAAGAAATGTTAAAGAATATCAAAGCAGGCATTGAAGTTGGATACAAAGTGTTCAAGAAAGAGAGGACGTTCTAATGAGACCCTGAAACGAACTTTTCTGAGAGAGGCCATAAATATCGAACATAGATTCGTAGAAAATATTCAACGAGTTTCACATGATAGAGGAGCGGTATGGAAAATTGCTTACAGATCCTATGTAACATATAACGATACAAGAAGAATATTTATATATGTATATATAAACATTTTTTGTCGCTTCCTTATGTGTCTTTGGGCGCAACGAGGACTAATGATGGTGATGTTGATGATAAAAATGTCTTTGCTAATAAAACTACAAATAAAAACAAACATTGTGTTAGACACAAATTAAATACAACATTTCATTAGAAGCTTTGAATTGAGAAACGAATGCAAAAATGAGTGATAATATAAAGCCAGTTTTTCCATTGTTAGCGAAAAGAAAGAAAAGATCAAAGTAAAGTGAGTATATAGATTTGTTCACAGTTCAAAGAAAGCAGGAAGAATACAAACTACAAGATTTAAGTTGTGGATTTAGAAAATAATAGAATTAACAACATGGACATGGAAAGAAACATATGAAGAAGTTCTGACAAAGTTGGAAATGAAGTAGCAATTCTTGAAGGAGGTCAAAAAAGGTACATCAATTATTTTGAACAGATAAACGACCGTTTTTGCCGAGATCTCAAGCGAGCAAAGAATAGTAACACTACGACCTACAACGCATGTCGTAAGAGGCGACTGAGGTAGGGTCCTAGGGAAGCTACCTAGTAAATAAAAACGTCTCAGAAATCAGATGTGCTGGCGTACAATCGAACGTACAATCGCTCCTAGGCTCGGATCACATACAAATCACAGAGAATAGTTAACAAGTGGTGGATATGGAGCGTTCAAGAAGATATAAGATAAAACATACTGATGATAGCATGACTGATGATAGCATGACTGATGATAGCATGACTGATGATAGCATGACTGATGATAGCATGACTGATGATAGCATGACTGATGATAGCATGACTGATGATAGCATGACTGATGATAGCATGACTGATGATAGCATGACTGATGATAGCATGACTGATGATAGCATGTGATAGACGATATAATGATGATAGTATGACTGGATAAAAGTGGCAACGAAAGAGTAAGACAATGACATAATTGGAAGGAAATATTACGAGAAAAAAAGAAAGAACAGTTTCTCAAAGAGCACAGACGTTATAAGGAACAATATATGTTGGAAATCGGACAGCGCTGGGAGACCTTGAAACGAACTTTGCTGATGGAGGCAAGAAATATCGGTCTCAGTTCCATGGGGAGATTGAGCGAGTTGCCCAGGATAGAGAGGTATGGAGAAATTGTTTGCAGGCTCTATGTAAAGTATAACGGTACGAGAGGAATTATTATTATGTTGGAAATCAGTTGCATCAGACTTTCAATGTTGAGTGAGCATGTAATAAATCATTTAATCATTTTTTCGTTTATTTTATATTGCCTCACTATTCGTTTTTGGGTGTGTGTGGGTCTTTAATTTCTTGTCCGCATTTCTTTTTCTTCGAACGCTCCATATCGACCACTTGTTAAACCACTCTTTGTGATTTGGTATGTGATCTGAGCTTAAGCGCGATTGTACGTGCGCCAGTACGCACCCCCCACTTCCCACAACACTACTAGGAAGAGAAGAAGACTCAATTGAGGTTGGGTCACCTGAGAACCGATCAGGTCGGATAAATGTTCAACTTTGAATTTGATCCTAGTAGCACCACAAGTTAACGAAACTAAAGCATACATTTCTAAGATATCTCGGTTTTAAACTGGAGATATTACCATCATCATCAATTCTCGTTGTTCTCAAATGTACGTAAGGCATAGACGAAACTATTACCATCATCATCAATTCTCGTTGCTCTCAAATGTACGTAAGGCATAGACGAAACTATTTTCACTCAAATTTGAAGTTTACATTTTTTTTTTTTTTTCTCTCAGTTTTCTACATCTGTTTGATTTTTTAAGTGATGCATTCTCCAAGTCGTGGGTTCGAGTCCCGACCGCGCCGTTCTGTTAGCGATCGTATTTTGCAATACTCTTAGCAGAGGACATGTATTTCTGCAAAGAGAGACCGAGCTATATTGGGCAAAACCTGATGCAGTGAAGTAAATTTTTCGTCTTTAGACCCGTTTGTGTAGTGGTACCATGCGATCTCTGGTCCCACTGTACCCGATCTGACGATCCCGCTCCCACGATATCCGGTACCTACGATCTCCGAGTCCTGACGATCTCTGGTCCCACGATCTCCGCGTCCCACACCAACATCTCTTATCACCTCTTACATGACATAAGACAGGACATGCGAGAATACACAATAGCTTTATCATTCGTTACATTGGAAACCACAAGCATCTAACCGTGAGATATATGGTATCTTCTTTCTTTCTTCTTTTGTCGTCACACTGCTACCGGTTGTTGCCCAGTGTCGTGGTTTTCTGTTTTTGTCGCGCTATTCTGGTGGCTTGTGTGATTGTTATCTTTGCTCTTTCACAGGATTTGCTACGCCATCTAACCATCTTTTCCGTGGTCTTCCTCTTGCCTTCTTTCCCGATGTTCAATATGGTATATTAAATGAAAATCGTGGCATATCCGTTACAGGACTTAGCCATCAACAACAATAACCAAGTCGTCGATTTTCTAGGCACCACTTATATGTTCAGTAGTTTGCCATTGTTTTCTGAAAGGTAGGGTCTATTTGTACCGTTCTTAAAAATCCACGGGCACGAATTTGCTTGCACACTGCCTGCCGCGGAGGTTGAACTTGATAAGCTTGGGTTGTGATCGAGCTCAACTAACGCTGTACCTACATACGGTATAAAAAAATCATTAATTATCTCATTTCATGTCATTAATATCATTACGGATTAAATTACGTAATCGCACACGATAATTAGGTCAATAAACATCATTAAATTCTTACATTTCGCTTAATTAGCAATTATCTGTTGCTATGGTTACTCTTTCTCCGGATACATCACTTCATTACAAAAATATCTGGTCGTCAATAACGATGATGATAACGATGATGATAACGATGATGATAACCCTCTTCTTCTTCTTCTTGAACGCTCCATATCGACCATTTGTTAAACCACTCTTTGTGATCTGAGTCTTAGAACGATTGTACGTTGTGCCAGTTATGCGTCTACAAGTAGAAATACACATCCGATTTCTGCAATGTTTTTTATTTATTAAGGTTATTTTTCTAGGACACTGCCTCAGTCGCCTCCTGCGATTTGTCTTGTAGGTCGCAGTGTTACTATTGATTGCTCCCCTTGCTAGTCCCGACAACACACGGGAATGTTATCCATCTGCGCTAGTAGTCATGTGCCGTTGAAATACCGAGGTTTGAGTTAAGTTTTGTCAAAAAGTTATCGGTGTCACAGTGTACAAGATTAGACACAGTGGACCCCTATCCATTACTTAGGCTCCAACTTACAAGTACCTCTGAAGTCGGAGCAAGGCCCGTCTGAATGGTGAGAGACACTCGTGATAAGGAAAGCAAAACTTCACGTAAAAATTATTCAGAGACGCTAATTTAGGCGTCATGACTACTTGAACTCATAGAGGACGACGAGGTAAAAAATAGAAAATACTCGTATAAATTGATACAACATGTACTTTCTTGCACACCCACTTCCTCCAATACCTCCTACAGATTAATTAGTTAATTAAATATGAAGAAGAATGTCTTGACAATATAAATAAACATTGTAATATTGTGTTTTTCCAGTTTTGAATTTTTGTTTATCATTTGACCTTTATGGTTATTAATTTCTTTCATTTGTACTTAACTTTTATAAATCCTAACTGAACCAGTAGGTGTGTGTATATTTATGATTACATCGTCTGTTTGTTCTCAGATCCTTAACAAAACTGACAAAGACTGCAACCTAAAATCGGTTTAGGCTCACATTGAGAAATACCAGATGTGAATGTATTAGTAGTATGACTTATATTTTCGTTGAACCTCCTACTGTTACATAAGTGGACATTGACAAATGTGTTTTACTTCCAAAAACAGATGTTGCTGGGTCCAAAATGTCTCTACTGTGACAAATGACTACTTTCAACAGATTAGTTGTAGTGTGCTTGTGAGAAATCTAAATGCAAAGACAATGAAATATTGACTTCAGGATAAAAGCTAATGTCACGCTTTGGTGAGATTCTTGGAAATGTAGAAAACGTTCAAACAATCGTATCGATACTGCTTCTCTGCATATCTTTGATGAAGTTTTCTACTTGTTAAAAAAACATTTTTAAACTACATTTGTCGTGAGAAACAAAGCAGTTACTGTTACCCAAGAACGATTTCAATTTCTGACATGATAGTTTGTACTTAGTGGAACTCAGAGATAACAGAGGCGACGAAAGAGACTGTTTATGAAGCTCACACAAAAGTCCATCTAGAAATTTCTTCTTATCATGACGCTGTGAGGCACATCTTATCCTGAAGCTGTGAGGCACATCTTATCCTGAAGCTGTGAGTCAAAACCAGATTGGAGAACAAAAACGAAAGATATACACTGTGCTTTTTGAACTGTTACCGAACATGTACATTTCAGAATAACAAAACAAAAACGAAAGATATACACTGTGCTTTTTGAACTGTTACCAAACATGTACATTTCAGAATAACAAAACAAAAACGAAAGATATACACTGTGCTTTTTGAACTGTTACCGAACATGTACATTTCAGAATAACAAAACAAAAACGAAAGATATACACTGTGCTTTTTGAACTGTTACCGAACATGTACATTTCAGAATAACAAATTTAAAGCAGTTGAAAGTTTAGTATGCAAGTTATAACTATTACTATTTAATTCCACAAGTTTCTGAATGCACAGTGCAAATAAAGTAGCCAAGAAATAAATACACAAACAAGAAAGAAATGAATCTAGAAGAACTTGAATTAGAAGATTCTAACGGCGATCATATACAATTCAGAAATGGACGACCACTTTTGCAAGAAAAACTACAATGGTTTAAATTACTGGTTGCAAAGATCTTGTGAAATAAGTCTGTGACAATAAAAATAAACAGTTGCTGTACAGAATGGCTACAAATAGTAGTTATTATGAGTTTTTCAGTAACAGAACATATGTCGACGACGACACCGATTTACCAGTGTGTGAAAATGAGGACATTCATAATCTGGTTAACTATAATGATACTAATCAGACAATGTTTATTCCAACCTATAAGAAAGTTCTTCCTTACATACTACTGGTATGTTATCTACTGATATGTGCTTTAGGCCTGGCTGGGAATGGATTAGTCATCTATGTGGTGCTCATGTTTGCTAAAATGAAGACAGTAACAAATATGTATATTCTAAACTTGGCTTTGTCGGACGTACTATTTCTTTTGATCCTCCCAATCATGGGAACAACCGCAGTTGTAGGACACTGGTTGTTTGGTTTTGCAATGTGCAAGATCTATTTCGTACTATATTCAATAAATCTATTTGGTGGAGCATTTAATTTATGTGTAATGAGTGCGGATAGATATCTGGCTGTGTGTCATCCCATACGGTCAATGAAATACAGGACTCCTCGCATAGCTCTGTTTCTGTGCCTGTGTATTTGGTCGCTAGCTTTCCTAGTCATGCTGCCAATCATATTGTATTCAACTACAGTCCAGCACAGAAACATGCCTGGGAGAGAATCGTGTGCAATCTTCTGGCCTAAAAATCAGCTGATTTCTCCGGACAAAGCTTTCATCTGGTACTCATTCATATTAGGATTCGCAATTCCAGTATCCCTCATCTCTGTGTTTTACATATTAGTCATAATACGGTTACGTAACGTTGGACCGGCTAAGAAGTCCAAGGAGAAACGACGTTCCCGACGGCGTGTCACTCGCTTAGTTCTGACCGTTATTGCTGTGTACGTTGTTTGCTGGCTGCCTTATTGGTGTTTCCAGGCGTACATAGTCTTCAATGACATTAATGTGAATGATGCAACGTTGGTGCTGGTCTTCAACGTCTTCACCGTACTCTCTTTCACCAACAGTACGCTAAATCCGTTCCTGTATGCCTTCCTCAGCGACAACTTCCGAAAGAGCTTCATGAAAGCCTTTAAATGTATATCAAGTTTTGACGGCAACAAATCTGTGTGTAACGAAAATAGCCTATTTCCTAGAACAAGTCAAACCTACACACGCAGTGGCGCAAGTGCTGTGACAGAGGAGAGAATGGAGCTGTCCGCTATTGACATCACCCCAGCAGCAGCGTCTCCAACGGTGGAACACAATTCTTCGAGGTTTATACAAGATGAAGAAGGGTTTCTCAAACCTCCTGTGCAGTTATAGATTCTAGAATGTTACATCGGTCAACATGTGTATGCGTATGTATGTATGTATGTATGTATGTAACCGCTGCGTGGCATGTCGCTTACGTGAACGTTCTTATTTGCTTCTAGTTATTCGTTTTGATTCATTTTTCCTACATTTTCTTCTTTTATAATAACCACTACAGTAGTTCATTTATTTAACTTTTATAATAACCACTACAGTAGTTCATTTATTTAACTTTTATAATAACCACTACAGTAGTTCATTTATTTAACTTTTATAATAACCACTACAGTAGTTCATTTATTTAACTTTTATAATAACCACTACAGTAGTTCATTTATTTAACTTTTATAATAACCACTACAGTAGTTCATTTATTTAACTTTTATAATAACCACTACAGTAGTTTATTTATTTACCATTTTACTTTGACAACTTACATTTTATGTATCCCCAGCGCAAATTCTATGTTCTAAACAAAAGTCAAAAGACAACATTTTTTCCCATTTATAAATCATCATAATATAACTTGTCCTTAGCAGAAGAGAGCAGCTGTAGCGTAGTTGTTAGTGAACTCGCTTCGCAAGGCTGGTGGTCTGGGTTCAGCTCCCGCAATGCGCGTGGAATTTTTCTATATCGCGACGGCTCTCAGGTCGACCCAGCCTCAACTGGGTACCAGACATGCTCTAGAAAGTAAAGACGGCCGGCGTGATGCTGACACATCACCCATCGTGTGCAGACGGTCAATGAAAATACAGGCCTAACACTGTATTGACCTATATACCACGAGGTATGAAAGGTTCCTTTACTTTTTTTTCCTTTAGCAGAACTTTACCCCTAACATTTCTTTGGAATTTATATTTCTAATAATCCAGATGTCCAGCCTCCACATTCGTCATGCTGAAATCATCAGTTACACCTTGACTCTTTTATGTTCATGGTCTTCCTCTTCTAATCTTTGACAGGATGTCTCCTCCCATAATTGTCTTCTCGAATACTGCGTGTCTTTTTATGTCAACAAAAATATGATTTCAGTTTTCTCTTTCTTATTTCTAGTAGCATAAATTTTTCTTTGATTTCTGGTTAAATCTATTTCTTTTTTTTTTACTTTTTCCACGGTATACGGAAGACTCTTCTGCAAAATTTATATTCCAAAACACATATATGTTTTTCCATTGCTTTGTTAAATGTGCATGCTTCACACTCATACGTTGTCAATGGAAATATGCATGCTCTCAGTATTGTGATCTTTGTTTTCCTATTAGTTCCATTCATTACTGTTTTTAGCTGTTTAATCCTTTGAAAGGTTATAATTTTCTTGTTGATCTCTTGTTAGCATTGATACGATATATTCAAAATTGTTTACATTTTCAATTTTCTCTCATTTGATAAAAAATAGCCTTTGTCATTCTTGTTTTATCAGTTCTGATTATTTTTGTTTTTGTCACATTGAAGTAAAGGTTGCTATTTATATTATCTATCTATCTTTCTATCTATCTATCTATTTATCTATCTATCTATATTCCTATCTTCTATCTATCTTCATCTATCACCTTATCTATCTACTATTACCTATCTATCTATCTATCTATCTATCAGTCTCTATTCCTGTTTTGCCCTCAAAACGTTAGGTCGAAAAAGAAGATATCTGGAACGAGCCTCCTATGTGCCTTGTCTTTCTTTCTTTTCGTCAGTCCTGATTTGTCTCACAGCTTCACGGTAAGAAGAGATTTCTCACAATTGACTTTGTGTGTGCTTCATGAACAGTGTCTTCGTCGCCTCTGAGATCTGTGAGGTCCAGCTTTTGCGTGCCGGCTTTTGCTTTGTATCAACTGTACCGGAGTAACATTGTTCTTTCTGCCACTGTCTGTTGGTAATTGATATTATCATTATCAGTAAAGTATCAGCATATCCATATAATACATCCCACATTTGCTACCTCCGCATCGAAGGTTGAATGTAGTGGCTCTTCAATAAACTCCATCGATTTCTCTGACGGTACATTCTACTAGACTATTGTCTGTCCTTCTTCTGATTATAGCTCTGTCATCTTCATTTTCTCCTGCCCGTCACCTTCCTTTCCAATAATGTTTTCCAACAATGTGTAATGTCTCGTACATAAGAAAACTAAACCACTTCCACACAAGCTGTCTACTCAGAATAATACATATAAACTGGCAGGACAAAATTCCAGATACCGAAGTCCTCATAAGATCAAAGATCCCAAGCATGAACACCCTGTTGCAGAAGGCCCAAGTGAAATGGTCCGGTCACATTGCTTGGATGTCTGATAAACGCATCTGAAAACAGTTGACGTAAGGCGAGCTTGAATGGGGCAGACGTTCTGCTGGTGGACAGAAAAAAACGCTTTAATGACACTCTTAAAGTGTCTCTGAAATGTTTCGATATAGACACCAAATGCTGGGAATCCCTGGCACAAGATCGATAATTTGACGCTGTAACAATACAAGAAGAACTCATATAGCTAAGAATCGTCGTGCTGTTGAGACAAAGTGAAAACGAGCTGCGTGGAAAGATAGAACATACAACACCCACATGTCTAACTTTGATCATGTATGCTCCACCTATGGTAGGTGATTGTGTTCTAGGATTGTACTCTACAGTCACCTCCGCACACACCAGAGAGCTACAGCAGCACATCTGATGCTGTTGTCATCATCACTTGGGATGGAAGGTTATTGTCTCCTAAAGCAACCAAAATATCTGAACTGTCTAATTTCTATTTTCCTGTGCAGATCTCTTTTCACTCTTAACTGTTGACAAACGTGTTTATTAGTTCTCTTCTCTTTACATGATGCATGCTCGTCCTATTCTGTTGTATATACATATTACTTTGTATAACATCTAACATTCCTCTTTCCTCTATTCATGTTGTACATTTCAGTATTCAGAGTAAGCGTAGAAAATCCCATCTAGTGCGTCAGGTGTATGGTATTGTGTACTGCCTCTGATACGTCCTAGGTTCATCGTATACAATTATCAACTGTAAAAATTAATTATTTTTTTGTATATTTCACCTTCTGCTGCACAGTTTTCTTAAGGTCTTCCCGATTATTGATATAATTATCATTCAAACAAGCTATTTCGTCATCAAGTATTTAGTTAATTTACAATCACATTTATTCTCTTCCTAGTTCGCTTTTAAACTTCAATTATAATTGCACACTTAATTGAAACAGTTGCTCGGGGCTCAGAAACATGCATTAATTGTCATCAATGTCTGGTTGCACGTGAAGATCCACTGTTACCTGGTAACATCAATCTTTACTTCTGTGATTAACTCACATTTTTATTTTTCTACTCATATCTCTATTTCAATTTCCATGTTTATTATAATTAAGATACTATCACAACCTTATCACTGTTTTTTCTTGTCTAATTCAAATGTGCCGTGGAGCAGCGTAGGGTAATTCAGTTTTATATCCTTTGTCATGTGTGTTGAATCTGTAGCTGTTAGTCTGTGATGTTGCAGGATATATGTAATGTCTCCATATGAGTCTTGGTATTCCTCGGATTCGTTCGGATTGTCGTTTGTTATATGGGCGAGATCGTAGTAGATCTAATTTAATTCTCATTATGTGACCGAACCAGTTTATTTCTTGTCTTCTAATATGTTGGATGCACGGTGTGATTCCAACAACATTTCTAATGTTCTCATTTCTCAATCTATCTCGTTTTGCTGCATTGACGGCTTTTCTTAAACAGTTCATTACACACGTCTTTCACTATTTGGGATTTAGTTTGGGACAATGTTTGACACTGTTAACAGAGTTGATAGAAATATGCAATTTACATTCAATTTACCTTACCATTTCAGCGTGCACAGTTTTGTTAGTAGCTCAAACTTTACAGGCAATATTTGTTCCATCCCATATCATAGATAGATATATATATATATCACATCATCATCAAGTGCCATGCCAGTCAGTGCAGGTTATCATATCCTTTCACAACTACATGTCTCTTGATCTAGGTATGAGCTCTGATATTGTTTTCACGTTGTGCCATGATACCAAATTAACCATAATCGCTTTTCTATGTTAACCTCTATCTTTCGTCTCTGTAATCTTGTCTGTTATCACAATGTATCTAAATCTTTTCTTTTTTTTTTTGCATATCATGTCCAAAGAATGTTACATTTTGTTTCTGATGCGTATCATAAGCAATGTGTTTTCTTATAACTTTCTTTATATTTTATCACTTTTCATTGTTTATGTATATGTTTTTCTAATCCTTTCTGTAAAACCACATCTATGTATCCGCGAATTAATTCTCTCTTCCTCAAGAGATTCCCATTGATGTCGGTCTGCTGTCTCTCTACCAACTGTTTCCCACATCACGTCATATTCGTTCAACACTCTTTCCTCAGTTATTCTCTATGTTATATTTGGAGGTCCAGGCCTTCTTTTCCCATCCGTTGTCCATTGGAAAGCTGTCCTAGCTAGTGCCTCTACATGCCCAATCTATTTTCATATTTTAATGATGATCTCGAATACTACACTATTACTTTATAAAAGCTCTTCAATTGTTTCGTTTCTGAACAGACAACTTGAAAGCTCTTCCATGACATATATTTTAGAATATCTCCAACTTGTGTATGACAATGTAGAATATATTTCATATATATTTTCATATATTTTAGAATATCTCCAACTTGTGTATGACAATGTAGAATATATTTCATATATATTTTCATATATTTTAGAATATCTCCAACTTGTGTATGACAATGTAGGATATATTTCATATATATTTTCATATATTTTAGAATATCTCCAACTTGTGTATGACAATGTAGGATATATTTCATATATATTTTCATATATTTTAGAATATCTCCAACTTGTGTATGACAATGTAGGATATATTTCATATATATTTTCATATATTTTAGAATATCTCCAACTTGTGTATGACAATGTAGAATATATTTCATATATATTTTCATATTTTTAGAATATCTCCAACTTGTGTATGACAATGTAGAATATATTTCATATATATTTTCATATATTTTAGAATATCTCCAACTTGTGTATGACAATGTAGAATATATTTCATATATATTTTCATATATTTTAGAATATCTCCAACTTGTGTATGACAATGTAGGATATATTTCATATATATTTTCATATATTTTAGAATATCTCCAACTTGTGTATGACAATGTAGAATATATTTCATATATATTTTCATATATTTTAGAATATCTCCAACTTGTGTATGACAATGTAGGATATATTTCATATATATTTTCATATATTTTAGAATATCTCCAACTTGTGTATGACAATGTAGGATATATTTCATATATATTTTCATATATTTTAGAATATCTCCAACATGTGTATGACAATGTAGAATATATTTCATATATATTTTCATATATTTGTGTACACTTTGCTTGCTCTTTCTTTATATACTCTTTTACATAATACCCTTTATGCCGCGTTATTTTACATTGCAATCACAACCCTTCTTTTGACTATATTTTCTGTTTTTCAAACCAAATCTTTATCATTTTCATATCGTTAATTAACTGATTGGCTCCTATTCGTCGCTAGGAGCACCACTATTTATTTACTTCAGAATAATCGTACGAAAAATTCATTTATCAACAAAATGGTATATTACTCATAAAACTATGTTAATAATTAAGAAAACTGCGACTGAATTTGTACATACACCTGCAATGGGAAAATATGACATAAATTTAATTCAACCACAACCCGTTTTTCAATTCAGTAGCTGATCAGTTAAAACTATTTTCAAAACGTTCTTTATTTTTATTATTGATTATAAATTGTACATTGATCATTCGTTTGTTTGTTAGCGCTTTATAACTTCCAGCATACATGAACGTTCTAACTTGCTTGTAGTTCTTTTAATATTAATGTACTGTGTATTGTGTTTCATGTTCTGTATAGTATCCGCCCTGTTCTTGATGTAAGCTTGATAAAAGCTTGATACATACAATAGCTCTATCTGTTGCTGCAATCTACTTCACTCCAACATCTCATAATCTCTTTGTATTATCTACATTCATTATGTCTGTACCCTTTATAATTCATACATAATACATAATAATATAAAGACAAAGGATTGCCTTTATTGCACAGAGTTTCCTATATGACTCTTTCCCTATCGGCAGAAATGGTCCACCATGTACCAAGAGTGTTGCACAAAGCCCGAACTTCGTAGTTCCAACAATCGTAGTGATTGATTGTTGTGCATGTAATTATTGTTGTGCATGTAGCTATCTTTGTGCATGTAGCTATCTTTGTGCATGTAGCTTCTGCTATAATATCTACCCATTCCTTGTTTCACAGTGCATCTTAAAATATGCCTCACATCATTGTAAAAAATATATATATATATATGCCATAGGTCGTAACAATATATACATTTTGTCATGTTATTATACATATATTTGCTTATACAAAAATGTGTATGTTTCCGTATGTTTGTATACATATAGCTCATAGTATAAACATATATTTACATAAATTCCTACTCATAAATTCACATTCATAAATTAA
Source organism: Arion vulgaris (assembly GCA_020796225.1). Lineage (NCBI taxonomy): Eukaryota > Metazoa > Mollusca > Gastropoda > Stylommatophora > Arionidae > Arion > Arion vulgaris. Next base: position 47,782,087 of record CM036757.1, read on the forward strand.
ATGTCATAACATAAATTCGATATTGATTTCAATACAATGCAATATTGATTTTCTATCTGTCACTCTGACAATGTAGAATCATTTCCTACGCTTTGGAAACTACTCAAAAATTACGGTTTCCCTACTAAATTCATCAACATCATAAAATCCTTCTACAGTGAATCACGCTGCAGTGTAAGAACAGATTTCGGTAACTCTGACTGGTTCCCAGTGGAAACAGGAGTGAAACAAGGCTGCGTCTTATCGCCAATGCTCTTTGGAATAGCAATTGACTGGGTCTGCGAAAATGCACAAATAACGCAAATATGGGCATCAAATGGGTTGATAAAATTTTAGAAGACCTTGATTTTGCCGACGATATAGCCCTTTTGAGTTCATCACACCAAGATATTCGAATGCTTTTGAGTTCATCACACCAAGATATTCAAATGCTTTTGAGTTCATCACACCAAGATATTCAAATGCTTTTGAGTTCATCACACCAAGATATTCAAATGAAAACAAACCTTCTACAAAATATCTCAGGACAAATTGGTCTCCAAATAAACACCACAAAAACAAAATTGTTGACCTTACCAGCAGTCCAGAAAATATCCTACTAAAAAACTACACTCTTGAAAAATTCAAAAGTTTTACATACCTAGGGAGTATGATGACATCTACAGGGGATACAGCGCCAGAAATTCCATACAGAATCGCATTGGCATCAAGTGTTTTTAACAAATTGTCAAATATATGGAAGTCAATTCACTCAGCAAGCACTTAAAATTAAAGATCTTTAACTCTTGTGTGATTCCAGTATTAACTTATGGATGCGAGAGTTGGAAAGTAACAAAAGCTCTAGAAAGAAAATTAGACAACTTTGAGAATAAATGTCTTAGAAGAATATTGAACATCAAATGGTCAGATTTCAGACCTAATACACAAATAAGACAAGAGACCAAGCAAGAAAATGTATCAAATTTTATAAGAAAGCGCCGCTGAAACTGCATCGGCCACACACTTAGAATGGATGAGAAAAGACTCCCTTACCAATCCCTCATATGGACACCAGGGGGAAAAATAAAACGAGGAAGACCAAGAGAGACTCTGCGTAGAACCATCACCAGAGAAGGCTCAACGATGGGCCTAGTAAACATTAAAGACCTAAAACAGATAGCAACGAACCGCGAGACATGGAGAGCTATGACCTCTGCCCTACGCGCCGCCCACAGGCCCAAGAGGAAAGACTAACTAACTAACAGAAAACGTACTCGTCATACAATTAAATGTATCATATATTTAAACTATAACTTTTGCACTAAATAAAAGAATACATATTTACTAAAGGCGTCTAATATTTAGATATAATACGCCCGTGTGGTGCCGGGGCCCGCAAGGGAATTATACAGGGTGTTCAACTTAAAAGCAGCCTGTGAATGAAGCTAATCTGGCATATATGTATGAAAATGGGAAGGTTCAGTTATGACGCAGTATAGGTCAAGGTTGTGTGATGGTGTGTAATTGTAGTGTGGGAAGGGGCGATGAACAAATGTGACGTAGGACAAGCTAGTCAGAACCGGTTTAAATAGTTAATAGACGAGATGCAATGCGTACCTGGCAAATTTCTATTTATCACTGGGGCTGCTTTTAAGTTGAACACCCTGTAGAATAGTACCACTGCGGCCTACAAGGCATTTCGTAAGAGGCGACTGATGAAGCGGCCTAGGAAAGCTACCCTAGTAAATAAAAAGCGTCGCAGAAATCGGATGGGCTGGTCTACTTGTAGGCGCATAACTGGCACAACGTACAATCGCTCTAATGCTCAGATCACATACATATCACACAGAATGACAAGTGGTCAATATGGAGCTTTCAAAGAAGAAAAAGGTATTATAACTGTGGACGGACATTTTATCCTACCTCTGATAATAAACTCAAGTTACATCGAATGGATGAGTTGGGATTTGCAAACTGTATTGTTAATGAACCAGTCAATCGGTATATCTTTGTTAGTTAGTGCATATAATCTGTGACATATTTAAATAGGAGGTTTATTCTTTGTCGCGTAAAACAAAGAAAATGTGAAGATTGACTGACACTAAATTGCAATTAAAAACAATACGCAAGCATCAACACACAAATAACAATAAGGCTGCTAAGAAATATGGTGTTTCAGAGGCGTGTATATCATTATATGATTTTTATTTCGTCTTCTCTAGTTCTGTTTTTCCTCACAGCGTCAGGATAATAAGAGATTTCTAGAACGGACTTTTGTGTGCTCTTCATAAATAGTGTTTTTCACTGCCTGTTTTTTCTGAATGTCACTTCTCGCGTGAACAATACATACTCTATCGGAGTAACATTGCTCTTTGAAGGGCACTGTCTGTTGACAATCTGCATATGTGGCCGAACTAGTTAATTTGTTGTTTCTTGATGAAGTTCAGCACTGATGTTTTAGTCATTTTTTTTCAGGATGTCTTCATTTCTACACCGACATCTTGATTCTCCATAATTCTGCGTAAACACTTCATCTCTGCAGTAACTAATTTTTAGTGGCATATTCTTTCTTGCTACTCCAGCATTCTGCGTAAACACTTCATCTCTGCAGTGACTAATTTTTAGTGACATCTTCTTGCTACTCCAACATTCTGCGTAAACACTTCATCTCTGCAGTGACGACTAAATTTTAGTAGCTAAATTTATGTTACAAATATTAGTTGGTAGTTCACTAGCTGGAAATAGATAATACCAGATTCGTATAATACTGGTTTTTTCGAAAAGTCATATTTCAGGGGTTGGGTGCGCACTTGCCCCTCTCTTATCTTAACACGTGAACGCCCATGCAAACACTGGAGAAAATTTTGTTTTATCAGCTCATTGAAATTACCATTGAACTTGCATAATCTCAAGAGAAATGACTTTAAAATTTCAAGCTCTAGACGTAGTTATCAATAATCTGTTCAATGCTTGCATACAGAAATAATATACTGGGTGGTTAATTGATTAACTTTAATTATACATCGACAGTAACATGCGAGATGAAGAATTCAAGCATGAATCTATTTTGGCAAGATGAATAACAATAGGCTGGCATGTAATTAGCAATGATTATTTTGTAAATAGATTTTTGAACACACTAGGATAACATGTATGGGAGTCAAGATGATATACTATAGCAACAAGTAAAAGTTAATTGCATATCCTTTACGAGACTTTGCGAATCAATCTTAGCTTTTTAATGCTGTTTATGATTGTTCTAGGCATTATTACTTTCAGTAGTTTGCCATTGCTTTCTAAACGGGTGGGGCCATCGCTCTTTTGTAAAAATCCACACGCAATAATTATAGCAACAAGACTAACTCTAAATATGACTACAGTATCAATACTAAAAATAGGCTGAAAGAAGAAGATCATGAGTATCAGTTGAGTTGATACTTTATTCGCTGCGTCTATTGTTTCCCAGCATCAATGTGATGCTTGCTGACCTAAACTGAGAACAAAAATTAACTGTGTTATGATCTATAATTTCTTTGTCTGTTGCATATCCTATATTATGGCAACCTGAGTTTGTAGTTAAAAACAGAAGACCTCATCTACAGTTATCACTCAAATGAAAGGATGAATAACCCATAAACTAGGTGTTTTTTTTAAAACGGTTAAACCCTTTTCAAATCTCTCTACTTTAAAAAAAAACAAAATTTTCTCTTCCGATTTCAGTTTCAATGGTTTTAAACCCGAAGGATTGACTTCATTGCACCGGGTTTTACCTCATATGGCTCGGTCCTTTTCCGCAGCAATGACATGCCACCTGCCGAGAGTATTACACAGAGTACGAACTCCGTAACTCCAGCAACAATCCTAGGGTCTCTGGAAAAAACTGTACTCACAAACAGAACAGCGCGGTTCGGATTCGAACCCGCAACCTCCGACTCACAAGGCAAAGGGCTTAACCACTTAGCCACAGAGACCCACGACTCACAAGGCAAAGGGCTTAACCACTTAGCCACAGAGACCCACGACTCACAAGGCAAAGGGCTTAACCACTTAGCCACAGAGACCCACGACTCACAAGGCAAAGGGCTTAACCACTTAGCCACAGAGACCCACGACTCACAAGGCAAAGGGCTTAACCACTTAGCCACAGAGACCCACGACTCACAAGGCAAAGGGCTTAACCACTTAGCCACAGAGACCCACGACTCACAAGGCAAAGGGCTTAACCACTTAGCCACAGAGACCCACGACTCACAAGGCAAAGGGCTTAACCACTTAGCCACAGAGACCCACGACTCACAAGGCAAAGGGCTTAACCACTTAGCCACAGAGACCCACGACTCACAAGGCAAAGGGCTTAACCACTTAGCCACAGAGACCCACGACTCACAAGGCAAAGGGCTTAACCACTTAGCCACAGAGACCCACGACTCACAAGGCAAAGGGCTTAACCACTTAGCCACAGAGACCCACGACTCACAAGGCAAAGGGCTTAACCACTTAGCCACAGAGACCCACGACTCACAAGGCAAAGGGCTTAACCACTTAGCCACAGAGACCACGACTCACAAGGCAAGGGCTTAACCACTTAGCCACAGAGACCCACGACTCACAAGGCAAAGGGCTTAACCACTTAGCCACAGAGACCCACGACTCACAAGGCAAAGGGCTTAACCACTTAGCCACAGAGACCCACGACTCACAAGGCAAAGGGCTTAACCACTTAGCCACAGAGACCCCGACTCACAAGGCAAAGGGCTTAACCACTTAGCCACAGAGACCCACGACTCACAAGGCAAAGGGCTTAACCACTTAGCCACAGAGACCCACGACTCACAAGGCAAAGGGCTTAACCACTTAGCCACAGAGACCCAGACTCACAAGGCAAAGGGCTTAACTACTTAGCACAGAGACCCCCACCCTAGTATCACCAAGCATATACACATACGATTCAGATCTTTACCAACAAATGTATTCGACAGATCCTCAGACTGACATGTTAGACAAGGTACAGCACAGATCTCTGGATAAGAACAGGTGATTGATTTATTGATTTATTGATAGGACCATGATCATTGCACTTCGGTGAGTAATAGAATGTGTCTCCGATCTCTTCCTTACACTGGAAGATCTCAGCTGCAGTGCACGAACTCCATAGCACCGGTGAGGTCCCCGATGTAATTTTGAAAATGGTGAAGATATTTTTGCAGGAATTTTTATTTTTAATCTTTTCTAATGAATTTTTCTTGGGCAGCAACTTTCCAGCCTGCTCTTCTCTGTTTTGAACCGCCAATGATTTATTTACGTGTTCAAATTGAACACAGGACCTACGTTTTATCGTGCGTCTGAAATAGGACTAGAAACTCGATCTCACTTATGTTCAGATCAGGGGATCTCTGGAAAAATAACAAGATGTCTCAACAAGATGTCAAACCTGGTACCTTTGGCACGAGAGATCCTGAGGGTCTACTGAGACCCTCCATTTAATATTTATAATATCTACAATATCTACTTATGGTTTGTCTAAGAACATTGGTTTTGTACAAAGAGTAGGAACATGATTTATGTGAAAAACCAATCACGTCACTAATGATGTAATTTGCACATATGTCTACACTACTATAGTTGTGAATGGGATGGATTGAATTAAAAGAAACATTTGTTAGAGAATATATAAGGTTTACATTTTGTTAATCCACTAAGGAGTTTTAACTAATTTAACTTGTGGGTTAATCTTAACAGTTCAAATATTCTGATAATTGTTATGACTCCCAGTTGCAGATCTACAAATGGAATAAATCTCTCTTTAATGTCTAATATATTCATTTGTATCATCGCCGTGCCACTTTTATCTTTATATGCTATCACCAAACATGTCAACTAAATACATCATATGCCTAATAACAACTTATAAAAACTTGTAGATTTCACTAATTGGCTCATTTGGGGGAAAAAATGAAAACTTGTAAATCTGGTGTGTGGAAATAACGAAACGTCATATATATATATATATATATATATATATATATATATATATATATATATATATATATATATATATATATATATAATGTCATGCTTCATTCTTCATGTTCATTATAGTAAAATTTTCCCTAGCTTTGCTTATGCTTGTGCTTTACTAAGCTAATACTGTACACATTAATGTTTAAAACGTCATACAGATCTGTGTGGATATATCATGGTTTTATATATTTACTATATTTTATATTATAGGTTTATATATAGTGCTTGTTTCATTACCTGTTGACATTTTATTTACTAAGATTTAAACTATTCACTTGTAATTTTCTGGATACAACCCTATTTGTAAGTATAGTAAAATATATTGTTAGTTTGTACAAGCCATATAAACATTTTAGAATGAATAATTCAACACAAACATTTTATAAGTATAATCAATATCAGAAACAAACAAAAATATTAAATATTTGCTTCAATATTTGATGCAACTTTAAAATAGTAGCAATGACTACAATTCTGACCGCAGGCGCAATAATGTAAGGATATACAGTGGGGCCAGGGTCAGTGGGCTGGTACTAATCAAGATCCTACACGACCTCCAAGTGGTGGCCCTGGTAACAGACTTATATCTGCCTAAGCCGGTAGGGATCGAAGGAGAGCTACTTGGAATTGGTGGAAAGGTAGATGCATATATGTCTTATATGAGATGATGTGATCGCAATATAGACGATGAGAATCTCATCACATGTACCTACACGTTTCTCCTGTTCAATACTGAGTCAAAGATGATTCATCATACAAATCAGACGCCCGTATTGTTACCGGGGCCTAAATTCGGGGTAAATATTAGTACCACTAATACCTACCACATGCCATATACGGCGAAAGTGGAAGTTTGACGTGGGATTAGCTACCCATCCGGTAAAAACACCCAACTATAAAACCCTGCAACCAAGTGCACGAGAGCTTGCAAGGTCTTGGTTGGAGCCCCATGCTCCTTTGGGCGAAAGGCAGAAGAAGAAGAAGAATGACTAAAAGTAAAGACATGATATTTCAATATAATTTGAGTGTTTGTTGGGATGATTTTTTCATGTTTTTCATATAAGTAAAACTGAAAATGTAGCTTATCTGCGCTGCCACCATATCGGATGGGGGGGAGGGTTGGGGTGTCAGTGAATGGCTAGAGCTGACATTTTGAATGACCTCATAGAATGTGATTGTAAAAATTCACATCAACTGCTAGATTACAAAAGCATGGATTATAGAGTGTAGTTGCCAGAAGAGAACAGCAAAACAGACATATGAGAACACACATTACTCAACATAGAACTGGTATGGTTAGTTGCTGGACACTTTTGGAGATATTCCGAAGGAGATTGATTAACTTATGGGCGTGTCCTGGAGTGCAATGAAGATATTTCAATCTGAAACTAAACTTGTACCTGTTGTTGTTGTTATTAGTGTATGTAGCACGTGTAAACCACGTGTAAACCAGGTGTAAACCATAGTGTATGTAGCACGTGTAAACCATGTGTAAACCACGTGTAAACCATAGTGTATGTAGCAAGTGTGTAACATAAGCATCACAAGTATTTTTAAACTAGAGTGTCTATAGAATCTTGAGATACGTGTCAGAATATCACTTCAAATATAAATCCGATTTAAATAAAAACAAATACGTACTGTAAACATACAAATAAGTAACACCAGGGTAAAGCAAGTTTCTGAGTTCAAATATTTACGCAGTATTTTCAGAAAGGACGGAAAACTCGATAGAGAAATAGAGAAAAGATGTCAAAATAAAAATGCAGTGACCTACCACCTACCTATCATTACTACAACGCCCAAAGATCAATATGGAAGTAAAAAGACAGATGATTAAAAAGTATTTTCTACCAACACTTTGTTACCAGTTCCAAACTTGGTCTCTTACAGGAACACACCACAGAAAGCTCACCACGTGTGAAATGAAATGCTTGAAGATGACAGTGGGGGTCACCAGGAAAGATAGACTACGAAATTAGGGCATCAGAGGCAGAGTGGGCATAACTTCAGCACCGAATACATTAAAAAGACAACACACGCGGAAGTTTGGATTAATGAGAATGGAATACAACCATCCGCCAATAACAGCATACAATAAAAAGAGACCAGGTACTAGAGCCAAGGAAGATCGGGAAAAAAGATGGAGACAATATCAAGACCACACTAAATAAACACGAATGTAACACACCCAAGGGCGACTCATCTGGCCCTAGAACGCAAATTAAATCTCCCACCCCTACCCTTAACGGCAAGAGGGGACAACCAATTCCATCATCCATCTGGAGAAAGACAATAGAGTTACTGCAAGCTTGAGCACACAAACATATGACGTAACTACGCATATATTTTTTTTATTTAGCATTTGTGTAATATACACACTTGATAATTCTATAAAAATTAACAGTAGATATATATATATAAATATACATATAAATAGATATATATATATAATGGTTATACCTATATAAACGTTAATTTTGTCCTTAACTATGTTCTGACCTGTAAATTAAAAAGTGGAACTAAATGTTTTTCTATTTCTGTGTCTTCTAGACCATGAAAGTATCCTGACTGAAATTTGGAAACATCGGCAGCAGAAACTACCAGATAGGGACGCTCACGGCTCAGCATCAAATAAGAGACAGGGACGTTCTTGTATTTCCCAGTGAACTTCACTTCATTTGTCAATGGAATACGAGCTATCATTGTCATTATCTTGTTCCCTCACATTATTCATCTTCAATATTTCTGGCTTAGATACTTTATTTCTCTTCACTTTATCATCAAATATTTTATAACTATTAGAAATATATATCTATATATAAATATTTTATTTTATTTCGTTAAAATTCGAAATCTATATTACCCCATAAATATTATCATATCTGGTTTTTTCAAATTCCCAATTCGAGCATAATATAGTTATGTAACAATATTTATCATATAAGTTGTAACAATAGTTTCATAAGGAACAATATTGTATTATGTGCTGTTTATATCCTGACAGAACACAATTAATTTTAGTAAATATATAGTAGAAAATATATATAGATCAGTACTCAACTCGTATCAGTTCTTAATTCACTTAGTATAAATAAAATCAACTATAGTTCAGAATAATGAAGTCACAGATAATATACGTTTCCCTGTAAAAATATACTAAAGTTAGTGAAGAGACTAACTAACAAAGTTCTCCAAATTTTTCTGATTTTTAAAATCTCAGCAAATTAGACCAAGAGAAAACAAAAGTGTTGTTAGATTTTAGGTATCCCTTTTCATCTTGTTAATAATTGAACCTTTTTTAATTATAAATATAAAAAATAATAAAAAATAAATAAATAAAAATATTTAAACTTAGTTATTCCTTTTATTTTCTTCTCGCTTTTACTATTCCAAGTATTTGCACGTATTCTTAATAAGACTCTGTCCCCACTTTTTAGTTTATATTTCGAATGCCAATTTCTATGTTTTAAATAAGTATTTCAAATTATTTAGTTACTTACTAATTTCCATTTTTTTTTAGTTCAAATTACAGTCATAAATAATTAGTCTGGACACTAAGTTTCAATTATTTAGTTACTTACTAATTTCCAATTTTTTTTAGTTCAAATTACAGTCATAAATAATTAGTCTGGAGACTAAGTTTCAAATTATTTAGTTACTTACTAATTTCCAATATTGTTTAGTTCAAATTACAGTCATAAATAATTAGTCTGGACACTAAGTTTCAATTATTTAGTTATACGTTGTCCTCTTATTCCCTGCACTTATCTTGGAGGATAAGTAATCACATTTCCTCGAGACATATATATCTTGAGCAAGCTTGTTTAGCTTATTCCAGACCCTTGACGCATTTTCTCATTCTCAGCCTACAGTTCGTCTTCATGTTTCTCTAGATTTTTCCTGATTTTTCTTACCTACCGGATTCCATGTCAAAGCCACATGTGGGTGTCTGAACTTTTTCATTTTGTAATGTGCCTGTCAAGCACTTCTATCTCATCTTTTGTATTTCCTCATCCCGTCTTAATTACATATCCCTAATTACTTATTACTTAGTCTTGAATACTTAGTATTAGTGATGTAATAGTGAAAATTTAGTAGCAATCAATTTGTTATAGTTACTCAATCGCAATTACAAGGTCTATTTACTTCAATCCTAAAAATTATTTCAATTATTTCAATCCTAAAAATTATTTCATTTACTTCAATCCTAAAAATTATTTCATTTACTTCAATACTAAAAATTATTTCATCTACTTCAATCCTAAAAATTATTTCATTTACTTCAATCCTAAAAATTATTTCATTTACTTCAATCCTAAAAATTATTTCATTTACTTCAATCCTAAAAATTATTTCATTTACTTTAATCCTAAAATCACTTCATTTAATTATCAATCAATACTTGTTGTATTTGAACTGTTTTACGTAATCTCTTTTACTAACTTTGTTTTTACTAAAGTTTCGTATTTAATCGTATTTATCTGGGATTTTTTATATCTAAGATATATTATGTTGCCTCTTTATGTAATGTTTTTCGTTTGTTCAGATTTTTAAATCTCTTCTAAGTAATCTTTTATTTCTAGTCTCTTTTACTGTGTCCATAATTTAATTTTCTTTGTTAAATCTATTTTACTTTGTCTCCTGTTAATTTCCTTTGCTTAATATCTGTTATTTTTTTCCAATGTGTTTTAAAACATGTACTTGTTCTCCTTGACTTTTCTCTGTTATAGTACCTTCTCCTAATAATTGCTTTTACTGTGTTTAAAATTTAGTCATATTTTTCTTAATCTCGTTTTACTTAATCTCTCACTTAGATTATTCTGTTGAATCTATTTTATGTAATAATTTTCCTAGTATACTTTACTATCTTTTCTCATGTTTTTTGTTAAATCTCTATTACTTATTCACTTCTATTTAATATTGTTAATGTAGTTTTATATTTAATGTTATAAACATGTTTGGTTTGATTTAATTCGACTCTTCTGTGTGAATATACCCAGCCATGACTGACTTGGATAATATTGAAGAAATCTCGAATATGAATAATGCAGATGTATATACTGATGGCTTACTCTCAATTACAACTGTCAGCATGCAGAATTACATAACAACAGCAGACATGAATCATACAGGTTTACATTCAGCCCAGCTTATCAAAAGTGTTGGATCACGTCAATTTAGTGTGTTACCTTCTCATCTGCTTCCTTGGACTTCTTGGAAATGGACTAGTCATTTATGTTGTTCTAATGTCGGCCAAATTGAAAAAAGTAACCAATATGTATATTCTAAATTTGGCTTTTTCTGATGTGTTATTTCTTGTTATGTTACCGGTCACAGCCACGACAGTCCTGGTGAAACACTGGATTTTTGGGTGGATCATGTGTAAAGTATACTTCGTTCTGTGCGCTATAAATGTCTTTGGTGGTGCCTTTAATCTTTGCATTATGAGCGCAGATAGATATTTAGCTGTATGTCACCCGATTCAGTCACTCAAGTACAGAACTACAAGTTTAGCCCTATGTCTGTGCATATTCGTCTGGCTGCTCTCATTTTTAGTTATGCTTCCTGTTATTCTATACACCACTACACTAAAGCACCACACCTTGCCTGATAAGGTTTCTTGTATTTTTGATTGGCCTTCTGATGAAATTATTCCTGCAGGTACGGCATTCGTGTGGTATTCCTTCATTCTAGGGTTTGTTATTCCAGTATTGTTTATATCTGTTCTCTATATTTTAGTCATTATACGACTTCGTCGTGTTAGTGTTACAAAGAAATCCAAGGAGATTCGACGATCTCGTGGTCGTGTCACAAGACTCATCTTCACGCTGGTTGCTGTTTATGTGGTCTGTTGGTTGCCGTTTTGGTGCTTTCAAGTTCGCAATACCTTCATCCCAATGACCACTAAGGACACCGTACTTGTGTTGTTGATGAATGGGTTTACAATACTATCATACACAAACAGTATGCTGAACCCATTACTCTACGCCTTCCTCAGCGATAATTTCAGACAAAGCTTCTTGAAGGCCGTAAAGTGTTTGACATCCCGTGATAGCTCTCGTTCATTTCGTGTGGAAAAGATTGTACATCCATGTGCCAGCCATAATTACACACAAACTGGAACAACTAAAGCAGTCGTCGAGAAGATCGAACTTTCTGTTATGGACCAATGTTCTGGAACATCACATAATCTGATTCAAGATCCCACTTATTCCAAGGAACACAATGATAAGTACGGATATAGCAATCCACCAGTACAGATTTAAAGAAGATACAACATCATTTGACGTCGCTGCATTCTTAACCGAGTGAACATTGAAGACACAAAAAAGACAAGATTCTTCTATGGCTTTACCTACTCCCGTGTTTGTTTCAGAGTAATTCAACTTATTCTTAGATTTACCAGTAAAATGTGATAACTATTTGTCAATGTATCATATGCTGTATTACACGTATAATAATCAAACACACTGTACTATCTCCATATGTATTATATAGCATGCACTGTCTCCATATGTACTATATGCAGTGCACTGTCTCCATATGTATTATATGCAGTGCACTATCTCTATATGTACTATATGCAGTGCACTATCTCTATATGTATTATATGCAGTGTACTATCTCTGTATGTATTATATGCAGTGCACTTCTCTATATGTATTATATGCAGTGCACTGTCTCTATATGTATTATATGCAGTGTACTGTCTCCATATGTATTATATGCAGTGCACTATCTCCATTGAGAACCGCAGTAGCGTAGTTGTTAGTGAACTTGCTTCTCAAGGTTGGTGGTACGGGTTCAACTCCCGCAGTAGGCGTGGAATTTTTCCCGACCGCGACGGCTCTCAGGTCGACCTATCCTTAATTGGGTATCAGACATGCTCTGGGAAAGTAAAGGCGGCCGGCGTGATGCTAACCACATCAGTCATCGTGTGCCGACGGTCAATGAACGATACAGGCCTAACACTGTATTGCCCTATATACCACGAAGTATGAAAGGGTTCCTTAGGTAGGTAGGTAAACTATCTCCATATGTATTATATGCAGTGTTACACATATAATATCGGACATACTACACTGTCTCTTAATGTATATCTATATATAAATAATAGTACGTGTTAATGTGTTGGGTGATAATAAATGAATGACGTTTCACACATGTAATAACTATTCATACATATATCTATATATTGGACAATTTAAAACAGAAGTTATGAATTCAGGGAAATGTCTGATCAACCACTAATAACATATGTTATATTTTTTAAAAATATGATGGATATAGGTTGGACATACTCTGAGAGGAAAAGATCGTAGAATCACAAAGTAGACATTGCAGAGTGAAATAAATTTGTTCAAGAAAGAAAAACGTCCTTGGAAAATACTGAAACGAATTTTATGAAAGAGGTGAGATATGTCAACCTCAATTCGATATAAGAGTTTGAACGAGTTGACCAGACCAAAATAAGCTGTCTCAGTTGTGGAAAAATTGCGTACATGCCATAAGTAACATACAACCTCACAAAAAGAATACAATACATTTTATATATATATATATATCTGTTGAAGCCGGAGTAAAGCAAGGTTGTATGCTATCTACGCTGTTGTGTGGAGTGGCCATTGATTGGTTGATGCAAAAATGTTGCAGGGGCGAAACTGGCATCGATTGGGTAAAAACAGTCAACTAGAAGATTTGGATTTTGCAGATGATATTAATTGTTAAGTAAAAACAACCAAGATATGCAAAGAAAAACAGACAACTTGTCATCTATAGCATCAAAAGTTGGATTGCCGATAGGTTATGAAAAAACAAATATAATGAAGACACCTATGGCAAGTAATGCATATATCACCCTGTAATCAAAATGATAAAATTGCAGAGCAGCAATTTAGGTAGCAATCAATTTTGATTGTTAAATGTTAAAAAAGAAATTATGATACGAATTTTCAAAGCAACATCAGCTTTCAAAAGTCTAAATAAAATATGGAACTGTAGTTATATAGTATTAAAACTAAATTACGAATATTCAATTCAAATGTTGTATCAATCCTAACATATGCTAGAGTTAGAAAATGACTATAGATATAAAAAGCAAGTTGAATGCATTTGAAAATATATGTCTGCGAAAAATAATGGAACGACACGAGGTGAAGTGATGAAATCAAAGAAAAATCTGGTAAAACACTAGTGACAACTGCTATACGTAAGAGAAGCTATGTTAGACATACCTTGAGAAGAAATGATCAACGAATTTCAAAGCAGGTATTGAAGGGGAATGCAATGTGTTCAATAATAACAGGATGACCGTAGGAGATCCTGAAACTAACTTTGCTGAGAGAAGCAAGAAATATCGGTCTCAGTTCCATGAAGGAGATTGAGCGAGTTGACCAGGATAGAGCGGTATGGAGAAATTGATTGCAGGCCCTAGGTAACTTATGACGGTACGAGAGGAATTATTATTGTATTATATATATATATATATATATATATATATATATATATATATATATATATATATGCCTTTATCGTCTATACTTACGATCATTGATTTGTTATGTTACTGTCGTGCTTCTGAGTTTGCGCTTTTTCACTAGCCTTCAAACTCATCCCCCAAAAAAGATTCCGTACTTTTGCGTAATGTTGTTTTTCACATATCTCGGTCACCAGCTAGTTTTTCCCATATATATATTTATATATTTATATACAATGAACAAGAGATAGAGGCGTCTGAAGTTTAAGCAGTTGTGAGCTAGATTACAATCCAAGCCTACCTGGTTCAAACTGCGTGGTAGAAAGTTTAGAAAATTATATAAATAGACCCCACCGTTTAGAAAGCAATGGCAAACTACTGAACGTATAAGTGGTGCCTAGAAAATCGACAACTCGTTTACTGTGGTTGATGGCTAAGTTCTATAATGAAAATGCCACGATTTTCATTTTCATATATATATATATGTATATATGTATACACCAACACACTACGCTACAAGATTTCAATATGAAGTCAGTACGCTTGTTATTATGATGTATGTGAACCCGTGTGACTATATTCAGGATGTCATATAACGTTCTCTATATGTGAAATTTTGTGATTTATAATTATGATATATGTAAAATATATGTGAAATTTTGTGATTTATAATTATGATATATGTAAAATATATGTGAAATTTTGTGATTTATAATTATGATATATGTAAAATATATGTGAAATTTTGTGATTTATAATTATGATATATGTAAAATATATGTGAAATTTTGTGATTTATAATTATGATATATGTAAAATGTTTCTAAATATTTCTTATTTTCAAATATATTTAACTTTAATAACATTTCGCATATAAATATTTATAACATATGACAGCAATGAGAAGTTGTATCTATGAATGATTCATTCATATAAACATCATCATTACACTTTGGTAAATAACATTGTGTATGCTCCGATCTATTTCTGACACAGGAACGTCTCAGCGGCAGTGCACGGTGTAATTTTGGGAGAATATTTTGCGTAGGAATTTTAATTTAATCGTTCAATGAATATTACCTGGGTAACCAAGCAATAGTGAGCTCGATCACAAACCCAAGCGTACTTAGTTTAAACCCCACGTTGGGCAAGTTTGGAAGCAGATTCGTTTCCGTGTTATTTTTACAAAAGGTAAAAATTGTTCTCGTTGTGCAGAAAGCAATAGCAAACAACTGAACGTATAAGTGGTGCCTAGAAAATCAACGACTAGTTTACTGTGGTTGATTTTCTACGTCCTGTAAAGGATATGCCACGATTTTCATTTAACGTCTTTACAGCCTACTTTTATCGATGTTCAACTCTCAAGGCCTATTTACGTGTTTCCCTTGAACATAGAATCTATTTTTGATCCTCCATCTGGAAGAACTAGGAACTCAGAATCTCACGTACATCTGGTAGAACTAGGAACTCAGAATCTCACGTACATCTGGTAGAACTAGGAACTCAGAATCTCACGTACATCTGGTAGAACTATGAACTCAGAATCTCACGTACATCTGGTAGAACTATGAACTCAGAATCTCACGTACATCTGGTAGAACTATGAACTCAGAATCTCACGTACATCTGGTAGAACTAGGAACTCAGAATCTCACGTACATCTGCTAGAACTATACACTCAGAATCTCACGTACATCTGGTAGAACTAGGAACTCAGAATCTCACTTACATCTGGTAGAACTAGGAACTCAGAATCTCACGTACATCTGGTAGAACTATGAACTCAGAATCTCACGTACATCTGGTAGAACTAGGAACTCAGAATCTCACGTACATCTGGTAGAAATAGGAACTCAGAATCTCACTTACATCTGGTAGAACTAGGAACTCAGAATCTCACTTACATCTGGTAGAACTAGGAACTCAGAATCTCACGTACATCTGGTAGAAATAGGAACTCAGAATCTCACTTACATCTGGTAGAACTAGGAACTCAGAATCTCACTTACATCTGGTAGAACTAGGAACTCAGAATCTCACGTACATCTGGTAGAAATAGGAACTCAGAATCTCACTTACATCTGGTAGAACTAGGAACTCAGAATCTCACGTACATCTGGTAGAACTAGGAACTCAGAATCTCACGTACATCTGGTAGAAATAGGAACTCAGAATCTCACTTACATCTGGTAGAACTAGGAACTCAGAATCTCACTTACATCTGGTAGAACTAGGAACTCAGAATCTCACGTACATCTGGTAGAAATAGGAACTCAGAATCTCACTTACATCTGGTAGAACTAGGAACTCAGAATCTCGCGTACATCTGGTAGAACTAGGAACTCAGAATCTCGCGTACATCTGGTAGAACTAGGAACTCAGAATATCACGTACATTAAGATCACGAATGTATTGAAAAATATCCCGTTTGTTCATGCGCTAAAAGAACTGATGACGTGTGGGGTTAGAGGTGAACATCTTACCTCTTCGCAACAGACTCTCGCTATATGTTAACATTAACAAAACAATTAACATATGATGTTGTGCCATTAACAAAACTGAAGAAAGATTAATAAGCAAGCATTAGATAGAACAGATTGTAGATAAAAAAAAAGGACATTTATTATACGAAACATCTTCTAAACCTGCGGGTCTCAACCTTTCCTAGCTGCGTCACACCCCTCTTTGAAGTTGCAGCAAGACTCCCACCGCCACCCATCTCCCACACTTTTCCTCATTTTCCCCTTTCGGTAACAGTAATTTCCAAAGAGCTAAAGAGTAAAATGTACCTCACTTTCTCTGTTATAACAGCACTAGCCCCTAAACAAAATAAAATTGCCAGTGAGAAAAATAAACATTGTTTTTAAGACTAATTTTTACCAGAAATTTGAAGAAAAAAATGTCAACATGAGTAAAAATCAATGACGTCCTTCGTATTATTTCAAAAATTGTGAACTTGTAGAAAAAAAACACTAATTTCAACTGGAAAAATAAATTAGTATAAAAACTTAATAAAACACAAAATTCACTGAATTGATTTAACGTTTTTCGCCTCCTCGATACTGCCTAACGGAGACGTTGTCTCTCATGTTGCAAATCACTGCTCTAAACAAAAACTGTGAGAACAAAACCGAATCCACAAAAATTATAATATGTAAAACAGAAGAATATATTCAAATAAATTGAAACTCTAATAGCACGAAAATGGACGAAGTGCAGCAGAAATAAAAGACAGCTTTATTTAACTGATCTATGACCGGATTCTGTGAAATTGATGTAGACCAAGCAAAGAGGTTAGATAACCGTCTTTTCAATGCAAACAAACAGTAATCGCCGCTGAGCACGATTAAGGCGTCAATAGAACTAGTTTCAGATGCTACCTGTCTGCTTGAATTACATGAGGAATTTAGAAGAAGTGACGAAGTTTCGGAAAAGGTGTTTTGTATCTATCACTTTACTGAGAAGATGTTTTGTCTCTATCACTTTACTGAGATGATGTTTTGTCTCTATCACTTTACTGAGAAGATGTTTTGTTTTTATCTCTTTACTGAGAAGATGTTTTGTTTTATCACTTTACTGAGAAGATGTTTTGTCTCTATCACTTTACTGAGAAGATGTTTTGTTTTTATCTCTTTACTGAGAAGATGTTTTGTTTTTATCACTTTACTAAGAAGATATTTTGTTTTTATCACGTTACTGAGAAGATGTTTTGTTTTATCACTTTACTGAGAAGATGTTTTGTCTCTATCACTTTACTGAGAAGATATTTTGTTTTTATCACTTTACTGAGAAGATGTTTTGTTTTTATCACTTTACTGAGAAGATGTTTTGTCTCTATCACTTTACTGAGAAGATGTTTTGTTTTATCACTTTACTGAGAAGATGTTTTGTCTCTATCACTTTACTGAGAAGATGTTTTGTTTTTATCACTTTACTGAGAAGATGTTTTGTCTCTATCACTTTACTGAGAAGATGTGTTGTCTTTGTCCCTTTACAGAGATGTTTATCTGTATTCCTTTAATGGGACAGTGTTTTATTTATATCACTTTACTGAGAAGATGTTTTATTTATATCACTTTACTGAGAAGATGTTTTGTTTCTATCACTTTACTGAGAAGATGTTTTATTTATATCACTTTACTGAGAAGATGTTTTATTTAAATCACTTTACTGAGAAGATGTTTTATTTCTATCACTTTACTGAGAAGATGTTTTATCTATATCACTTTACTGAGATGTTTTATTTATATCACTTTACTGAGGGATGGCAATCAAGCGATAGTTAGAACATTGTATATTTCTTTCAACTCTCTGTTTCAATGCCACACATGTTTCCTAACTAAAATTCAAGGAAGAAAGTTCATAGAATTTCAAATGAACCGTTAAAGTAAAGCGGTCAATGCTAGAAAATGGGGGGATAGAGTAGAAGATTAGAAATAAAAAATATTGTTGTAATAACACAATGCATCCCACAAACTGAAAGACAAAATTAAAATATATTGGTCATACAATGAAATGGAACCTCATCTACTGCAATCATACGCCTGTGACGATCTACAACACGTGTCTTGTTGGAGGAGAAATTTGAAGGACGGTGAACAAGATGTAACCGAGACACACTTGAAAAGAACACACCAAGGAATAGACAAGTTATAGTGTGTCGGGGGAAACATTAAGGAAAATGACAGATGATGTTGACAGAAACACATTGCGGTCAACCTTCGATGCGGAGGAGACCTGATGATGATGATTTGAAATTTGATAAAACAGACCAGGCAGTCAAGGTATAGTCTGTCCATTAATTCGTGAGCACGTTTGAAATTGATTTTCTCGAAAACTACCTGTTGGATCTCAGTGATTTTTTGCAAGCAGCCTTAGAATATCCATGACGCTAGATAAATATTTTTTTCCAAGAAAATTTGATGTAGTTTGAAATATTTCTTCTTCAGGTTATATTAAAATCAACCTCACCGGATTGTACACAATAGTAACAGATTTACGGTACACAGACGCGTTGTTCTAAAAATACATTATGGTAACATTGAAATATCGTGAGTTTCACGAATTCCCGTGCACCGAACCCAGTCGACTTTGAAAGCGGAAAGCATATGACGTTATAATTGGGATACCGTTTTATAGTTATAGGTGTATCTCGCTATTTGTATGAAGCTATTGTATCATATTTGTTGGCTTATCAAAACTGACATTGATATCACATTCATAATGAGTCTGAAGTGCACATTTATAACAATGCAGAAAGTTACAGTTTTACTATACCAACACTTCCGTAGGGAATCTAAGAGAGGTCATCTATATTGCGATATTCATAACCCTGAAAAACGAACGCAACTGGCGCTTGGTCTGAATAGAGAATCCTTTTCCCGATGGATTAAACAGGACACAAAGTGCACTAATGTCAAGCAAGGAAGGAAAAGAACAATTGACGACTTTGACATAGATGTCATAAGACAGGAGCTCTTGAAAATGTTTGCGACAAATCAACTTGTTACTCTCAGGAAACTGAAATTAAAATTGCAATCAGATTGCAGCATAGACATTTCTAAAAGTACTCTATGGAAAATTGTAAGAGCCGCCGGCTTCACCTTCAGAAAAACTATAGGCGGCAGGAATATTATTTGTGAAAAGCCACATTTAATTGCTGCCCGAAGTAAATACCTGAAGCAGATCCGTGAGCGGCGGAGGCAAGGCTATGATATTGTATATTTGGACGAATCCTGGGTCAATGCTCACCACACCAATGCTAAAGAATGGCAATCAGTAGACGGTGAACAGAAAGAAAAATACCAAGCAGCAAAGGCCAGCGTATTATACTAACACATGCAGGAAGTAGTGAAGAAGGTCTTGTCCATGACGCTGGACTTATTTTCCAATCAAAAGTACCGACGGTAGGGACTACCACACAGAAATGAATGGACATATTTTCAGGCACTGGATGGAGAAAGATCTACTTCCAATTCTAAACAGACCATCATGCTTGGTAATGGATAATGCATCCTATCACAACGCAGTATCAGCGGAAGACAAAGTACCAACTGCATCAAATACAAAAGATCAAATTAGGACTTGGCGTGCTAAGGAAAATGTCAGCTTCGATGATACATATTTGAAACCCGAGTTGTTGCACCTGGTGAGGATGACAAATAAGACAAAGGTGTTTCATATTGACAAAATCATTGCGGAATACGGCCACACGTCTTTGCGACTACCTCCATATCATGCTCACCTCAATCCGATAGAGCTTGTCTGGGCTAAAGTAAAAGGGCAAGTTGCCGAACAGAACAGGACGTTTAAAATGTGTGATGTTGAAGTTCTGACACGTGAGTCCCTCTCAATGATAGACATGCAGTTCTGGAAGAAGTGTGTTGAACATGTGCTCCGAGAGGAAGACGAGTACTGGCACCGAGATGGATTACAATTTGTCCAGCCAGTAACAATTATCAACCTCATGGAATCGTCAGATTCGGGATGATACAAATCATATTTTGATTACAGACTGAGAAATAGCAACGTATACATTTCCATATCCAAATGCGTCTACCATCATACAATTTGTGGTGAAGTTAAGACACCCTGGGGTCTAATGGTGACCGAAGGGAGGACTAACTGTTGCATATTGTATCCAAGTTCACGATTGCACATAAAGGGCAACACACTTAATTACTTGACCTATCAAGTTAATATGGAGATACACCTATGAATAGAATTGACATGGACAAATTCTAGGGATACTGTAAAATCTAAAATTTGAGCCCCGTATTTGCAATTGTCATAAAAGATCAAAGAAATTCGCCGATGTGCAAAATCCGTAGCATCTATGGACTACTGGTTAGCTTTATTTTAGCGTCATGGATATTCTAAGGCTACATGCAAAAAATCACTGAGATCCAACAGGTAGTTTTCGAGAAAATCAATTTCAAACGTGCTCACGAATTAATGGACAACATAACAGACTATAACAGATCTACGGTACACAGACGCGTTGTTCTAAAAATACATTATGGTAACATTGAAAAATCTTGAGTATACAACAATTTCACGGGAATTCCGTGCACCTAACCAGTCGACTTTGAAAGCGGAAAGCATATGACGTTATAATTGGGATACCGTTGTATAGTTATAGGTGTATCTCGCTATTTGTATGAAGCTATTGTATCATATTTGTTGGCTTATCAAAACTGACATTGATATCACATTCATAATGAGTCTGAAGTGCACATTTATAACAATGCAGAAAGTTACAGTTTTACTATACCAACACTTCCGTAGGGAATCTAAGAGAGGTCATCGAATTAATGGACAGACTATAGCAGACCAGACATACAAGGTAGCAGACCAGAGATACAAGGTAGCAGACAATCAAGATAGCATAAAAGACAATCAAGGTAGCAACTAAAACAATGTTAAATACCAATATGGATTCTCATACTGTGGTAATTTTGAATGAGGCAAGATCAGCACTTCAAGCACTCAGTGTAGAAAATTACGAGATCTTAAGGCCCTACTGTCTGAAGTGTGTAATCAGTGCAATGTTCTTCTCATTTATCAGAAACCGTCTTACTGTGAATTACAACGTACTTTTCAATCATTATGAATTCAGGCGTAGTCATGTCACCTAATATACTACCTCTGAATGATTTTTGCCTATCAGCTTGCTTTCTTTAACAACAGTGTTCCAAGCAATTCCGGCGAATCTTCATCCGAGTTCTGGGGTAATTGTAATTTAGATCCCCAAGAGTAATGTCTAACGTTTCCTGTAAAAATGATCAGCGTTTCAGGTAACGACGTACACCGAAAATAATTAATCCAAGCCGTTCTCGAACCCCGGAATTTCCCTTGGCGTGCGTTCACTAGCCTTGTTATCAGCTACACTATTGGCGACCCCATACCAAGAAAAGAGACAGAAGACTGACTAAGAAAGATTAACAACTAAATGTACCAGTTACAGAATGAACAAATACTAAAACAAGATAATTACCAAATTATGAATGAAAATGAAAATCATGTAATATCCTTCTTAACCTCAACAACAGTAAACGAGTCGTCGATTTTCAAGGCACCACTTATACGTTCAGAAATTTACCATTGTTTTCTGAACGGTGAGGGCTATTTATTTTGTTCGTAAAAATCCAAGGGAATTAATTTGCTTCCAAATTTACCCGCCGCGGAGTATGAACCAGGTACGCTTGTGATCGAGCTAGATACGCTCACAAACTATGAATAGATCGGGAGAAAAATGTATAATTATATCCCTCAAACTCCACACAATCGATTTTTCAGCTACATATATACAAAATTCAACATCAACAATTCCTTCATATATAGATGTGGACAGGCATCCCAGACTGCAGATCAAATATTTAAAGCCTGCCCTTAACTTTATATACTGAGGCAAACTTTCTGGCACAGTGAAACAAATATGGAAAAAAAAAACTATACGAGCGTCTGCGTGATTTTGTTTGTGTTTTCTATGTAAAAATTAAATCGTGGCATAACGTTTACAGGACGTAGCCATTAACCACAGTAAACGTGTCGTTTATTTTTTCTAGGCACCACTTATACGTTCAGTAGTTTGCCATTGCTTTCTGAACGGTGAGGTCTGTTTTATCTTTTTGTAAAATCCCACAGAAACTAATTTGCTTCCAAACTTGCCAACTGTGGGGTTTGAACCAAGTACGCTTGGGTTTGTGATCGAGCTCACTATCGCTTGAGCTACAGACGCTCATGCTATGCTATGTAGGGGATTAAGTCCTCTTGAATCCTAGACACGCCCTTTCAACCTAAGGACGAAACTTATTTTGGTCATATCAGAGTGTATATGCTATCAACATCATATAGCTTGCACTGAACAGAACTTTGCGGTCTTGTTTGTGTATGCCGACAAACATGAAAAGAAGAATTAACTCCTTTCAAAGATTACAAGTTAATTAACTGTGTGATCTTGTGCAGAGATGGAAGTTTATACGAGAGACAACATAATATATATAGACAACATAACATATATAGACAACATAATATATATGGACAACATAATATATATAGACAACATAATATATATAGACAACATAATATATATAGACAACATAATATATATATAGACAACATAATATATATATAGACAACATAATATATATAGACAACATAATATATATATTATATGACAACATATATATTATAGACAACATAACATATATATATGACACATAAATAATATAGACAAATTTAATATATATAGACAATAATTTAAAATATATATAGACAACATAATTATATGGACAACATAATATATATAGACAACATAATATATATAGACAACATAATATATATAGACAACATAACATATATATATAGACAACATAATATATATATAGACAACATAATATATATAGACAACATAATATATATAGACAACATAATATATATATAGACAACATAATATATATATAGACAACATAATATATATAGACAACATAACATATATATAGACAACATAATATATATAGACAACATAACATATATAGACAACATAATATATATAGACAACATAATATATATAGACAACATAACATATATATAGACAACATAATATATATATAGACAACATAATATATATATAGACAACATAATATATATAGACAACATAACATATATATAGACAACATAATATATATATAGACAACATAATATATATAGACAACATAATATATATAGACAACATAATATATATATAGACAACATAATATATATAGACAACATAATATATATAGACAACATAACATATATATAGACAACATAATATATATAGACAACATAATATATATAGACAACATAACATATATAGACAACATAACATATATAGACAACATAATATATATATAGACAACATAATATATATATAGACAACATAATATATATAGACAACATAACATATATAGACAACATAATATATATAGACAACATAATATATATATAGACAACATAACATATATATAGACAACATAACATATATAGACAACATAATATATATATAGACAACATAATATATATATAGACAACATAATATATATAGACAACATAATATATATAAGACAACATACATATATATAGACAACATAAATATATATAGACAACATAATATATATAGACAACATAAATATATATAGACAACATAATATATATAGACAACATAACATATATATAGACAACATAATATATATAGACAACATAATATATATAGACAACATAATATATATAGACAACATAATATATATAGACAACATAATATATATAGACAACATAATATATATAGACAACATTTCACGCAAATGAAAGAAGTATAAAACAAAGTAGTTACCTATGATAATATAAACAAATAAGCAATAATTCATCGCGACAAATCTAACAATAACAAAACAACAGAAGAAACTGGGTGTATTTCTAACTTGTTTATTGTCTTTCCCCATGTGGGAAATAAAATAGATGTTGAATCGATCTAGGAATTTAAACAGTTTGAAGTTACCCGTTGTACAAGTAGAACTGGATGCCTGAGGGGCAGACAGCGAGCCACGGGAACCATCAGTATGCATATTCTTCGATATATGTTGGGGAGACGGAGCAACTATGGTGCTGCCCGGAGTACAATGATGTCCGTTTAGTAACCAATAACCAATCCCCATGTAGATGATCTAATTGGTTGGCCACTCGTGCCGTTAAGCGTAGGGGTGGGAGCTTTAATTTGCGTTCCAGGTCCAGATCAGTTACCCTTGTTGTGTAATATCCGTGATTATTAAGTGTGGTCTTATACTGTCTTCCATCCTTTCTTGGTCTTCCCTTGGCTCTTGTACCCGATCTCATTTTATTCTTCAATTTTTTTTAAAAACTGTATAACTTCTAAGTCTGCAAGCATTAGTTTTCAAAGATTAGTTTGTATGTTTTTGTTTGTCAGTATCTATAAGCGTGTGTTGTTCTTATGTACGTTTTTACGCGAACAAACAGCTTAAAAGATTAGTCATCTCATTGTGACATTAAATATCTTGCTAATCCCATTATTTTTCAAGCTCTGCTTTCTCGTGGTTGCTTTGGTTTCCTTTTCTTTTTTTTTTATCAACAATCCATTCGTTTCACAAGTCATCCAAGATGAAATACTACACAAACAGAAATAGCATCATCTCACTGTAATTATCAGCCGATCAAATTCTCTCTCTTTCTCTTTCTCTCTCTCTTTCTCTCTCTGGTTTGTCACTCTTATTTGCTTCCGATTTTAATGAAATACATCATGTAGCATGTTCCTTGAGAACGTATCTTTCATAACAGCCTTTCTTACGCCTGAAAAACTCTTTATTTCTAGCATGTTCTCCCGCCTCCTCCAGCGTCATATTCAAGGTTTCTTTGATGTCCTGCTGCCACCTTCGTTTCCGTCGTCCCCTGCTTGGTACTCCAGGAACTGTTCTCTCCAAATCAATGTGGCGTTTAACGTCGACAAAATATGTAATCTTCGAGGACATGAATGTTATTTATGTGCCAATGCTTTTCGATATGCAGGTCTAGTAGAATGTCTTTGTTTTACCCTATCTGGTGCCGGGTCTGCAAGGGGAGCAAAGAATAGTACTACTGCGACCTACAAGGCATGTCGTAAGATGCGACTGATGTTGGAACTAGGAAAGCTTCCTAGTAAATAAAAGCATCGCAAAAATCGAGTATGCTGGCCTACTTGTAGGCGCATAACTGGCACAAAGTAAACCGATCTTAGGCTCAGATCATATACAAATCAAAAAGAGTGGTTAACAAGTTGTCGATATGGAGCGTTCGAAGAGGAAGAAGAAGAAACAGAATCAGCGTCCAAGGTGACTAATGACTTCCAGCGTGATATCTGAATTACTTGTCATAAAGTCTTCATGACATATGTCTGTTCATATCTTGTCTGGAGTCCAACTTGTGACATTGCTTATTGGTTACTGAACACACGCCAAAGCACTACGGGATGATCCATAAGTGCTCAGTTTCTCCTAACAGATGTTAAAGGATATGCATACTGATGGTTCCTGTGGCTCGTTAGTTAAACACACGTCTGCCCCTCAAGCATCCAACACTGGTTGTAGAACATGTCATTAAATACTCCCTAAATTGCTCTGCTTCTTCTTTGAACGATTCATATCGACCACTTGTTAACCACTCCTTCTGATTTGCATGTGATCTGAGCCTAAAAGCGATTGTACGTTGTGCTAGTTATGCACCTACAAGTAGGCCTTCACATTTGATTTCTGCGACGCTTTTTATTTACTAGGGAAGCTTCCCAAGGCCCCTACCTCAGTTGCCTCTAACGACATGCCTTGTAGGTCGCAGTGTTACTTTTCTTTGCTCCCATTTGGGGCCCCGGTAACTCACGCTGGACTGGTTATAGATGACAAGTCTTCTATTTTTCTTTGCAAATCTTTTGCTGTTGTTACTTCACAAGACATTGCTATAATATGCACAAGTATTATAGTTTGTTTCTTCCATAAATCGTTTCTAGCTTTTGTTACAACAATGCCGGTAATTTTCTACATGTTTTTCGATAACATTAAATGTTCACAATAATGTATTATGTATTTTACATACAGTTCTTTGCCATTG
This sequence comes from Arion vulgaris, assembly GCA_020796225.1. Classification (NCBI taxonomy): domain Eukaryota; kingdom Metazoa; phylum Mollusca; class Gastropoda; order Stylommatophora; family Arionidae; genus Arion; species Arion vulgaris. Next base: position 47,809,196 of record CM036757.1, read on the forward strand.
ATACTCAAGTTTTTCTGCACTGCTGTTGAGATCTTTCTATGAAATAATGAGATAGTGGGCACGCATTGTTAGTCACGGAAGTGCATTGATGATGTTCCTATCAATCAATCAGATAATAACTGCACGCATCAACGTTTCATCTCTTCTGATAATTGTTTTTTCTCATGCTAAAGCACTAACTCATAGTTTGACAATGTATTACAAATCAATAGTTTCATGATGTAGTTGTAACTCATAGTTTGACAATGTATTGCAAATCTATAGTTTCATGATGTAGTTGTAACTCATAGTTTGACAATGTATTACAAATCTATAGTTTCATGATGTAGTTGTAACTCATAGTTTGACAATGTATTACAAATCTATAGTTTCATGATGTAGTTGTAACTCATAGTTTGACAATGTATTACAAATCAATAGTTTCATGATGTAGTTGTAACTCATAGTTTGACAATGTATTACAAATCAATAGTTTCATGATGTAGTTGTAACTCATAGTTTGACAATGTATTACAAATCAATAGTTTCATGATGTAGTTGTAACTCATAGTTTGACAATGTATTACAAATCAATAGTTTCATGATGTAGTTGTAACTCATAGTTTGACAATATATTACAAATCTATAGTTTCATGATGTAGTTGTAACTCATAGTTTGACAATGTATTACAAATCAATAGTTTCATGATGTAGTTGCTAACCTCTAGTAGGATATGTTGACAATGTATTACAAATCTATAGTTTCATGATGTAGTTGTAACTCATAGTTTGACAATATATTACAAATCTATAGTTTCATGATGTAGTTGTAACTCATAGTTTGACAATGTATTACAAATCTATAGTTTCATGATGTAGTTGTAACTCATAGTTTGACAATGTATTACAAATCTATAGTTTCATGATGTAGTTGTAACTCATAGTTTGACAATGTATTACAAATCAATAGTTTCATGATGTAGTTGTAACTCATAGTTTGACAATGTATTACAAATCTATAGTTTCATGATATAGTTGTAACTCATAGTTTGACAATGTATTACAAATCTATAGTTTCATGATGTAGTTGCAACTCATAGTTTGACAATGTATTACAAATCAATAGTTTCATGGTGTAGTTGTAACTCATAGTTTCATCTGTGAAGGCTCTACAATTAATATGGAATCTATAAAACAAAAAATGTATAAAAACCAAAATTTGGGTTCATTGCATCGGGTTTTATCCCATATGGTTCGGTCGCTCTTCGGAAAAAATGGCACGCCACCTGCCGAGAGAATTGCACAAAGCACGACATTTGTAGCCCCGGCAACAATCCTAAGAATTTCCAGAAAAATAGATTCGTTAACATATAGGCTCGGAATGGATTCGAAACCATTTCTTTCGGTACCCAAGGCAACGACTTTACCACGTAGCCAACAAAGATCCCCAATACATTTTTATATAGGGATTCCAGCGATTTAATAAGTTCGTAAATACTCATTGTACAAGCATAACTGGATGTCTGAGAGACACAGTTAAATGTGTTGTTAACTAGTGAGGAACATGAATCATCGTTATACATGCTCTGTTTGGGGAGATTGAGCACTTGTGAGTCTCCACAGAGTTTTATGGTGTCGGTTTAGTAACCAGTAACCATATCGGTTCAGTAACCAGTAACCAGTAAGCATGTCGCTTTAGTAACCAGTAACCATGTCGGTTTAGTAACCAGTAACCATGTCGGTTTAGTAACCAGTAACCATGTCGGTTTAGTAACCAGTAACAATGATGGTTTAGTAACCAGTAACAATGACGCTTTAGTAACCAGTAACAATGATGGTTTAGTAACCAGTAACCATGTCGGTTTAGTAACCAGTAACCATGTCGGTTTAGTAACCAGTAACCATGTCGCTTTAGTAACCAGTAACCATATCGGTTCAGTAACCAGTAACCATGTCGCTTTAGTAACCAGTAACCATGTCGGTTTAGTAACCAGTAACAATGACGATTTAGTAACCAGTAACCATGTCGGTTTAGTAACCAGTAACAATGACGGTTTAGTAACCAGTAACCATGTCGGTTTAGTAACCAGTAACCATGTCGGTTTAGTAACCAGTAACCATGTCGGTTTAGTAACCAGTAACAATGACGGTTTAGTAACCAGTCTAATCATATGAGTTTAGTAACCAGTAACCATGTTCGGTTTAGTAACCAGTAAACATTCGGTTTAGTAACCAGTAACAATGACGGTTTAGTAACCAGTAACCATGTCGTTTAGCAACCAGTAACCATGTCGATTTAGTAACCAGTAACAATGAGGCTTTACTAACCAGTAACTCATGTCGTTTAGTAACCAGTAAATGACGATTTAGTAGCCAGAACCATGACGCTTTAGTAACCAGTAATCAATGATGGTTTAGTAATCAGTAACTCATGTCGTTTAGTACCAGTAGCATGTCGGTTTAGTAACCAGTAACAGTAAGCATGTCGCTTTAGTAACCAGTAACATATCGGTTCAGTAACCATAACCATGTCGTTCTTAGTAACCAGAAACCATCGCTTTTAGTACCAGTAACAATGATGGTTTGTAACCAGTAACAATGACGCTTTATGTACCAAAATGATGGTTTAGTAACCAGTTAACCATGTCGGTTTAGTACCAGTCAAACATATCGGTTAGAAACTCAGTAACCAGTAAGCAACGCTAGAACCAGTAACTATATCGGTTCATTAACCAGTACTCATGTCGTTTTATGTAACCAGTAACTCATGTTTGGTTTAGTAACGAGTAACCATTGTCGTTGTTTAGTAAACTAAATATACGATTTAGTAAACCACTAACCAGTCGGTTTAGTAACAGTAACAATGACGGTTTATAACCAGTAACCATGTCGGTTTAGTAACCAGTAACCATGTCGGTTTAGTAACCAGTAACCATTCGGTTTAGTAACCAGTAACAATGACGGTTTCAGTAACCAGTAACCATGTCCGTTTAGTAACCAGTACAATGACGGTTTAGTAACCAGTAACCATGTCGGTTTAGTAACCAGTAACCATGTCGGTTTAGTAACCAGTAACAATGACGGTTTAGTAACCAGTAACCATGTCGGTTTAGTAACCAGTAACAATGACGATTTAGTAACCAGTAACCATGTCGGTTTAGTAACCAGTAACAATGACGGTTTAGTAACCAGTAACCATGTCGGTTTAGTAACCATTAACCATGTCGGTTTAGTAACCAGTAACCATGTCGGTTTAGTAACCAGTAACCATGTCGGTTTAGTAACCAGTAACCATGTCGGTTTAGTAACCAGTAACCATGTCGGTTTAGTAACCAGTAACCATGTCGGTTTAGTAACCAGTAACCATGTCGGTTTAGTAACCAGTAACCATGTCGCTTTAGTAACCAATAACAACGATGGTTTAGTAACCAGTAACAATGACGCTTTAGTAACCAGTAACAATGATGGTTTAGTAACCAGTACCATGTCGGTTTAGTAACCAGTAACCATGTCGGTTTAGTAACCAGTAACCAGTAAGCATGTCGCTTTAGTAACCAGTAACCATATCGGTTCAGTAACCAGTAACCATGTCGTTTTAGTAACCAGTAACCATGTCGGTTTAGTAACGAGTAACCATGTCGGTTTAGTAACCAGTAACAATGACGATTTAGTAACCACTAACCATGTCGGTTTAGTAACCAGTAACAATGACGGTTTAGTAACCAGTAACCATGTCGGTTTAGTAACCAGTAACCATGTCGGTTTAGTAACCAGTAACCATGTCGGTTTAGTAACCACTAACAATGACGGTTTAGTAACCAGTAACCATGTCGGTTTAGTAACCAGTAACAATGACGGTTTAGTAACCAGTAACCATGTCGGTTTAGTAACCATTAACCATGTCGGTTTAGTAACCAGTAACAATGACGGTTTAGTAACCAGTAACCATGTCGGTTTAGTAACCAGTAACCATGTCGGTTTAGTAACCAGTAACCATGTCGGTTTAGTAACCAGTAACCATGTCGGTTTAGTAACATGTAACCATGTCGGTTTAGTAACCAGTAACCATGTCGGTTTAGTAACCAGTAACCATGTCGGTTTAGTAACCAGTAACCATGTCGCTTTAGTAACCAATAACAACGATGGTTTAGTAACCAGTAACAATGACGCTTTAGTAACCAGTAACAATGATGGTTTAGTAACCAGTAACCATGTCGGTTTAGTAACCAGTAACCATGTCGGTTTAGTAACCAGTAACCAGTAAGCATGTCGCTTTAGTAACCAGTAACCATATCGGTTCAGTAACCAGTAACCATGTCGGTTTAGTAACCAGTAACCAGTAAGCATGTCGCTTTAGTAACCAGTAACCATATCGGTTCAGTAACCAGTAACCATGTCGCTTTAGTAACCAGTAACCATGTCGGTTTAGTAACCAGTAACAATGACGGTTTAGTAACCAGTAACCATGTCGGTTTAGTAACCAGTAACAATGACGGTTTAATAACCAGTAACCATGTCGGCTTAGTAACCAGTAACCATGTCTGTTTAGTAACCAGTAACCATGTCGGTTTAGTAACCAGTATCAATGACGGTTTAGTAACCAGTAACAATGACGGTTTAGTAACCAGTAACCATGTCGGTTTAGTAACCAGTAACAATGACGGTTTAGTAACCAGTAACCATGTCGGTTTAGTAACCAGTAACCATGTCGGTTTAGTAACCAGTAACAATGACGATTTAGTAACCAGTAACAATGACGGTTTAGTAACCAGTAACAATGTCGGTTTAGTAACCAGTAACAATGTCGGTTTAGTAACCAGTAACCATGTCGGTTTAGTAACCAGTAACAATGACGGTTTAGTAACCAGTAACCATGTCGGTTTAGTAACCAGTAACCATGTCGGTTTAGTAACCAGTAACAATGACGATTTAGTAACCAGTAACAATGACGGTTTAGTAACCAGTAACAATGTCGGTTTAGTAACCAGTAACAATGTCGGTTTAGTAACCAGTAACAATGACGGTTTAGTAACCAGTAACCATGTCAGTTTAGTAACCAGTAACCATGTCAGTTTAGTAACCAGTAACAATGTCGGTTTAGTAACCAGTAACAATGTCGGTTTAGTAACCAGTAACAATGACGGTTTAGTAACCAATAACCATGTCGGTTTAGTAACCAATAACAATGACGGTTTAGTAACCAGTAACAATGACTGTTTAGTAACCAGTAACCATGTCGGTTTAGTAACCAGTAACCATGTCGTTTTAGTAACCAGTAACAATGACGGTTTAGTAACCAGTAACCATGTCGGTTTAGTAACCAGTAACCATGTCTGTTTAGTAACCAGTAACCATGTCGGTTTAGTAACCAGTAACCATGTCGGTTTAGTAACCAGTAACCATGTCGGTTTAGTAACCAGTAACAATGACGGTTTAGTAACCAGTAACCATGTCGGTTTAGTAACCAGTAACCATGTCGGTTTAGTAACCAGTAACAATGACGGTTTAGTAACCAGTAACCATGTCGGTTTAGTAACCAGTAACTAATCAGTTTTCTCATGAAGATTTATATTTGATAAGTGCAGCGCTTTTTTTCTTCGAACGCTCCTATCGACCATTTGTTAAACCATTCTTTCGATTTGTATATGATCTAAACCTAAGAGCGTTTGTACGTTGTGCCAGTTATGTGCGTACAAGTAGGCCAGCACATCTGATTTCTGCGACGCTTTGTTTTACAAGGGAGCTTTCCTAGGCCCCTACCTCAGCCGCCTCTTACGACATGCCTTATAGTTCAGAATGTTACTATTCTTTGATTGCCTTGCGGGCCTTGAACGCACACGGAGGGGCAGCCCCATTGATATGTCTGTGATGTCGCTCGGATTCAAATGTGCGTTGCGGGACAGTAGCTACTGCTTATTTGGAACATTTCATATTTGTTTTCGTTCTCCTGCTATGTATCCAAACGTAGTAATGAAACTTAATATAACAACTCTGACTGATTTGTGCGTAAATGATTGCTGCTTTTCTTATTAAAAGTGTCATTCTCCATTCAGGCGAGCATTATTCTGGATTCAGAGATACATGTAATTTAGATCTCCAAGTAAATGATCATTATTTCCTGTAGTCCAACCCTATAACAGTGTACACATCGACAATTTTAGACCTCAGTTGGCCTTGAACGTCGGAATTTTGTAAAGAAAATAATTTGTTCTGTTACTAATTTTATTTTTGGAGGCCAAATATGTGCATTTGGTGAATAGATACTGACGGTGAAGGCTGGGGAGAAAAGTTAGACAATGCAAGGAATAGCTCCAGTTCAAGACTATCGATATAAGGGAAGACTGCAGTAAAACTATGTAGAAATGGCGAAACACGTAAAAACGAAACTCGTAACTTTAATGTTTTTCATTATGTTAGGAACGTATTGTTTGACTCTATATGTTGTGTGTTATGCAAGAAGTGAAATTCTTCACTTCTCTTGTATACTTTGCTTGATAAAGGCCTTTGGTCGAAACGTTGATGTGTATTGTTATTGTTTTTGTAGTTTGTAAAACTAAGTATTTTATTTTTACGTGTTTCGTCAGTTCAAAACTCAGAACTGAAAACACCAGTCTAATGCATTCCTCTGTTATAAAGAGCACTAACAAAAAACAGAACTTATATAATACCTCCCCCACGTCAAGTATCTTCGTCACAATCAGAATGAGAGCTAGTCGAATGTCTCTTGAGGCTAATAGATTCTCATCATGAAAATAAACACTAATATTTTACAATAAAGTATCTATCATCACAGCGTTTCCTAAACTGGGGTTCGTGGATACCCGTGGGTCCGCTAGAAGGTACTCTCAGGGGATCATCAAACGCTTGAAGAAATATTATGATCTTTGACATTTCAAACAAAAATAAATTTTAAAAACATGTATAAAAACATTGGTAAACAAGTTCTGCTGGGAAATCAAAGAATCCGGACGAGACTGGAGTCTAAATATCTTGCAGGACAAAATGAAAAATCATTTGAAGTTTCCCGCAGTCTGAGAACATTGTTTACTATTGTAACACACAGATTATTCATTACTGTCGTTTTTCATATACAGAAATTTTGTGTGGTCTGCGGCAACAAAATGTATTTAAAACGAGGGTTCGCGATAAGGCACAATTTTGGAACCGCTGCATTAGCAGAAGCAAAAACCAAAAGACGTAATGTATAAACGCATGTAATGTATATTATCAAGATGTCAACAAAGAAATCAGATAGTTCTATTTGTGATATGTTGTCCAGATACAGCATCATCTACTCATTTTCCCCACAGAAAGATATAGATAACAAATGATACAACATCTTTAATACTTAATATATGATTGGAAATAGGTTCTGGTCCGGGAATATGTCAATATGATCCTCCTCTCCTGGGAATGACACACTTTAACATTGAAATGTTACATCTGAGATCAATTATTAACATTATATATTTCAAGTATCAAGCATTTCAAGGAATTATATTTTAAATTCAATTTATAAAATGTCAATATAATCCTTGAAAAATATGTAAACAGGCATGGATTATTCAATTGAAAGATATAATTATGAAATTTGAAACTTAGAAATGTAAAACATAATAACATAAGAAAAAATGTTTCAAGTATTACATGTATTATAGAAAGTAAGTTGAACGCATTTGAAAATAGAAATCTGCGAAAATTAATGAACATAAAATGGGACGAATTCAGAAGGGATGAATTCAGAGAAATATCTGGGCAACCACTTGTAACAGCTATTATAAGAAGGAGAAGATGGAGAAATGTTAGGCATACCTTCAGGTATTATGCCTTATACCTGTATCCACTGCTGTCCGCGAGGTTCTATTTGGTCTTCTTCTCTTTCTGCTTGCTTTTGCATGTATCTTCGTGATAGTTTTTATGTTGTTTTATGATCACTTTATGCATAGAGAAGGAGAGGATTAATTGATAGACCATCTTCATTGCTCCTCGGTGAGTAGCTTCGATCACTTTCCTAAACGGGAAGACCTCAACGGCAGTGCACGAACTCTGTACCAGCGGCGAGAACCCTTGATGTAATTTAGAAGATAGTAAAACAATTTTGAAGAAATTTTATTTTGAAATTTTTCTACTGAATTTTCCCGGACAGCGGCTTTCCAGCCTGCTCTTCTAGATTTTGAGCTGCCAATGGTTCTTTTAGTGCTCAAATTGAACACTGGACCTACGTTTTATCGTCCGTCTCCGATAGGACTTGGAACTCTCACCTACACTGAGATCACGCATCTCTAGAAAAATATCCCAATTGTTCCCCGAGGGAGCGAACCGGTTACCTTTAGCAAGAGAGCCGAGAGACACCTTACGGTTGTTATTGTGTGCTGATGGTCAAGGAAAAATACTGGTCTGATCTAATTATATCACATGGTGTGAAAACGAATTACATTTGATACAGTAATGTATGATGTGCGTGTGTTAATAATATAGAAATATTATATATATATGTGTGTAGATAACAAGATGGGGATCATCATCACGAGGTGTTCTTTCTGCTGAATATGGCAATCGTGGATATTTTCGATTCTAATGTTTTGGCAACTAACATCACCTTTGTTGACAGTCGTGCATGCCCTGATGTAAAGATATCTAGTATTTTCTCTCTTCCAATCTCTCTCTCTCTCTCTGTCTTTTCTCTGTCGGTCCCTATATTTCCTCCCAGAAAGGTTTCCTAGTTGTCATGCGATATGTGCGTATAAATACACACACATGTGTGTCTGATTTGTGTGTATAGTTATGCGTAAGATCAGTGTGTAACTACACATATATGTGATTTGTCTGTATGAGGGGTCTATGTGTGTAAATATATATGTGTTTGTAGTTTCCTCTCTATTTAGACTTTTTAAAACGTATGTTGATTTGACAATTCGTTGTATAATTTCTTTTTTAACATTTCCAGCGTAGTCAAATCTGCTTACCAAATAAATGAACTGTTCTTGTTATTGTTATTATTTTGGATATGTGTAAATATACACTTGTATATATATATATATATATATATATAAATAAATGACACTTGTATATATAAATGACACTTGTATATATAAATTAACATAGGCGAAGAAAGACACTATTTATGAAGCACACACAAAAGCCCGTGCTAGAAAGAAAACTCTTCTTACCCTGAAGCTGTGAAGCAAATCAGGATTGGAGAAGAGAAAGAAAGACAAGTGTACAGAGAGGTTCGCTCCAGATGTCTCCTTTTTCGACCTGACATTGAAAGGCAAACAGGATTAGAGACTAGATAGATAGATATATAAATGTGTTGCTTAATTAGTGTGTACAAATCTGGACATTGAATACTAGTATATGAATATACACATGTGTACAATGTGTATGTGTGCGACTGTGTTCACATATTCACATCTAATAAACGTGTCTAAATAAATCTATTTGATATATGTATTTATGAAACTAGATCTACGATGCTTCGTTATATTTATCATCATGAGCCGTGCTTTATGTTTTTGAGAATCAAATCAAATTCTAATTACACAATTTTGCTTCCTTGCTTAAGCATCTTCTTATTTGATAATATCTATAGTTACATAATATTTTATTTACGTCTTCCAAAATTTCTCATCCTTTGTTGCTGTTAATTTTTATTCAGATGTTGTTTACAACTTTCCAAATTTTCTAATTTAAGTCGAAGACAGATGACTCTGTATTATATTATATCTAGTTTCCAGCAACATTACTCAAATATATTGTCATGTGTCCACGATATTCGAGTAACGTGGGATTCTATTTGCATTCTGTTTTGTTCAGTCGATGGTCGTGCTTGATGAGTGGTTCCGAACCTATTTCAGCTGACGCCCCCTATAACGATTAGGGAAGGTTCCCATGCCTCACCCCTTTTTTAACCGCATTTTTCCACGCAGAAATAATTATATTTTCAAAGTGCAAAAGAAAAAAAAGGTTCTTTTACACTGAACTTTACAAATATTGTTCCTAAACACATGTAAACATTTGTTAAACTTATTTGTGACAAGAAATTTGAGAATTATATCAACATGAGTCAAAATCAATAATGTTCTTAGTTATTTTTAAATACATTTTTAACTCAGTTTTAATATTTTAAAAACTTCCAAATTTTTAAAAAGTTAGCATGAAAACTTAATTAAAACACAAGATCCACTATATTTTTTTATAATTTTTGACGTCTCACCTGAAAATGTCTCACGCCTCCCTGGGGAGGTGGTCCTCCCAGCTGGATAACCACTGTGCTAGATCATCGTGTGAATATGTATGAACGCCCTTCCACAATTCGATAATTGTCACAACAACTTGCTAATCATTACCCTTTCTATTTTCTGGATTCTGTTCATATTTTTAGACCTTGGTATTCCTGTTATCTTTGAATTATCTTCTGGTGTCATATTTACCTTAACTATTGTATTTCAGTATTCACTACAAGTCTAAAAAATGCCTAAGGATTTCCTTCATTGCACCAGGTATTTTTTTTTTCTTATCCAGAAGCACTTGAGCTTTTCAGCTCTTCGGCTCAGTGCCATGGACATCGTAACCCTTCGGTTCGGTGCCATGAACACCGTAAATCTGGGGAATCTGTGGCTTTTTCTGCCATCCAGCGGAATTGAACCCGCACACACAGAGAGATAGTCACCCGTAGTCCAACGCGCTACGAACACGCTGGGCAGACGGGCTACACCAGGTTTAAGACTCAGTTGTGTCTTCTGCAGGGTATGCCCAACCAATCTTAATTTTCTCGTTATCCTGGGTCATCGTGAGCTCTTGTCATGTTCTTAAATGTAACGCACATTAAACTCGAACTTTTATGTCACCATTTGTTACAGAAAATATCATTCATCTCCCAAGTGCATTTGTAACAATCTACCCTTCGTTCGCTTGAAATAATTGTCTATATATTCAACGTTGTCTCTTGTATAAACTTCATTGGCTTTTGTAGCTCACACAGAGGCTAGTGTAGTTTTATGCCAAGTGTTGTTTCGTGAGGCCAGTGAGTTCTCCTCAGTATATCATATTCAGGGCAGTTTTGAAGTATGTGCTCTGCAGTCTGATCCCGCATGGGACACGAATGGGACACGAAAAAGTCGAAGTCCTAAGTAGATTTGGAGATGGAGATTTCTTGAGGAACTTTTTTTTTTCGATCCAGAAGCACTTGAACTTTCAGCTCTTCGACTCGGTGCCATGGACATCGTAACCCTTCAGTTCGGTGTCACGAACACCGTAAATTCGGAGAACCTGTGACTTTTCTGTCAGCCCGCAGATCTGAACCACACTCACAGGGGGGCGTATCACCAGTCGTCCAACGCGCTACGAACACGCTGGGCAGGCGGGCTCTTGAGGAACTTAAGGATGCAAGACTATCGTGGAAAATCATAAAGAAAACATCCAGAGACCTGGAAAAGTGGTGAACAACTACTGTGGCCCTATATTCCACGCAGAGGGAACGTAGAGAAATAAATACCACGTTACATGTACACGTATACTTGTTGTGCTAAATAAAATATATTTGTGTATTATAGATGTTCATTGATATATTCCTATATGTGAGAAATGTGTTACTGTTATTATTATTGAAATGTAGAGTACAACTTTGTGAAATGGATTAGCTTAAAACATAAACGTTTGCCTAGCGACTCAGACACAAGAGGATTCTAGGTTCAATGTCTTACTTGATGACTCGGTGTTTCACGCGTGAGAAAAAGAGTTTGCCATCCTACCTTCTACGCACTCATCATCATCAGGTAGCGTGCCGGCTCCCGTAGGCGATCATGGACCTCCACAAATCTCTGCCTCTGGTGTTTGCTATCATCTCAGATATTGACGTTCTTCCGGGCGTGAAGTCAGGCTATCCAAAATTGCCTCTCTCTGTATTCCTCTGTCATGCCTACCCTCGATTTTACCGGTTGTCATAATGTTTTCTAAACCTCCATTCCTCATCACATGTCAGAAAAAAGAAGACTGCCTCTTTCGTATATTAACGGTAAGCTTTCTCTGTGTCTTGATCTCGTTCAATACCTCCACATTAGTCATTTTAGCAGTCCATGGAATTCTCATCGTTCTTCTGTAAAACGACATCTCTGTGGCTTCCAGAGATTTTTCGATCTGTCCGTTTATTGTCCATGACTAGCATCCGTATGTAAATATTGGTTCTATGTAGCAACTGAATAACTCTCATTCTGATCTCAATTCTGATCTGATCGCACTAGGGCCTATAAATGGAAAGGAACAGACACTTCATACCCTAAATGTCTGAAAAAGCTACTGGACATTATATTTATTAGAACTCAAGTTTGTAGTTGTTTTATTGATGAGAATAGAATGTCATCATCATTTAATAGCTTGTACAGGGCAGAACATTATCACCCTAACAATCCTTCGGAATGTCTCTCTCTCTCTCTCTCATAAGACATATATCCCACACCTGCAGCCTTCATGCACAAATCATCAGATACATTCTGAATCAATTATCTCCATGTGCTTTTACTTCTCCTTTTTCCTCAAATTTCTCCTTCCGTAATAATCTTTCCGAACTCGTCTGGACTTTTTTTCATGTCCAAAATACCTCAATTTACTCATTCTTCTTGTATAGCATCCGTCAGTTTACTTTGATTGTGAGTTCTTTCTGGATAGATCTATTTGTGATTGTGAGTTCTTTCTGGATAGATCTATTTGTGATTGTGAGTTCTTTGTGGATAGATCTATTTGTGATTGTGAGTTCTTTCTGGATAGATCTATTTGTGATTGTGAGTTATTTCTGGATAGATCTATTTGTGATTGTGAGTTCTTTCTGGATAGATCTATTTGTGATTGTGAGTTCTTTCTGGATAGATCTATTTGTTCTCTTCTCTGTCTATTATTCATGGAGAACTATTCTGTAGCATTCATAGCACATATATCTTTTCCACTTCGTTATTAGATGTTCATGCTTCCCACTCATACGTTAAATAGACTTACAACAAATTAGTATGTTCAATCAATGTACAACTTTTCGATACGTATGGTTTATCACCAAATATTACAGATTAGTTTGTAGTAAGTTCAAGAACGTAAGAGAAGGTGCATAAGTAAATGACTTAGTAAGTAAATGATTTAGTGTCTAGTAATTAAATGAGTCGAGAGGTCGACCTAAGGAGACCCTGAAACGAACTTTGCTGAGAGAAGCAGGAAATATCGGTCTCAGTTCCATGGAGGAGATTGAGCGAGTTGCCCAGGATAAAGCGGTATGGAGAAATTACTTGCAGGCGCTATGTAACGTATAACGGTACGAGAGGAATTATTATTATTTTTATTTATTAATTAAATGAGTCACCGTTTGAATAAGCGATTTAGTTTTTAAATGAGATTTTTTTTTACACATCATTCTAAGACGATCTCTCGTTATAAGTTCAAGCGTAGTCATAGCATCTCATATAGAGCCACTGTCTGCTTTTTTAGTAAAGGCTTGTTATCCTTATCACCAGTGTACCTCACCATTTAGTTGAGCTTTATTCCAACTTCAGAGGTATATGTAATTTAAGTCTCCAAGAGAATAAGCAGGGTCTCATCAATTGCTTTCCGCGTACACATCAAGAATTTTGTCCTGGAATACCACCGCATGTAGTCACTAGCTGGCACAGAACCTTGCTTGAATTACCTTGAGAAACAAAGGATGAAGTGGTTTGGTCACTTAATAAGAATGCATCCAAACTCTACAGTACACATTCTTCTACAAAATAGCATCAGGAAAGAAGGCGAGAGGAAGACCACGAAAAAGATGGTTAGATGGCATAGCATAATCCTGTCAAATTGCAAAAGTAACAATCACCCAAGCCATCAGAACAGCGCAAGACAAAACAGAAAACTCCGACACTGGGCAACAACCTGCTAGCTGTGTGACGACACAAGAAGAAAGAGAGAATAAATATTCACTAGCGTAGAGTGTTTTCAGCTTCGTTGTATCGAGCCTTGTAAATAATTGATGACTGGATTAATAAGGGGATGAGTTCGTATGTAGATATATATATATATATATATATATATATATATATATATATATATATATATATATATATATATATATAGAGAGAGAGAAATATATATATATATATGTCTGTGTGCATTTATGCATTTATGATTGTGTTGTTTTACTGTTTTGGCAATAGCATACTACCATGTACAAGCATAAATATCCCAACATACTTAAGAAACAGTTGTCAATAAATGTGGATATAGATAGCCTGTCTTTACTACGTGTGTAATACTACTTTTTATTATGGTGTAGGACACCAGCCTGAAGAAGTTAATGACCGCATGGCTAGTGCACTCACCGCGAAACATTGTAAGTTAAGATTTTTCTGTGGGTCCCCGACAGAAGGAAAAACTCTTTCCCCTTAACGGGTATCGAACCCAGGTCTTCCGAATAGGAACCCGCGCTATAATCCATTCCGCCAGACGCTCCTTTGATATAGATAGTAAAGGTGGTAACTTAGTTAGTCTTTCCTCTTGGGCCTGTGGGCGGCGCATAGGGCAGAGGTCATAGTTCTCCATGTCTCGCGGTTCGTTGCTATCTGTTGTAGGTCTTTAATGTTTACTAGGCCCATCGTTGAGCCTTCTCTGGTGATGGTTCTACGCAGTCTCTCTTGGTCTTCCTCGTTTTCTTTTTCCCTCTGGTGTCCATATGAGGGATTGGTAAGGGAGTAAGGTGGTAACTATCGGTAGGTAATAAGTTGTGTTGGCAGTGGTTGAAGTGATTGTAGTAGTGGTAGTAACAGTAGTAGTATATAACTCTGGACTGGAATTTATTTTGAACAAAGTATCAGTTTTCATTTCATGTGATGTCTTTGACAAATGGCGCGTATGGGGGATGTGGTCAATATCATTCTGGCCGGATGTGTGATGTGGTCAATATCAGGCTGGCCGCTTTAATCTTCCCAATATTTCTTTGGTATCCAGTTGAGGTTGAGTCGACCTAATAGCCATTGATGTCTGGGAAACGGTCCAGTCTAACTGAATATTTCGAACTTGGGTCTACTAAGTAAACGCACTAAACGCTTTTCTGTCGTTTTGATCTCATATTGCTAATTTAAATGAAGAATAAATCTGAGATCTTGTGTTCCGAAGACTGCTAAATCCAAGAACGTTAGATTTCTGGTATAACATATTCTTTCTAATATCTTTATTATGTCGTGTTTCTAGTGTGTTGATACTTAAGTAGACCTTCTATCATGAAGAAAAATAACTTGTATCATGTCTTAGAGAAAGAGGAATACAAAATAGTTATAGTAGTTACATACTAAAAAAGTAAAGAAACCCTTTTTCATACCTCATGGTCTATTGGGTAATACAGTGTTAGGTATATATTTTTCATTGACCGTCGGCACATGATGGATGATTTGGTCAACATCACGCTGGCCGCTTTTACTTTGAAATGCTTTTAATAGTACCAAACTGAGCCTGGGTCGACCTGAGAGACGTTATAAGTCCGAAGTATATTCTATAAGTTAAATATCAACGATTTCTCAACTTTCTATCAAATTCTTCATAGGAGAAACTTTGCGACCTGGGCAGTCTCTACTTCAGCAAATCCTGGTAGGTGAATCTTTGCGACCTGGGCAGTTTCTACTTCAGCAAATCCTGGTAGGTGAATCTTTGCGACCTGGGCAGTTTCTACTTCAGCAAATCCTGGTAGGTGAATCTTTGCGACCTGGGCAGTTTCTGCTTCATAGAGTACAATTAGAGAAAAGAGGATTGAAGGTCGTCTCCGGTGCTACTGTAAAAATGATTTATAGCTAGCTTGAGCACCTATAGGGCAGCGTAGTGTTTGGATTCTAACCAATTTTCTGGTGTCTAAGAAAGGGTCTACAGGCAAAGTATTGACTTCATTGCATCGGGTTTCCTCATGTGGCTCCGTCCCTGTCGACAAAAGTGACTAGCCATCTACTGCGAGTGTTGCACAAAGTGACTAGCCATCTACTGCGAGTGTTGCACAAAGTGACTAGTCATCTACTGCGAGTGTTGCACAAAGTGACTAGCCATCTACTGCGAGTGTTGCACAAAGTGACTAGCCATCTACTGCGAGTGATGCACAAAGTGATTAGCCATCTACTGCGAGTGTTGCACAAAGTGACTAGCCATCTACTGCGAGTGTTGCACAAAGTGACTAGCCATCTACTGCGAGTGTTGCAACAAGAGACTAGCCATCTACTGCGAGTTTTGCACAAAGCACGAAATATGTATCTCCAGCAACAATCCTACTGATCTCATGAACAAAATTGCAAATCAAACCTACAACCTTCAGAACGACATGCAAACGTCTTAACCCCTTTGCCACAGAAACCAATATTTTCTGTGTCTTATAATAAAATCAAACTGAAACTAGTTCGCGTTACAAATACATGTTGTATTTTTTTATGTATTTTATGTATTACCTTGCTGTTGATTACACATGTTTTATTATTCAATCTGCGTGCTATTACAAAACATCATAATAGTACTAATGTGTGGGTTCAGCGTAAAAGAATATACATGAAACAGGCTAAAGTTATGTTGACCACATCAGTATCGTGTGCTGTTGGTTAAAGTAAAATATAGGTCAAACATTTTCCTCAAAATATCAAATGATATAAAAATGAATTATATGCTCTTTTTAAATAACAAAAAGTGTATGGATATCTCTTTTAGTAACAGCTGTATAAAATAGTTGTCGATAAGTGCAAACAATAAAGTATTTACATTTTTGCTTGTTTAAACCGAGCAAACAATGCATCACTGAAGGTCATCATTGAAAAATGAAGATGGAAGTGGATTGGGCACGTATGTCTTATGCCAGTAGAAGTATTGGCTAGGGCAGCTCTCCGATAGACAAAGAAGGTCCGGACGTCACAAGGAAACATGGAGGAGAAATATAAAAAGAGAGTTGAAAGATTGTGGCTTGACGTGGGAAACAATAAGTAAAAAAGTGACAGAATGGCAGCAATGGAAATCTTTTGTGGAAGTCTTATGTAACAGACGGGACAAGAAGAAGAAATAGACATATGGAACTGCTACTTGATAAAAGACTCTTGATTAAAACGTTTATCGTCGTACTTAAAGTAAATCTTAATGAAAATCGTGGCATATTCTTTACAGGACTTATCCATCAACCAAAGTAAACGAGTCGACGATTTACTAGACACCACTTATACGTTCAGTAGTTTATCATTGTTTTCTGAACAGTATGGTCTATTTTTACCGTTCGTAAAAAAAAAAAACAAGATACTTAATTCGCTTCCAAACTTGCCCGCCGCGGATTATGAGCCAGGTACTCTAGGATTGTGATCAAGCTCACTACCGCTTAAGGGACAGACGTTCAAGAAAGTAAATCGACTATATGTATATTTCGGTTAATCTTTTAATAACTTCTTAAAGCTTAACAACAAATAACTGTTATCTGATAGGTGTAACCTTTTTTCGGGGATATATATGTTCACTCTGCCCAAATATATGCCCCAAGAGAGAGCTTTGAAATTCTTTGATCATTTCTTCTCAAGGTGTGCTCAACATATCTCCATCTTCTCCTTCTTATAACATTATGTATTAGGTAAGGAGACTTTTAATACTTGGGATTTTAATTTTCATTGCAACAAGAATGCGAAGTATGACATTATGTATTAGGTAAGGAGACTTTTAATACTTGAGATTTTAATTTTCATTGTAACAAGAATGCGAAGTATGACATTATGTATTAGGTAAGGAGACTTTTAATACTTGAGATTTTAATTTTCATTGTAACAAGAATGCGAAGTATGACATTAAATAACATTACCAGATTAACATCTAGAAATCAGCCAAATAAAGCATTAGAACCAAAATTAATATATTTCGCAGCTCTGTGCTAATCACTTTGATATAAGGTAAGACTGCACTTTGATATAAGGTAAGACTACAGTAAAACGTAAAAATAAACTACTGTAGTTTTACAAAATACAATAATAAAAACAATACACAGCAATGTTTCGACCAAAAGGCCTTTATCAAGCAAGGAATACAACAGAAGAGAAGAAATTTCTCATACGGCACAGAACATATAGAATCAGACAATATATTCCTAACGGCCCTCAACTGTTATTTTGTACAACTACAGTACTTTGTTTTTACATGTTTTCCCATATCAACTTTGTTATGAGGATCAGAATGCTGGAGAATGACAGAACAAGATATGTCCAAACTCCACCTTCTATACAACGTGTCTGCGAAAGATCTCACGCATTTTCTGGCCATATAATATATCTAACCACGAATTGTTGCATGGTGTTAACAAGAGAATATGAGCATCCTCATAGAATAAAAGAGACGTTGGAAATGGATCTGACATGTGATATCTGACATGTGACATCTGACATCTGACATGTGATATGTTCCCAAAAACTGTACTGAGGTGGACACCACAGATAAAAGAAAACATGGAGGTTCCAAAACAACCTGGAGAAGAACAGTAGAACAAAGAACTGACAGAAAAGATTCACAGCTGGAACAAAATACAGATGGTAGCCAAGAATAAAAGAAGAATGACGTGCAATATTTGCTGCACTAAGTTCCCATAACGTCACGGGATAGGAGAGAAAAGAAAAAGCAAAAACTTGACCGAGGGGATGTAAGTACATATTTTTCTGTGTCTTTTTTTATGACATACAATCACAAGTTCAAATACAGCGGGTTATCTCCTCTTGTCAGAGGAATCAATATTTTTTGTGAATTATAAATGGTAAACAATCATAACCTGTCTGTTATATGTTTTATTTGAAATCGATAATCTTTGTGTTTTCATGATATCTTGTTTTGTGCCATTTTTTGTTTCAACTAGGAATAAATCCTGATTAGTTACAATACTTTCTATTTCGGTGATTGTCTTTATATGTAAAAAACGACGTGGCTATCCCAATGTATCATCACCATTATCATGTGCCATTTATTACACACAAGGTTCATAGTTACAAGAATAAATTGTAGCCAAATGAACGTCAGATGAAGCCAGAAAGTTTACAATGTCTAGTTCATCATCATCATCAAGGTACGTATCCTTTATAGGACGTTGCTCTCTTTGCAGCACATCTGAAACTCACTCTGTCTCTTGCCAGTTCACCCACTTCGTCGATGGTCATGTTCATGGTTTCTTTAATATCTTGTAGCCATCTTCTTCTTGGTCTGTTTCTGCCTCTGCGTCCTGGGACCCTGCCCTCTAGTATTGTTCTTTCCAGGCCATGGTGACGCTTGATGTGACCAAAGTATGTAATGTCTACGTGTAGTTATGAGCTAGATATACGTTTCTACTCAAAGACTTTTCATCAGTTCATTAACAAATAGCCTAATTTCAGTACTGGTTTTGTACCAACTTTTTTCCTGATGGTTTCATATCTAAACCGTAATCTTCTTGATACTCCCAGCATTCTGCATGAGTAGTTTTTTTTTCTATCGTTTGATGTCAGCGTCCATGTTTATTTGAGACTGACATGAGGAAAGTCCTGTATTTAGTTGCAACTACTTCAAACCTAAGAGTCTGTTGTCTCCTGGGAAGATGAGATTCGGTGGTTAGTGACAGAAAAAGCGACTCATACAGTGATAGTGAAAATCAATGCAGGTAGATGTGATAATAATTAGGTTAACATGATTCAGCAATCGTGTCTAAAGAAACAGTTTTGCTTTACACACTGAGCATGCAGGTGTGAAGTAAAATTAAAAATAGATAAATTAGCTTAAACAGCATCTATTACAGGTAAGAGAAATAAGAACTGGTCAGGTATCCTAAATACCTTCTGTGCCACACATTTGAAAACAGAATCAGAAACATTGACATGTCTGAATCTTTTTATCCTTTAGCTATCTCTGGTCATGCGTTTTATCCCCTGTGGACCACTCAGAAGTCAACTTCAGGGCTGACGGGTTTCATCAAAGCTTAGTTTTCAATTCTACTGGGTTGAAGCAGATGTTGATTCTCAGCTCATCCAGAAGAAAACAGCCTTGTAGGGCATGTTAGATGATGTCTGTTTCACCTGTTGACAATGGTAGAGTGGTGTTGTTTCACCTGTTGACAATGGTAGAGTGGTGCTGTTTCACCTGTTGACAATGGTAGAGTGGTGCTGTTTCACCTGTTGACAATGGTAGAGTGGTGCTGTTTCACCTGTTGACAATGGTAGAGTGGTGTTGTTTCACCTGTTGACAATGGTAGAGTGCTGGTGCTGCTGTTTGATTTACTTATTCTTCTCTTCTAACCCTTGACTCTAACTAACCATCAACCAGTAAATGATGTCGTTGATTTCTGTTTCTAGGCAACACTTATACGATCAGTGTTTACCATTGATTTCTGAACGGTAGGTCTATTTTTGCCTTTCATATCCCACTTAATCGAATTTACTCCAAACCGCCTGTCGCGGAGTTTGAACCAGGTACGCTTGGGTTGTGATAGAGTTCACTACTTCTTAAGCTAGAGAGCTCACTCGTAGTGCCTCTGGTACAGACGCAGTGTCGGTACGTAGACAAAATTTATTTACCTGGTCTGTTCTGCTGAGGTCTTTGATGATGTCTTTTTCATAATCATATCCAGTGTGTCTTCTAGTTTACTGCAGATTTATTTTCTCTGTATACGGGTTTTGATGTCTTGAACAGACAGGTATTGGTAGACTTTTTCTTTGGAACTGTCTTCCTTAGCCAATAATGTTTGAATGACATGGGAGTTTACACGAACAAGCACTTCACTGATGTCTGATGGGTAGAGAGAGGCAATTTACTTAACATGACTAGAAACAATAAGAGAGCAAGAACACTGAGAAAATTTCTCCTTTGGAAAATAGAACATGTAAGAAATTATCTTACGTCTGTGGTGAGCGTCTCGTAGCTTGAGTGGTAGTGAGCCACAACCCAAGCGTACCTGGTTCAAACTCCGCGGGGGGCATTTTTGGAAGGAAACTAGTTTCTTAGATTTTTAGGAACGATAAAATTAGACCCCATCGTTCAGAAAGCACTGCAAACTACTCAACGTATAAGTGGTGCCTACATAAAACGACGACTCGTTGACTGGTGTTAATGGTGACGTCATGTAAATGATATGCCACGATTTTATTCCAGAAATTATCCAACGGTCAAAGGTATTGATAGAGAGAATTGGCTTGAACTGAATTGTTTCTTCATCAGGTACTTGCTTGATTTGTCGATTTAGTTATTACTTCTATTTTATACGCATGACCTACTTCTCATTCTAACGTTTCGAATTTGGTGTCTTCTTCTTCTTTTTTTTGTTGTCACACTGTTATCGGGTTGTTGCCCAGTCTCATGGTTTTCTATTTTTGTCTTGCTCTGATCCAATGGCTTGGGTGATAGTTATTTTTGCTTTATGACAGCATTCTGGTATGCCATATTTTTCATTTTTTTGTATGGTCTTAATATCGCCATCTTCCTGATGTTCTATTGTAGAAGAAGACTGTGTGCAGTGACGGTTGGTTGCATTTTTATTAAGTGACCGAAACAATGCATTCTTTGTTTCTCATTGTAATTCAGACAAGGTTATGTCCCAAATTCCTTTCTGATGTTGATGTAGATGACTATCTTTTTTGATGTTGTTGGTTACTTTTCGTAGACATCTAATTTCACATGTAGCTATTTTTGGCGACTGCTTTGTTCATTGTCCATGTTTTGCTCTGGTAACACAGAGTAGGCATGAAAAGGCTGTTGTTTAGCAGTCAGTGAGATATTAGAAGTTGGTGTTTAACGTTTTAACTGCGGTCTATCTTATTATTAACATGAAATCTATAGTGATGGCAGTTAGTTATATTGTCAGTTCTCTTCAATATCAAGACACATAGGAACGCAACAGGATCTATATTATAGGTTCCCAAACTTGTTCGAGACACCGTCCACTATGCAAGACATACATTTTGTAACGCCCCCTCCCTCCCCATAATAACAGTTTTCTGCGTTCAATCCGTTTGATATTGTCGACGTAAATAGCAATTAATTATACATGACTGCTTATGCCGTTAAATTATTGAAAAAGTAGTGGTCAATATGTGCTTCATCTTGAATACAGTTATGGCCATTTGAGTTGTTCGTATGTGTCGATTCCTCCCGCCAATAATGGCTGACACATTCCGTTTCTGAGGACATCTTTTTGAGGTTGTTCTCTAGACAGTTGCAGTCCCCTGCTGACGAGATCTGTCTTCCCGGGTTTGTCTGGAGTCGTCCTACTCTAGATGACTTCAGCCTTCTGTTGCCGGCCTCACCAACCCAGGCTTTTTTGCAGGGTGTGCTCCCTGGACACTGTAGTTTAACCTTTGCTTAAGGGAAAGTGTAATAGAAGTAGAAGACAAGACAAGAAAAAGGATGTCCTCCTCAAGAGAGAGAGACATCCTAAGCAGAACAGACCAGGTCATTATATTTCGACTACGCACCGGACACTGCAGACTCAACAAACACTTATACAGACTAGGAATAAGTCAAACAGCTCTCTGCCAGTGTCAGCAGGCAGAACAGACACCAGAGCATATCCTGCAAGACTGTCCTCTTCTGTGTGAGCTGAGAAGCAACATGTGGCCACACCCAGTCGACCTGAAAACTAAGCTTTGGGAAACCTAACAGACCTGAAGCTGTCTGCCCAGTTTGTGGTCCACAGTAAATTAAGCGCATGACCAGAGATCGCTGAAGAAGAAGAAGAAGAATACAGTTATGCAATCACAAAATCACGAAAATAATTTATTTTTAAATATATATTATTAATTTATTCTATAATGAGCCACCGACCACTAGATCCCCCCTAACTGCTTCTGGACCCACTATCCCCCTCCTCACTAGAAGGTTTCAGCGCCCATTTGAGGACGGTACCGCCCACTTTGGAAACCTATGATCTATAGTAATCCTTATCTGTCTCTTCTGTCCTTTCAATTACTTGTACTTTTTGTCCCAATATTATATTACGATTGTAATAAGCTTCATATTTTATGACAATATATATTTACAGCTTCCTCTTGAAGATAAGATGAGGAATTGTGTTTGCCTTTTTTTTCCATTTTTCTGCAGTGTTTTATTTTAGCCTGTTTCCATCAAAACATTATTAACCTTATATTGTTCTTAACATTTTCTTTGTCAAACCTCATACTGTAATTCATCATATGTTTTCTCTATTATTTTCTTGAGATATATGTAACAATGTCATGATTAATATGTATGTATTTTATAGTTTCAGATTTCAAAATATTTCGTTGTTATGTTGATGGTATCTAGCAACATCCTATTTAGATACAATTAATAATTATAGTTTTCATTGTATTGTATATATGTAAACGATATTGAATATAGGCTACAAAATATTAAAGAAACCATCGACGAAGTGGGTGAACTGGCTAGAGACAAGAGTGAATTTCAAATGTGCTGCAAAGAGAGCAACGTCCTATCCTATAAAGGATATGCACCTTGATGATGATATGTAAACGACATTATTAAAACTGTTGTCTTGTATATCATTTATAATTCAGCATAACAACTTTATACATAGCTGCTTAATATATTTACTTATTTTATTTGTAAATTAGAATGATGTCAACCTTGTTGACGTCAACACTTCATCATTGTTTATGGAGGATGGCATTTAGAGACTTGACAATTGATGAAGCAGACCACAGAATGATCCGTCAGCTATCGCAGCGCTGTCCAAACGACGCTTGCAGGTGCCATTGTGCCCTATTTTACTTCGCCTAATTTAACGTTAATAAGAATTCAAGAAACCATTTTTAAATAGCAATATATTACAGCTTTTTCCAATGCACTCACATAAACACTGTCTTCTAGCTGTTTCAAACTTGTCTTTTTTAGCCATTATGCTGCACCCTACCTCACTCTTTGCTTTTTCATTGGAAAAAGTGCAGGCATTTCAACTAAACTAATAGTAATAATATTGACGAAACACGTAAGAACCAAGTACGGTAGGTTTACAAAATACAAAAACGATATACATCAACGTTTCGACAATAAGGCCTTTATCAAGCAAAAGATAAAAAGAAAAGAAAAATTCACTTCTTACTCGGTACGCTACATATAGAAACAGACAATAAATCCTAATGGCCCTAAAATGTCTGCACTTCTTTGATATCCTTTGCTTGATAAAGACCTTTTGTTCGAAACGGTGCTGTGTATTATTTTTATTTTGTATTTCGTAAAACTACAGTACTTTGTTTTTACGTGTTTCGCCATTGCTACATAGTTTTACTGCAGTCGATCACATTATATTGATAATATTATTATTATTTGTATTGTTTCAATTACCAAACGGCGTCCACGTCTCCACATCCATCAGTTGGATGCGTGCCGATCTATAATAACGTTGGACAACACTCTGCTAGAAGGTAGCGCAAAGTGTTATGTGATTACATATATCAATGATTTATGTAGTATTGTGATACATATGGTTGGATTTTCTAGATAGCAAATGTAGCACTCGTTAGTGAGAGAGACCTAGACTACAAGGCAATTACTTCCAGCATTATATTTCCCCCGTACCTTTACATGTGACGTAGGACCAGCAAGCAATGTCTCCATACCGCTCTATAATGAAAAAAATCGTTCAACCTATTCTATGGAATTGAGTCTGGTAGTTCTTGCCTCTCTCCATGAAGTTCGTTTTAAACTTTCTCTATTGCATCCTGTCTATCTATAGCTACTTTCCTTCCACTTCAATGGGCAAACACAAGACATACGTTTTATTGTCTGTCTTGGATAAGACTAAGAATTCGATCTTACTTACATTGAGAAAGCGAATCTCTTGAAAATAGCTCAATCGCTCCAAGCGGTAAACGTATCTTTGGAGCGAGATGCGATCACATTATCGCCACGCCCGCGTGCCCAGCGTGTTCGTAGTGCGTTGGACTACGGGTGACTAGTCCTCTGTAAGTACGGGTTCAACTCCGCGGACTGGCAGAAAAGGTACAGGTTCCCCAGATTTACAGTGTTCGTGGCACCGAGCCGAAGGGTTACGATGTCCATGACACCGAGCCGAAGAGCTTTCAGCTCAAGAGCTTCTGGAAAGAAAAAAAAAAAGCTCCACGCCACAAAGAGAACTGTTAACTATTCTAAATTCTTGGACAGCAATAAGGAAAGCATTTAGTAGTGAATTATTTTTTAAGTTCATGGAATAGATATATATTCCATTTCCGTCTTATTATAGAAGAAAGAATAGTTTCTCTGAAACCTTCATTATAGAAGAAAGAATAGTTTCTCTGAAACCTTCATTATAGAAGAAAGAATAGTTTCTCTGAAACCTTCATTATAGAAGAAAGAATAGTTTCTCTGAAACCTTCATTATAGAAGAAAGAATAGTTTCTCTGAAACCTTCATTATAGAAGAAAGAATAGTTTCTCTGAAACCTTCATTATAGAAGAAAGAATAGTTTCTCTGAAACCTTCATTATAGAAGAAAGAATAGTTTCTCTGAAACCTTCATTATAGAAGAAAGAATAGTTTCTCTGAAACCTTCATTATAGAAGAAAGAATAGTTTCTCTGAAACCTTCATTATAGAAGAAAGAATAGTTTCTTTGAAACCTTCATTATAGAAGAAAGAATAGTTTCTCTGAAACCTTCATTATAGAAGAAAGAATAGTTTCTCTGAAACCTTCATTATAGAAGAAAGAATAGTTTCTTTGAAACCTTCATTATAGAAGAAAGAATAGTTTCTCTGAAACCTTCATTATAGAAGAAAGAATAGTTTCTCTGAAACCTTCATTATAGAAGAAAGAATAGTTTCTCTGAAACTTACATTATAGAAGAAAGAATAGTTTCTCTGAAACCTTCATTATAGAAGAAAGAATAGTTTCTGACAAGCCTTTATAGAAGAAAAGAATAGTTTCTTCTGAAACCTTCATTATAGAAGAAAGAATAGTTTCTCTTTGAATACCTTCATTATAAATGAGACCTAGTTTTCGAAACTCTTATTGTATAGAAAAAGTATTGTAGTTTCCTGTAAAGCCTCATCATTATAGATAAAAAATGATTGTTTCTTGCAAACGCCACTTCATTATAGTTGAATGGTCAGTTTCTATAAAACGCTGCATATGCTAGAAGGTAAGAATAGTTTCTTGAATTCATTATCAGATTAGAAAGAAATAGTTTTTCTAGAAGCATTGCATTTAGTAGAAAAATAGTTCTCTAACTTCATTTAGAAGAATAATAGTTTCTCTGAACCTTCATTGTGAGAAAGAAGAATGTCTCTCAACCTTCTTATAAGAAAAAGAACTATTCTCTGGAAAGCATCTTCATTATAGAAGTTCAGTAAACTTTCTCTGATCCTTCATTATAGAGATACTTTCCTGACCTTCATTATAGAAGAAAGACATAGTTTTTTGAAACTTCTTATGAAGAAAGAATCGATTTCTCTTGAAAGCGATCTTTGAAGAAAGAATCAGTTTCTCAGGAAACCTTCAATTATCGGAGCAAGAATGCGATCTTATCGCAACCTTCATTTCAGAAGGAAGGGATAGTCTCTCTGAAGACCTTCACTATAGAAAAGAACCCCAGTTTCTTTCGTGAAGAGCCTTCATTGTCCATGAACGAGAAAGGAAAGCTTCTGAAACCTCACTCATAGAAGAAAGAATAGTTTTCTAAACTTCTTACAGCAATAAGAAAGATTTGTATGAACTTCATTATAGTAGAAAGAATATTTCCATTAAACCTTCATTATAGAAGAAAGAATAGTTTCTCTGAAACCTTCATTATAGAAGAAAGAATAGTTTCTCTGAAACCTTCATTATAGAAGAAAGAATAGTTTCTCTGAAACCTTCATTATAGAAGAAAGAATAGTTTCTCTGAAACCTTCATTATAGAAGAAAGAATAGTTTCTTTGAAACCTTCATTATAGAAGAAAGAATAGTTTCTCTGAAACCTTCATTATAGAAGAAAGAATAGTTTCTCTGAAACCTTCATTATAGAAGAAAGAATAGTTTCTCTGAAACCTTCATTATAGAAGAAAGAATAGTTTCTCTGAAACCTTCATTATAGAAGAAAGAATAGTTTCTCTGAAACCTTCATTATAGAAGAAAGAATAGTTTCTCTGAAACCTTCATTATAGAAGAAAGAATAGTTTCTCTGAAACCTTCATTATAGAAGAAAGAATAGTTTCTCTGAAACCTTCATTATAGAAGAAAGAATAGTTTCTCTGAAACCTTCATTATAGAAGAAAGAATAGTTTCTTTGAAACCTTCATTATAGAAGAAAGAATAGTTTCTTTGAAACCTTCATTATAGAAGAAAGAATAGTTTCTCTGAAACCTTCATTATAGAAGAAAGAATAGTTTCTCTGAAACCTTCATTATAGAAGAAAGAATAGTTTCTCTGAAACCTTCATTATAGAAGAAAGAATAGTTTCTCTGAAACCTTCATTATAGAAGAAAGAATAGTTTCTCTGAAACCTTCATTATAGAAGAAAGAATAGTTTCTTTGAAACCTTCATTATAGAAGAAAGAATAGTTTCTTTGAAACCTTCATTATAGAAGAAAGAATAGTTTCTCTGAAGCCTTCATTATAGAAGAAAGAATAGTTTCTCTGAAACCTTCATTATAGAAGAAAGAATAGTTTCTTTGAAACCTTCATTATAGAAGAAAGAATAGTTTCTCTGAAACCTTCATTATAGAAGAAAGAATAGTTTCTCTGAAACCTTCATTATAGAAGAAAGAATAGTTTCTTTGAAACCTTCATTATAGAAGAAAGAATAGTTTCTCTGAAACCTTCATTATAGAAGAAAGAATAGTTTCTCTGAAACCTTCATTATAGAAGAAAGAATAGTTTCTTTGAAACCTTCATTATAGAAGAAAGAATAGTTTCTCTGAAGCCTTCATTATAGAAGAAAGAATAGTTTCTCTGAAACCTTCATTATAGAAGAAAGAATAGTTTCTTTGAAACCTTCATTATAGAAGAAAGAATAGTTTTTTCTGAAACCTTCATTATAGAAGAAAGAATAGTTTCTTGAAACCTTCATTATAGAAGAAAGAATAGTTTCTTTGAAACCTTCATTATAGAAGAAAGAATAGTTTCTCTGAAGCCTTCATTATAGAAGAAAGAATAGTTTCTCTGAAACCTTCATTATAGAAGAAAGAATAGTTTCTCTGAAACCTTCATTATAGAAGAAAGAATAGTTTCTCTGAAACCTTCATTATAGAAGAAAGAATAGTTTCTCTGAAACCTTCATTATAGAAGAAAGAATAGTTTCTCTGAAACCTTCATTATAGAAGAAAGAATAGTTTCTCTGAAACCTTCATTATAGAAGAAAGAATAGTTTCTCTGAAACCTTCATTATAGAAGAAAGAATAGTTTCTCTGAAACCTTCATTATAGAAGAAAGAATAGTTTCTCTGAAACCTTCATTATAGAAGAAAGAATAGTTTCTCTGAAACCTTCATTATAGAAGAAAGAATAGTTTCTCTGAAACCTTCATTATAGAAGAAAGAATAGTTTCTCTGAAACCTTCATTATAGAAGAAAGAATAGTTTCTCTGAAACCTTCATTATAGAAGAAAGAATAGTTTCTCTGAAACCTTCATTATAGAAGAAAGAATAGTTTCTCGGAAACCTTCATTATAGAAGAAAGAATAGTTTCTCTGAAACCTTCATTATAGAAGAAAGAATAGTTTCTCTGAAACCTTCATTATAGAAGAAAGAATAGTTTCTCTGAAACCTTCATTATAGAAGAAAGAATAGTTTCTCTGAAACCTTCATTATAGAAGAAAGAATAGTTTCTCTGAAGCCTTCATTATAAGGTCTCTGTGTGCAAAGGTTATGTGCTCGTCTCTCATGTCAAGGGTACCAGGTTTGCTCCCTCGTGGACTCATCTGGATATTTTTCCAGAGATCCCTGATGTCAGTGTGGGTGAGGTCGAGTTCCTAGTCCTGTGGGAGACGAATGATAAAACGTTGGTTCTGTGTTCAATTTGAGCACGTAAAAGAACCCTTGGCAGTTCAAAATTGAGAAGAACAAGCTGTAAAGCTGCTGCCTGGCAAAATTTATTAGAAAAGATTTTTACAAAACTTTCTACAAAAATATTTCCACCATTTTCAATATAACTTCGGGGACCCTCGCTGGTGCTACAGAGTTCGTGCACTGCAGCTGAGATCTTCCTGTGTAAGTAAGAGATCGGTTACTCAACGAAGTACAATGATGATTGTCCTATCAATCAATTAATCAATTTATAGAGAAAAGAATAGTATCTTTGAATAGTATATCTATTATAAAAGAAGTGATTGTTATCCTGGGTAAGATAACTTGTTAAACAAAGTATAAAGTGACTGATAACTGATAAAGTGGCTATTTATTGATATGTTGGTTTTGGAAGGTTACATTATTGCGATAACCTTTTGCTCACGTCTAGACTAGGAAGGCCATTAACGGCTCTCAACCAATATCTGTCCCTATCAATTTGTTCCAAGTTCCACCAATTATTATCCATGATTCAGACCTTTCTTTGGACGATCTTCGTGCCAGATGTTTCGTTATCTACCCACTTTACAGTCACTTTAGTGAATTCTGCGTCTTAGCTATTTTCCTCTACGTCATTTCTATTTTTTATCCCACCTTCTACAAGACGCGTTTCAATTCTAGTTTTTGCATTCTATACTGAATTATCTTTTGCATTAGTATACTGACATTTCCTTCTTCTTCTTTCTTGCATCTCCATTTTACTACTACGGAGCACAGGTCTTCAACAAACTTCTTCCAGTTCTTCCTCTCTCCTGCCATCCGTTCCATGTTTTTCATGTTTTACCTATCCTTTTAATATCAGCCTCCAACTCTCTTCTCCAGGTATTCTAGCCCTCCTTCCCTTACTGCTCTTTCCTTGCGGGTTCCAAAACAGCACAATGCTTCTGGTCGGTCTTTTCAATGTGTATCATATCCATCGCCAGCGTCTCATATGCTGATTTTGCGTCATGTTAAAAATATTTACTGCAAGTCATATATCCGATCAGAAGGGTGAAGGTATCTATCTTGTGTGCTCTTTGGCAACACTAAGAATGATGATGATGATGTTGTTATTAAAAACACTTCATATTAGGCGTTACAAACAGGGAGCATCTGGCCGAATGGATTAGAACACGGCTCCCATGCGGGTTCAATTCCCGGTACGTCAAAGAGTTTTTTTCTGTCGTGGACATCAATGAAAAATCATAATCTAAACAGCTTCGCGCGACTGAACTAGCCATGTGGTCATTAAATTTCTCAGGCTCTCATACCACATGTTCTACACCGCCCTAAAAAGCGGTACTGCAAGCTTCTCGACTCTATCGTCTGCCTTCTATCACTATGTACTTTTTTTTTTATTGCACTTGTTGAACTGTTCTTGACTGATTTTGTCTCATACCACATGTTCTACACCGCCCTAAAAAGCGGTACTGCAAACAGTAACAACAGCTTTTTTTTAACGGCAAACAGGAAATGAAGGGTTATTCATACTTGTAGACAAACAGGGTTATTGATAATTGTAGACAAACAGGGTTATTCATAATTGTAGACAAACAGGGTTATTCATACTTGTAACTGCAGTGACTATAATATTTAGATATTTTTTAGATATTTATGATATTTATATTATAAGTGGAGCGTCTTCGAATAGATCAGAGAGCACCGGACACATCGTCGAAGGATAAGCACCATAGCTCCAAATCGTGCTGAAGATGCGACGTAAAACATACAAATGCTAAGGCTAAATGAATCAGATTTCCGCCCGAGTGGTTACCGGGGCCCAAATTTGGGGTGTAAAGAATAGAACCACTGTTGCCTGCACGCATGTCGTAAGAGGTGACTAAGGAGGTTGGCTGAAATCGGATGCATGTGTCCTAAACGTGTAGAAGTCTATGCGTTTAGGGGCCTACCAAACCAATGTGCAACGTGTACACATTCTTGGCAAAGATCAAACATATCACAAAGAGTGATTAAAATTGGTCGTAAAGAACGAACGCAAAGAAGAAGAATCAGATTTCCACATGAATAGAATTTATGGGGAACTCTGGGATATCGGTCTGAGCGGTGATCACGAGAGATATCAGAAAGCTGACTTTCATAAGGGAGACTCTTGTTAATTCACCAGTAAGGCCAGTGTGTTTTTTTCTGTAGGGGAAATAAAGAAAAATCCTAACATGAGCAGTTTCGCGACAACTGCATTAACATGAGGTCATTAAATTCCACAGGCGTATCCATCCCTCCGTCCTACCCTACCATAAAAAGCGAGCGGTATTAAAGGCAGTAACAAGAGTACAAAATAAATAAATAATAATAGTATAAGTGGGACGGATTAGCGTAATGCATAACGTTCACCTATCTACTCGAACACAAGAGGGTTGTGGGTTCCATCCCACACTCGACGTTCTACATGTGAGGAAAGGAATTTACCCTCCTACCTCCTGCACACTAAGGTCTAAAAATAGGAATGAAAGTGACTTTATACCCTAAGGTCTGAAAACGCTACCGGGAATTTTATTTACAATATATAATAATAATAATAATACCTCTCGTACCGTTATACGTTACATAGGGCCTGCAAGCAATTTCTCCATACCGCTCTTACAATATCTATAAATTATAATTATTATTGTGGTTTTTTTTTTTACTTTCTAATACTGATCAAGTTGAGCACCACTTTAATGAGAATGAATATCTATTCTAACCTAGTTTTAATTGTCCCATACTTTCCTTTATATATGAATATCTATTCTAACCTAGTTGTAATTGTCCCATACTTTCCTTTATATATGAATACCTATTCTAACCTAGTTGTAATTGTCCCATACTTTCCTTTATATATGAATATCATCACATAAATGTTACATATATTCCATTATTATATAAACAATTCTTATTTCTTTAAAATTATTTATCTAACTACTCACTTTGTAAAATTATTACATAAACATTGTCGTTGGTGAGCTATGCTGAAAATAATTGTTTAAATAGAAGACTTGAATTGTACAGGGTGTTCAAGATAAAAGCATCCCCCTTGACAAATTAAAAGTCGTCAGGTACGCATTGCGTTCTGTTTACTATTTAACCCGGTTCTGACTAGCTCGTCCTTCGTCACCATTGTTCATCGCCCCTTCCCGAATCATAATTACCCATCACAAAAAGAATTGCTCACTTGACGTAAACTACGTCATAATTGAACCATCTCATTTGCATAAACATATATCAGATTGGTTCACTTGATCGGGCTATATTTATCTTGAACACCATATGTATATAGTGGATGATCTACTTTCTGTTATTATGGATAACTTAATGATCTTTCACTTGTTTTGTGAATATTTCTATTTGTAGTCTTACTTATATTTTTTCTGGAGAATTTCGAGACACAATAGATCTCGTTACACTAACTTTAAATATTATAGGGTCTCATGTCATTGTATTTATTATCTGAATTATAATCTTTTTGCGATGCAATATTGCTTTGACTAGAATCTGTAGTTTTCATGGCTTTTTTTTTATTTCTACCCTACTAAATCTATGATATTGTTTTACGTTTGTTGCTATGCTTTTAAATTTTGTTTTCTGTATTTTTTTTTTTTTTTTATTGTTATAATTATCATCGATTGTTGATAAAGGAAATTTTGAACAAGTAATTGTGTATGGTTGTCAAAAATTAGTTTTTCAGTGCTAGGTGGTGTCAATACTGATATATGAAAGCAAGTCATGGACAATATTGTAAAGAGACGAAAAAAATGTTTGTAGACCAGAAATTGTGGTTTTGCAGAGAATGCTAAGAAATGCATTATTGATTGACTGATTGATATTTTCATCAAAACTGCACTTCATGAAGAATTATGTAGGTGCATATACTTTTCTTACACAGGAAGATCTCAGCAACAGTGTACAAACTTCATAACGCCGATTAGTGTCTCCAGTGTAATATTGAAGATAGTGTACATTTTCTTCATTGAGTTTATTTTAATCTGTTCAATGAATTTTGCCTGTGTGAACTTTACGACCTACTTTCATCGATTTTCGACTATCAAGAGTTTTTACGTGCTCAGTTTGAACACAGGAGTTATGTTTTATCGTATGTTTCAGATATGACTAGGAACTCGATCATACCGATGGAGCTGTTGCTGGAGCTGCGGAGCTGTAAAGTTAGTGATTTGTGCAATACTCTCAGAAGGTGGTGTGCCATATCCGCGGATAGGGACTGAGCCATATGGGGTAAAACATTGTGCAATGAAGTCAATCCTTCGGCCTTAGACCATTAGATATATGCTATAGACGAGTACTACATATTAGTTATATAGAACATGAGACGAACATTTATGTAAGAGACCAAATAAACAACCTTGCAGGTAGACAAGTGCCACTCTTGACAATCGTGAAAAGGCGTAAACTTGCGTAGTTTGGGCATGTGATGAGACATGGCTCACTCTTCAAGATTATCCTACAGGGGCAACAGTTGAGGGTGAAAGAAGGAAATGAGGGCAGAGAAAATCCTGGTTTGACAACATTCATCATACCTGGCCGGGACAGAGTTTCTCCACATTCGCTCGAGGAGTTGAAGACATAGATTCATGGCATGCTTTTTGTACTAATGTCTCCACAGTGACACTCTATGACCTAACGGGTTATGGGTTTTATTATATTATTATTATACACAGTAATGTAGTGGATGCCCTCTAGCAGCAGAGATATCTAAGTATGTCTTCATATGAGCAATCTCGTATTTTTTGGATATATCTGGTAAGTCAACCATGAGAATGTATGGCTGCGAACATATAGTGTCTATTGTCTATTCCCATGTGGGAGATGGAGTTGGTTGTCCACTCTTGCCGTTAAGCGTAGGGATGGGAGCTTTAATTTGCGTTCTAGGGCCAGATGAGTCGCCTTGTTGTGTTATATCCGTGTTTATGAAGTGTGGTCTTGATATTATCTATCCATCTTTTTCTTGGTCTTCCCTTAGCTCTAGTACCTGATATCGAACATATAGTGACAAACAATTAAATCAGCACAGAAATAAAGACTACTAAACTTTGCTATCAGAGACCTAGAGTAGCAGTACTCTCACCAGTGTGTACTGTTGTGTCTGTCGTCCTAAGTACTTTCACAAGATATGCAGGATAATGTTAGGACAAATAACTATCTCATGTGTTTCTTTATTTCATTTTATCTACAGCTTCTTCTACGGTAATCTTCTTCTTCTTTACTTTCAACTTCCAACGGAGTACAGGTCTTCAATAAACTTCTTCCAGCCCTTCCTCTCTCTTACTAACCCTTCCAATTCTTTCCACGTCTTGTCTGTCCTTTTAATATCAGTCTCCAACTTTCTTCTCCGTGCATTTCTAGGCCT
Organism: Arion vulgaris; assembly: GCA_020796225.1. NCBI lineage: Eukaryota > Metazoa > Mollusca > Gastropoda > Stylommatophora > Arionidae > Arion > Arion vulgaris. Next base: position 47,843,505 of record CM036757.1, read on the forward strand.
TCCGCTACTCCATTTTCCCTGCGGGTTCGAATACAATGTCTCTCCTGCAATGCTTCCTGCCTGGTCTTCTTAACGTACGTCCTATCCATCGCCAGCATCTCTTCCAAGTCTAAAGTTCTAAGTACTGTCACAAGATATGCAAGATAATAGTAGGACGAATCTCATGATTCTCATTTAGATATTTGATCTACAGCTGCTAAGTTAATAGCATGCATAAATATCTTCTTATATATTTGAATAAAAACTGTTGTAATTGTAATGTTTTTGAAAATGTAATACCATTTTTTAGCATATTCTGCATCGTTGAGTCATATTGGGTGCGTCGGCACCATTATTGATTAATATTTTGTGTATCTGCACCTTTATTGATTCACATTTTGTGTATCTACACCTGCATTGATTCACATTTTGTGTATCTGCACCTTTATTGATTCACATTTTGTGTATCTGCACCTTCATTGATTCACATTTTGTGCGTCGGCCCCTATCACTGATTCACACTGTTGTGTGTATTCAAGAAAGGGTGGGCTAATTTTATTTGCTTTCACGAAATGAAATCGATTAACAAGCTACTAAGAATATGACATTGTGGAAGTCCATTATGCCCTTACCAGTCTCACAGTTGCCAGTGAGAAGCAGTCAAATCTAACTAATAATACTACACATATATATGTCGGAGTCTGTGGCGTGAAATTAAGGTGTTCGCCTCTTGCTCCAAAGGTACACGGTTCGTTCCCCGAATGGATATGTCGAAGTATTTTTCTGGAGATCCTAATCTCATTGTAGGTGAGATCGGGTCCCTAGTCCTATCGGAAACGAACGATAAAACGTAGGTTTCGTTTTCAGGTTGAGTACCTAAAATATCCCTTTGCAGTTTTTAATTGATAAGAGAAGGCTGCAAATCCGGACCAAATTCCTTTAAAATATTCATTCAAATAAGTTTACCTTTTTGAAAATGACATCAGGAATGCGGAGTTCGTGAACTGTCGCTGAAATCTTCCTGAGTAAGAAATAGATCAATGCACACGTGCTTATTTACCGAAGTGTAATGATAATGGTCATGTCAATCAATCCACATGGCGGCTCTTGTAGGGTGAGAGTTACATTGACAAACACATTAGTCGAATCTCGACTCTTATTCCTTTCGATATCACCTTCTAATTGTGAGACCTTGGTGCTTCCTCTCGGGTTATTAGAACTCTTAAACATTGAGACATTTAGACAACAAGAAATGAACAATATACAGTTGTTTAAATACTAACACCAATCAAGTGTTATAGTATAACAGCACAATATTAATATAAAACATGTCAAGGAACTCAGGACGTTGGTGCCAGGTCCTTGTCCTATGGCACGAACTAGCTAAAAGTATCAGGGTCAGATCATTTAGATAGTAGCTCTGGCAATGATTTAACAGAAATCTTTAGTTGAAACCACTATCATCTGGTGCACATGCGATTCACTGCCATCCTGGAAAACTATGACGGAAATGTGTAAATAATTATTCAACAATAATGTATACATTTACACTTTACTGAACCCAAAATGTTCACATGTGTACATTTACTGAACCTAGTTCTGAGTGTGTACAGAAAATAATATTATTTTATGAACTTAAACATGTACTAAATATATCCCTGTAATTGTACACATGTGTATCTCTAGCTGTACTGTACACATGTGTGTACAGTTACAAATAGCATATGTAAATGTACATCTCTTGCGTTGTGTACTTGTATGAACTTAAGTAACAGACAAATACTTGTAAGGCATGTTATATTTTGCAATCGGTGTGATGTGTTGTTGTTCTATATAAAAACGCTTTGTCTTGTTTTCTGGCAAGAATAAAGTAAATTCAACAATAACAGCTTGTATTGTTTTCTTTATTTTTTTGTACGTATGTTATGCAGCACTGTCATTGTGTAAAACATGGACTTTTAACAAACGTAATCAAATGAAACAGAATTAGAAATGAGGAAATCAGAAGGAGACTGGGTGTGAAACCAGTTATGCAATTCATAAAAGAACAACAGATTAAATGGTTTGGAAATCTGACAAGATTGCCCTGGTATCGCCTTCAACAGAGTCACACAGAAAAAGTATAATGAGTACAAGGCAAGTGAAGACCATGCAAAGGTTGGAACGACGGCATCAAGAACAGCCTTACGAACATGAATATCAGCTTACAAAGTGCCTTAAATAAAGCACACACAAGATCACTACGTTTCACCCCAACACTTCCATAAAGAAGTAAATGGTGGAAGAGAAGAAGAAGAAGTCAAATGAAACACATAATCAAAAGAGTCGATAACTTTGAATACCTTAGGGGCATTCCTGACAAATGACGCGAATGCTCTAAAAGAAAATATAAGAAGGTTGAGCATTGCTTTGCAAAAACTAAAAGAACTAACTAACCAATGGAAAGGAACTGACATAAGAATAACAATGCAGTGTTTAAGAGCCTGCGTTTTTTCCTTGGCAACATATGATCGTGAGACATGGTCTATTGAAGCGATGGAGAAGGTCATTAATGCATTTGAATGAAAATTTTACAGAAGAGTACTTAGAATATCAAGGACAGAGAAAAGAACAAATGTTTCTGTTCTGAAACAGCTTGATATTAGAGATAGGTGACTATTAAAGAGCATAACATCAACGAAAATGAAATATTTCTAACACATCAAACGACATGAGTGCCTAGAGAAGATCATTTTGGAAGGAATGGTGCCTGGAAGAAGAATGAGAGGAAGACATAGAAGACGATGGGTGCAAGATTTCATTGACGATCTGAGAATGAATGCTGCTGACGCCGGTCAACTTTCACAGAACAGAGAGTTTTTTCACAAAGAAATCTCTGTTATCTCGGTTCACTGCTAACAACAGATGGAAATGGGATGAAGGAAATTAAAGAAGAACAAACATGGCTTTAGAAGGAAAGTTCACCCTAGTAAATCAAAAGCTGGCTGAAATCGGACGGGTGGGCCTAGTCACCATGGGCGCACAATCGACCCGACGTAGATCACCCTGTTCTTGTCAGTGGACCAATTATACATCACAATAAGAATGCTAAAATTGGTCGTGAAGAATGATCGAGAGAAGAAGAAGAAAAAAAGAACAAACATGGCTTTACAAAAAGTAAACAACTAAAAACGGTATGAAATTGAACTGATGGGAAAACAAAGTTCAGAATACAAAGAGCATGCATAATAAGAGAATGAGAAAATTGAAGTATTTTGGATATATAAAGAGAAGAACGATGGAAAGGCCATCATGGAAGTCAAGGGGAAGATATAACAGATGGCCAAGTGGCTATGAAGATAACAGATATCAACAAGCTTGGCAGCTGAAGATATACAGTATGAAGCACGTGCAGTATGAAGATATACAGTTATTGAAGTAAGACAAAACTCTGAATATATCTTCTTCTTCTTAGTGTTCGTTTTTACGACCAATTTTAATCACTCTTTGTGATATGTTTGATCTTTGCCAAGAACGTGTATACGTTGCACATTGGTTTGGTATGCCCCTAAACGCATAAACTTCTACACGTTTAGGACACAAGTATCCGATTTCAGCCAAACCTCCTTAGTTGCCTCTTACGACATACATGGCAGGTAACAGTGATTCTATTCTTTACAAACCAAACTTGGGCCCCGGTAACCACTCGGGCAACTCTGAATATATAAAACATGTCACAGGATAGTCCTCCTCTGTAAATCTGAGTCTTGGATAACGGATCAGAAAATAGTATGTTACGAGAAATCGAGGAAAGAATTCTTATAAGACTACTTTGGTATACCTGGGAGGATAAGATTATCAATATAAGACTTCAAGAACTTACTGGTCTCGGAGACATAACAAAAGAGATACAAAAGAGAGGACAACAATGTATTGAACATGTCATCAGAATGAGAAGTGAAAAACGTGCAAAACATGCAGTACGGTAGATACCACAGGAACAGAGCTAAAAAAAAGAAAGAATAGAGGCATGTAAGCAAGTATGCTACGATATATATATAATTCGAAATAAGTAGGTTATGTTTTGAACTTTATAATGTAGAACATGTTATACAGCAAATTAATTTCACAAGAGCATTTTTGTCAGAGAAGAATAGAATATTTTACATCATCTTGCACTCAAGAAAAAAAAAGACATGAATCAAAGGTTGGATTAAACTTCAGTGTAAGAAGTTCGCCAGCAACATCATTATTAATCGCTGATAAATAAAATATAGTGTATTATTTTCTGAACGCCCAACATAGTTGTTCCATATATACTCTATCATTTTCTTGTGTCTTGAACAAATGAGGATATGTCAAGCAGTTTTATTGATTGGAATAAAATGAAGGATTTACTTGACTGATGCTGATTGAGAGATTATAGCAGTCGTCTTGAGTGAGAACATAATACAATGTTAGAGACATGAGGTTAATCATTGAGGAGAAGAGAGAGATGTATTAAATTAGAATAAAACATCGACATATTTCTATCATACTGTTTCGGTATGAGTGGATGTCGTCTATAGAAGTTTCTAACCACCAGCGGCTTACGTGGATATACTGTCCTTGGCATGCGGGTGTTTACGGTAATGAGAGAGCGGCAGGCTTGCATCAACAGCATCGACTGTTGGGGAGTTTAAGATGGATAAGGGGGATATTCTTCGGTCTCTTCGCGGCTGTCTGTTGGATGAGGACACTAAAATCGATGTTGAATCGATCAAGCGATTTAGGCAGTTTGGAGTTACCCGTTGTTCAAATCGAACTGGATACCTGAGAGGCAGAGTGAGAGGTGTGTTTAATCAGCGAGCCACGGAAACCATCAGTGTGCATACTCTTCGATATCTGTTGGGGAGACTGGGCACCTATGGGTCTGCCCGGAGTGCAACGGCGTCAGTTTAGTAACCAATAACTATCATACTTCTAGTGGTTTTCTAAATCGTATAGTTTAGTGGTGGGACGGATTAGCGTAATGCATCTATTCACTTATTGACTTGGACACAAGAAGGTTGTGAGTTCATTCCTACACTCCACGTTCTACACGTGGGGAATGAAATTAGCCCTACTACTTTCTGCACACTAGGAACTAGAAATGGGAAGAGGATAACACTATATTACTTAAGTTATGAAAAGGCTATGGGAATGTTTACGGTTTAAGTTTATGTTTTATATAGTTTAGTGAAGAATTTTTTTAATTATTTTTATTCGATCCAGAAGCACTTGGGTTTTCAGCTCTACCGCTCGGTGCCATGGACATCGTAAATATGGAGAGCCTGTGGCTTTTCTGCCAGCCCGAGGAATTGAACCGCACTCACATAGGGCTTGTCACCCATCGTCCAACGCTCTATGAACACGCTGGGCAGGCGGGCTTTTAAAGTGTTTACTGAAAGTCAAATTGAAACTCACATACATGTAATGCTTCAAATAAGAAAGAGAAAATTTGAAATATTTTGGACATATAAAAAGATACAAAGGGCTGGAGAAGACTATGATGGAAGGAGGCATACCGGCAAAGAGGAGACGAGGAAACATCAACTAATATAATGACTCGTCATCATTATCATCCATGTAATCACAAACACACGAATATGCAGTAAATACGACGAACGTATGTATACAAACTGATTCGCAGAATTGCCTAATTAACGGATACACAGACATACATATAAAATAAAATAATGAATGTTCCTGTATTTCTTTCAGAACTTAGAACGGGGAAAGTGTCTATCACTTCAGATTTCTAACACCTAGTGTGCATGAGGTAGGAATGGCAATTCCTTTTCTCGCATCTGTAATGTCGAGTTTGAGATTGAACACACAATCCGCTTGTTAGCATATATACATACACAGTAAACGACACAAATATATACTGAGAATAGCGTAACAAATACAAACATGAAGATATATAACTGAGCATACATATACAAACATACATAGCTAAGCACGTACACAGACATGAAGATATATAACTGAGCATACAGGTACAAACATACATAGCTAAGCACGTACACAAACATGAAGATATATAACTGAGCACACAGGTACAAACATACATAGCTACATACACAAACATGAGATAACTGAGCACAGGTACAAACATACATAGCTACAGTACACAAACAAGGAGATATATAACTGAGAATACAGGTACAGACATACATAGCTAAGCACGTACACAAACATGGAACATTACAAATGCGCACTAATAATTTCGTTTAGAAACAAAGACATCAGGAAAAAGATGGTACAACATCAGTACTTAACTTCATCAAGAAGCAACACATTAAATGGTTCGGCCACATACGCTGACTACCAACAGACAGTGTGCCTCAAAGAGCAATGTTACTCAGGTAGACACAGTGTATACAAAGCAAAAGGTCGTCCATACAAATGGTAGACCTCAAAGATAACAGAGGCAGATAAAAACACTGTTTATGAAGGGCACACAAAAGCACGTTCTAGAAATCTCTTCTTATCCTGACACTGTGAGGCAAAACATGATTAGAGAAAACAACAAAACTAATAAGGACACATAGGAATGTAAAAATGAAGATACCAGATGGGGAACACAAATACAGACAAATAAACACAAAAGTACGCACGAATTGACATAAATAGATACACTAAATACACCCAGAAATACGAAATATGCATTTTATTTCAAACATGGCCAAGCCGATTAACACCAGACAACAGAGCTATAAAGTGCAGATCGAACTGAACCGTCTGCATTCCATTAAAAGGTTCTCCTGAATACCATTACAACAGATCACCTACATTGCTCTAAAATAGATTGCCTAAATTCCATGAAAACATTTAATGGCACAGTTTGTAAAATATTCTCTCTCGCAGACCAAAATTACTAAGGCTGCACCAAGTCTAGCCATGATGCCGTCGCTTGGTGTGCTCTGTTTACTTAAGATAAAAGACCTGGAGGATTAAAACTTGGGGTGGAGAAGAAGACGATCAAGAAAAGCATTGAGCACTTTAAGATTCTGAGAACAGTATCGAATTGGGAAAATGTGGAGGCTGGTTCGTGCTTCTTTTTTGTGTGTGTCATTCATGCGACAGCTCGTGAGCATTTATACGTGATCTGCATTCATGATGATCTGTGTTTGTTTGCTCTGTTAATGTGAGCGTTATCTATTTAATTTGTGAAGTACATGTCTGTCATTGCGATATTTAGCTTCAGTAGTTTCGCCATCTTCACCTTTCGACCGACTTTTAGTTCATTGTTTATTTGTTGAAAATGAAAATCGTGGCCTATTCTTTGCAGGACGTTGCCATGAACCACAGTAAACGAGTCGTTGATTTTCTAGGAACTACTTATACGTTCAGTAGTTTGACTTTTTTTTCTTAACAATGAGGTCTATTTTTACCTTTCGTAAAAATTCATAGGAACACGTTTGCTTCCAAACTGCCCGCAGCGGTGTTTGAACTAGGTATTATTGAGTTGTGATCGAGCTCACTACGGCTACGCCACAGACGCCTACGTATATTTGTTATATAGAGAATTACAGGATCTTTAAGTTTAGACATGTTCTTTCATCATAGGAATGAGTTCTTTTTGGTTTCATCAGAGCATGTAGGCTAATAAATATGAAAAGTAAGAATTAACTCCTTTCATAGAATTCAGTAATATGTTTTAAGTAATAATTTTTGCTTCAGTGTTTGCTTTCTCATTTTTTACTAAAGAGTATATCCTCATGGCAGGGAAGATTTGAGTTTGAACTTATCCTTCATTCAACAAACAGCAAACACCCGCAAGATCCCATCAGCAGACTAAACAAAAAACAGCACAACAATATTTCGCCTCAGAACAGGACACTGCGGGTTCATCCATCCCATGAATAGAATAACTTCTGCTTATATTGCATATTGTGCATGTTAGATTGAAACACAGACTCCGGAGCACATCTTGTCCATCATACACACCAACTAAACGAAACATGGCCTCATGACGAAGCTTACAGAGCACGGTATGGGAAACTCGCGAAGAACTCCAACTGACATGCAGCTTCATAGAGGCAACTCATCTCATGGTTTAGACGAGCATATGAAACCAATCCCAAATAAGAAGAAGAAGAGGAGACATCTTACATTTTAGGGTTAACGAGCACCCACTTCGCGCATCATAACGTGAAAAATTATACTTAATTTGTATCTAGTATGTGTTATGTCTGTTTCCGCTACTGATGCCACATTTATCTTTTTATTTTATTACAGCCTATATCTATATATTAATGCAATTCTGGTTTTTTGTCTGGAAACTCAGAGAAAAAAATATCTAAAAGAAAATAATGAAACTTAAATTATACGATCAAAATTTGTCTGATTCAATGGTTAAAAAGACGAAAATTGAAATGTATATCTGTGGAACTCTAGATACAATGTAAGTTTGAGTCTCATGGATAAACAAAATTTCATGCAAATTGGAAACAGTCTGATCAAAAACATGCGTTACCTCCCGGTGGGGCGTAATGAAAACAGACGTTCCTTGTTAGCGAAGTAAAGATCAACATCATTTCACAGAAGTGAAGATTGCTATAGACTTATACTTGTCTGTTAAAGAAAAGGTCGTAGGCAACGCCGTGTTTTATATAAAGATATTAATAGAGAAATGTAATGTTACATTTGTGATGGTACATTTCTTTTATCACAGACACACTATGAGTGATGTAGTTAACATTACGTTGAACATCTTTACTATCTTCTCATACTGTTCTTTGATCGAGAATCTATGAGTGATGTAGTTAACATTACGTTGAACATCTTTACTATCTTCTCATACTGGTCTTTGATCGAGAATCTATGAGTGATGTAGTCAACATTACGCTGAACATCTTTACTCTCTTCTCATACTGGTCTTTGATCGAGAATCTACGAGTGATGTAGTCAACATTACGCTGAACATCTTTACTCTCTTCTCATACTGGTCTTTGATCGAGAATCTATGAGTGATATAGTTAACACCACGCTGATCATCTTTACTGACTAGCCGCATTTTCTTTTATCACCGACACATGATGGTTGATGTGGTCATCATCACGCTGACCGTATTTACTCTCTACTCATACCTTTCTATTATCACCGACACATGATGGTTGATGTGGTCATCATCACGCTGACCGTATTTACTCTCTACTCATACCTTTCTATTATCATCGACACATGATGGTTGATGTGGTCATCATCACGCTGACCGTATTTACTCTCTACTCATACCTTTCTATTATCACCGACACATGATGGTTGATGTGGTCATCATTAAGCTGACCACTTCTACCCTCTAGCTGTACTTGTCTTGTATCACTGACACACGATATATGTTGTGATCAATATTACTTTTATGTTCTTCAATCATATTTTGTCTCACAGCGTCAGGATAAGAAGTGGTCACCATAATACTGACCGTCCTAAATCCCTAGAGTACTTTTTTTTATCACCGACACATGATGAGTGATGTAATCAACATATATTTACTTCCTTGCGTTTCTCTGATATACAGCTTAGATTGGGTCGACCTTGATGTCATCAACATATATTTACTTCCTAGCGTTTCTCTGATATACAGCTTAGATTGGGTCGACCTTGATGTCATCAACATATATTTACTTCCTAGCGTTTCTCTGATATACAGCTTAGACTGGGTCGCCCATGATGTCATCAACATATATTTACTTCCTAGCGTTTCTCTGATATACAGCTTAGACTGGGTCGACCTTGATGTCATCAACATATATTTACTTCCTAGCGTTTCTCTGATATACAGCTTAGACTGGGTCGACCTTGATGTCATCAACATATATTTACTTCCTAGCGTTTCTCTGATATACAGCTTAGACTGGGTCGACCTTGATGTCATCAACATATATTTACTTTCTTGCGTTTCTCTGATATACAGCTTAGACTGGGGCGACTCTAGAGCCGCTACAGTGGAAAAAGTATTCACTCCTATTATGAACTTGAACTCGGGTTTTGCGTCTACAAAGCTATAATTTGTTCCAAAATTCGTGAACACACTAAGGTTTAATTTGTACGAAATCTACCCTGATGCATAATAGTAATTTTTTGCATGCAGTCTTATATACATCACAACCTTATGAATTAATGTTTAAGCAATTGGTAGGTAACTTGTTTAATACAAAAAGCGTTTTTGTACTCATCATCATCAGGTGCCGTCTCCACATCGAAGGTTGGCTGCAATGAATCTCCAGCATCCTCTGTCTTTCGCCTTGGTGTTGCACACTGCCAGACTGTAACCTGTCCATTTCTTAAAGTTTCCTCCCACTTATCTCTCGGTCTTCCTCTTGCTCTTCTCCCTCAACTTTCCCCTCTAGTAAATGTTTTATCATGGTGTCATGCCTTTTATGTGCCCAAAATACTTTACTTGTCTGAATTTTATTTCTCTTAATAATTGTTTCTTCATGCCTAGTTTTCCTAAAACGTGTTTATTTGTCTGTTTTTCTGTCCATGAAACTCTGCTTATTCTTCTATATATCCACATCTCAAATGCATCAATTCTGTCTTCTAACTGCTTGTTCATTGTCCATGTTTCCGAGCCATACATTAATATAGGATATATATAGCATTTGATCATTCTAATTTTTAGCCTGTTTGTAATTTGTTTGGATGTCAGTAACTTTCTCATACTATTGAAATTATCCTTGGCCATTCCTATTCTCTTTTAATTTCAGTTATACATCTGCCATCATCTGTTATCATCTGACCGAGATAGGAGTAGCTTTTACTTGATGTAGTAATTCTCCATGTATTTTTATATTCATTTTAGGTTTTTCCATTTCCTTGTTGATTACCATAGTTTTTGTTTTCTGTATGTTAATGTCTAATCCATATTCCTTGCTAGTTCTGTCCAATTGGTCCACTAATCCTTGTAGATCTTGTTCATTTTCTGCTACCAATACTGTGTCATCTGCATATCTTAAGTTATTTATTATTTTTCCATTGATCTTGAGTCCTGGCATTCCCTCTAGTTGTTTGAAGATTTTCTCTGTGTAGATGTTAAATAGGCTTGGTGACAGTATGCATCCTTGTCTCACTCCTCTCTTTATGTCTATGTATGGAGAGTAGCTATTTTCATATTTTATTATTGCTGTCTGTTCCCAGTATATGTTACTTATTAGTCTGATATCATCCCCATCTAGGCCTATTTCTTGTAGACATATGATTAGCTTTTCATGTTGGACTCTGTCAAAAGCTTTGCTATAATCGATGAAACACAAGTAGATACTTTTGCACTTCTATATACTTGTCAGCGAGTAGTCTTATACAAAGTATTGCCTCTCTTGTTCCTCTGTTCTTTCTAAAGCCAAACTGTTCTTCTCCTACTTTCTATGTCTATCTTGTTTTTAATTCTTTCATGTATGATCTTGAGTAGTATTTTTGTTATGTGGCTCATCAGGCTAATTGTCCTATAGTCTGTGCACTCCTGTGCTTTGGGCTTTTGGGTAGTGGTATGAATACTGATGTCTTCAAGTCTCTTGGTATATATCCTGTGTTATATATATCATTGCACAAATCTGTAATGGTTGAAATACCAAAATCCTCTAAGGAGGTTAACATTTCCACAGTAATATTGTCCAATCCTGCAGCCTTTCCTCGCTTCATTGTTTCGATTGCTCTTACAACTTCAGATTTTAATATTCTTGGGCTGTCATTGCACTTTATACTGTGTTTACTGCTTCTTTGATCATCAAATAGAGCCGTTACATATTCTGTCCATCTTGTCAATATTTCTGTTTTATCAAACAAAAGTTGGTTGTTGTTGTTTTTGATACATCCTCCACTTTTACAGTATTTTTCTTACTTGTCATTTGTCTTATTTCTCTGTGCATATCTCTAGTCCTGTGTTTTTCTGCCATATCTTCTATTTCCTTGCATTTGTTTCTAACCAGTTTACTTTTGTGGTTCTGCACATGTTGCGTATTTCGTTGTCTAAAATTGTATACTTTGGGGTGTTCTTGGCTTTCTTTCGTTCTGTCATTTTTCTAAGATTTCATCAGTCATCCACATTTGATTTTTCATGGATTCTTTTACAGGCAGGTTTTTGTTTGCAGTTTGTATACTCTGTTTTAAGCAATCCCATTTATTGGCTACTTTCTCTTCAGGATTTTCTCTTCTGTATTGTTCTAAGCACTCTGTCATTAGGCATTCATATTTGTTCTTTACTTCCACACAATATTTCTGTTGTATCTCTGATTGTTTAAGTGCTGATATATCTATATGTGGTTCTTTTCTTGTTGGTTGGTCTATCTTTTTAGTTTTATATTTAGTTTGATCATCACTGGATTATGATCAGAATTTATATCTGCTCCTGGATATGTTTTGGTGTTCATTACATTATTTTTAAATCTGTTCCTAATCATGATGAAATCTATCTGGTTCCCTTTTCTATCTCCTGGGCTTTTCCATGTGTATAATCTCCTAGATTCTTGTTGGTAAAATGTGTTGCATATAACCATGTTATTTTCTTCACAGAACTGGATAAGCCTATCTCCTCGTTCATTCCTTGTTCCTAGTCCGTATTGTCCTACAATGTTCTTGTATTTGCCTTTGCCAATTTTTGAATTCATATCGCCCATTATAATTAGTATGTCAGTTGTCTTTACTTGTTTGAGAATTTGTTGTAAATCTTCATAATATTTTTCGATTTCTTCATCTGTATGGTCTGATGTTGGAGCGTATGTTTGGATAATTGCTATATCGAATGGCTTTGCTCTGATCTTTAAAAGCATCATTCTGTCGTTATACGTCCAATAACCACTGATGTATTTTTCTATTTCCTTTTTTTATTAGTATACCTACTCCTCGCTCATGATATTCTCCTCCTGAATGTATAAATATATAGTCATCTCTTCTTGTGTATCCCTCGCCTTTCCATCTTGTTTCTGCGACTCCCATAATATCTACCTTCATATCTGTTGTCTCTAGTATTAAATTGTCTAGTTTTCCTTCTTGGTGTAAGGTTCTAACATTCCATGTTGCAAAACGAATGTGTCTTTTTCTTGTTTTCATGTATTGTTTGTCTTCAGATGGATGTTTTTGCTTCATTGCTACGTCTTTGGTTGTACGTGGTGAAGTCCCAATTTCTTCCACGAGGGCCAGCCGCAAATCATTTGTATGTCCTGAAAGCGCCTCATGTGTGCCCCACACTTTGCTGTGTTCGCTTTGTGAGCCGTTGATCATTTTGATTCATCCGCCTCCCTTACCGTTACAGACTTTTGAATTAAGGATGGACATTCCTTGCCGTTTAAAAATAGCAGCGCTATGACTCATAGGGTAACCTATCGTAAACCGGTATCGCATGGTCCATCACTTTCGTCGTCGAAAATGGGTAGGTTACTCGCGTCGGAGTGTATAGAATAAATATATCCCACCTACACATCGAATAACTATAATGACAGTCAACCTATTAGTCAAAAACGACCTAAGGCATCTCTATGCTTCCAAGTATAGATATAATGTTCCCTAAACCACGAGTAAACTAATACATCCAAGGACGAAATAGTAAACACTTGTCACAGCTGCCATTAATAAACTATAAAAAAATATAAAAAAAAAAAAAAAAGTTTTTGTACTATATAATTTTAATTTTAAATAAGTACAACAAAATGGTTATCAAAGTTTAGAATTTACAGTAATACACATAATGTCGTCGATTGTTTGCAAAGGCGTATCCCTATTACATATTATAAAAATTAATGTGACATAGTGAACAAATGATACCTTCCACTTCTATCAATGAAAATAAATTGTGTGGGCATACACCAATGACAATCGTTAGGATACATTGTGAAATGATTAATTCCACGGGATTCCTGATTTTCATTTGCGCTGAATTGATTGTGAAGTGCGCAAATGCGTAATTATTTTAAAACGTGACTATCGTACTGTTAAACTTCTACATGTATACCAAATCAACATCGCTGTTATTTTACTAATAATATATAAATAAAATCTTACAGCACTAAAGGTTTGGGTGAGCAAGAAAATACTTTATGAAAGTCGTCAATGTTATCTATATAAAAAGGTAAAATCAATATTTTCTATCAAGTAGATGGTTTTATTTTGGTCGGTAAAGATGTTCACAAATTTTATCTGTCAGACGGGAAGCAATTCTTTTATTGAATCTTGCCTTGGAGATTATTTGAAAGGAATTGCTACGTCTGCTACGAAATAAAACACTATCAATCTCTTGACATTGTACTTGAACTTGAACTCGCATCTCACGTCTACAAAGCTAGTAAACTAACCACTACGCAATCGTATTGTCAGTCAGATGGGAAGCAATTGTTTTATCGAATCTTGTCTTGGGTTTTAACATGAAAGGAATTGATACGTCTGCTACGACGTAAAAGACTATCAATCTCTTGACATTACATCCATTGCTGCATTGAGCTCTATAACCGTCTGGGATTTGAAGCAAAGCTAAGGGCACCTACAAAGTCAGACAAAGTCACCAGTAATGCCACGAATCTATCGACTAAAACAAACACATCACTGACCATCCCAATGAAAAATATTGCAAATTCGTAATCCCTCTGGGTTCTAAATAGTAGAAATATGCAAATGTTTAAGGAAAAAACTAAAGTGAAATAAAATTTTAAAATAAATAAAGTGAATATAGCAGTTTTCTTTACAAAAACATTCCAAATTTAAATTGTGCTAACATCAAATATTTATCTTTTGTCCATTATCTTTAAGTGCTTTACTATCAATAGAAAAGGGGCGGAAAGATCCGGAGAAATATTTTTTTAAGCCACGTGTCTGTATTAATTGTTGATGCATTCTCAACGTCTAGTGACATTTTGATATCACCTTGGATTCTGAAATTATAAACATAACAGAGCAGTTCACCTAATTAGGTAGCAATTTTGATTGCACAGGAAATGTTAAAAAAAATTATGATACGAATTGTCAAAGCAACATCAGCTTTTAAAAGTCTAAATAAAATATGGAACTGGAGGGTATATAGTATTAAAACTAAATTGCGAATTTTCAATTCAAATGTTGTATCAATCTTAACATATGCCAGCAAGAGTTGGAAAATGACTATTGATATAGAAAGCAAGTTGAATGCATTTGAAAATAGATGTCTGCGAAAAATAATGAACATGAAATGGAACGAATTCAGAAGTGATGAAATCTGGGAAATGTCTGGTCAGCCAATAGGAACAACTGTTATAAGAAGGATAAGATGAAGATATGTTAAACACATTTTGAGGAAAAATAATGAAAGAATATCAAAGCAGGCATTGAAGTGGGAAGCAAAGAGTTCAAGAAAGAGAGGTCGACCTAAGGAGACCCTGAAGTGAACTTTGCTGAGAGAGTCAAGAAATATCGGTCTCGGTTCCATGAAGGAGATTGAGCGAGTTGTCCAGGATAGAGCGGTATAGAGAAATTGCTTGCAGGGCCTATGTAACGTATAACGGTACGAGAGGAGTTATTATTGTTATTATTATTATTATTCTGAACGCCAAACTTTATCGCTATCTTTCTTCTGTTATCTTGCTTTCAATCTTTGTATCCGTATGCGCTATTCAGCAATGTCAAGTTTCTTCATGTATATAAAGGGTTTTTATCTCTGTATTTTCTCTGAATGCAACCAAAATATTTGATTTATTTCTGTCTAATCTCTATTATAGTATGGGTGTGAATCATGGACATTTAATAAGGCAGCGGGAAAACATATCCCTGTGTTTTTGCATATAAGTGCTACAAAATAGCCCTTCGTTTATTATGAACATGGCAATGTAAGGAAACCTACAAATCTGAGGTGGTTAGACCGGACCAGACCAGATCTAGAGAAAACTGTGGGGAATCTGCGGTAATACTAAGTAAATTGGCGGTTATGGAAAAAGACACGTGTATATTGTATCACATAAGCAAGCAAGAAATGAGTAAACAAATTATTATTATATAATTATTCATTTCTTTCCTGCTAATGTAATACTATATACACGTATATCATGGACAGAGAAGAGAACAAATAGAATGAACTCCAAATCAAAGACAACTGTGTGATGCGGCAAAGAAGAATTTTAAAATTGAAATATTTTTGACATATAACGATGGATTGGAGAAGACAATTATAGAAGGAGGTATCCCGGACAGGAGGAGAAGAGGAAGGAAGACCACGTATACGATGGATTGATGATATAACTAATGACCTGAGCATCATTGATGATTTAAAGAGAGAAGACCGAAAATAATAGACAGAATAACGGGCAGACAAATAGATATACAAATAATCACGATAGACATGAACAAACAATATGTATATGTAGAAATATGAGGGAAAAAGAAAGAAAGAGAGAGGTAAAGAGAGTCAAGACATGCACAGATAGAAACATATATCTACAAAATTATCAAACATATCCTTATTTGTACATCTAACTATTTTTCAACAAACTATTACTGGTCTCTGTTTTCCACCGGCCTGTTCCAATCTGTCGTGACTAATACTTAGAACCTAAGCTTCCAGTTACATTCCCTTAACATCTCCCATTAATCACTGTCTTCCATTCTTATCTCCAAGCTCAGAAGCCATCGGGCATTTGTAGCTATTTACCACAAACTCTTCAATATGGGAAGTAATCTTCAACTTGTTGTTATTTACCACTAACTCTGCAACATGGGAAGTAATCTTCAACTAGTGCCAGCTTTTCTTGAGACGAAAAAGAAGCTCAAAAAAATTAAATGACAAAATCTAAGAAGTGCAATATATCATCATCCAACATACTGTCATAAGCAGAACTTTGCCCGGTAACAGTCCTCCGAAATTGTCTCTGTATCTCTGTGTGTCTCTCTCATGCCAGATGTCCCGCCTCCGCTGCTGTCATACTCAAATTAGCTATCACATTTCGAATTAATCTTTTCCGTGGTTTTTCCTTCTTTTTGTTCTTGGATGCCTCTCTTGATAATTTTCTCCTGCATCCCTTTTTATATGTCCAAAATACTTACATTTTCACATCCTTTTCTGAAGCATCAGCCAGTTTTATTATTTATTTTGAGTTTCTTCTAAGTATATATATATATATAAAATATTTCGGACACATCAAACGACACGAGTGCCTAGAGAAGATAAGTTTGGAGGGAATGGTGTCTGGAAGAAGAATGAAGTAGAAGACTATGGATGCAAGATGTCATTCACGATCGAGAATGACTGCTGCTGACGCCGGTCAACTTGCGCAGAACAAAGAGTTTTTAGCACTGCTGTCATGGGAACCACCTCCCGGAAGGACAAGCTACTTGATGATGATGATGATATATATATATATTTATGTATGCTCTGTTTATGGTATACGAAGGACTCTTCTGTAACATTTATATTCAAAAGTACATGTATACTTAACCACTAATTTTATTAAATGTTCATATCTCATAGGGATAAATGTAATAAAATCAAAGTACAAATGTAGATAGCCCGTGTGTCGTCTGTGTCCACAAGAAAAACTAAATTAATAACACTGCGGAAGCTCTACAAGAAGTGGTATGACACGATTCTTAGACATACGCAAGAAATCCGTACCGGAGATTATCTTCCTTTCATCAAGAAAAAGTTCCAAAATTACATGAAAAAGATGGGATTGTCGATACAATTTGATAACACTCTGCAGTAGTGATCAACAGTAGTGTAAATTATATGGTTCGAGACTAGCTTGGTAAAACATTCGTCGTGGGCATACGGTACGAGATTCAGGTATAGGACACCCTGTTCATTTATTTGGAGATCTAAACTACAAGTACCTCTGAAGTCTCACCTGAAAGATGAGTTACAAGTCTCTAAAGTTGAACTAATGCTCGCCTGAATGATGAGTTACAAGTACCTCTAAAGTTGAACTAATGCTCGCCTGAATTGATGAGTTGTACCCTAAAGTTAACTAATGCTCCTGAATGATGAGTTAAAGTACTCTAAAGTAAGTAATGCTCGCCTGAATGATGAGTGCAAGTACCTAAGTCGAGTAATGCTCGAATGATAGACACAACGATAGAAGCAAGTATTCAAGCAAAATTCAGTCAGCGACGCCGTATTAGAAGTCATCAGTACGCCTGGATTCTTAGCAGGAAACAAACAAAAATGTAAAAAACAACAGAAGATATCAAATGTTGTTCCATTACATCAAACCTTCGGAATTAATAATTAGACCAAGAATTGTTCAGTATAAAAACAGAATAATGTTCGATATCACCTTTGTTGTTCTTTCCGCATAATCCAGACCTTCGGCCCTAGTAAATTACATTGTAAATGAATTAACAGTAGAGATGAACTTCCCATTTGATCAGTTAATTGTCAATAACTAATCGGTGAAACCGACTTCATAGTCAGAAAAAAAAATTTGAAGATATCAAATCAATCAAGAACATGTCTTAAAGAACTGAGACAGTTAAGATATAAAACTACAAACCACTAATCCGTTACTAAATATACAATAGCATGCTCCCCTCCCACTTCTTTCATAGTGGATACAAGGGCAAAGATATAGAATTCTTCTATGATGAGAACAAGGAGTATTTTTTAAGAACCCCAGTGGAAGCAAAGGAAACAATGAATATGATCAATAAATAGACAGTTTACAAATATTAGGAGCTTCCCAAAAAAAAAAAAATCAGCAAACACAGGATTCGAACCACTTACCCTTATTTATTTCTTAAGGCCCCCATTGCCTAGCCTAGCAATACGAGCGTTCTTACAAACAAAACCAGCGAGCCATTTAAAAAATGGTTTTACTGGGGAGTGTCTTTCACAAACGCTTCGTTTTATGTTTTCTTCTTCTTCACCCTTCAACATAGGGAAGCATAGGTCCGCAACCAAGGCCTTCCAAGCCCGCCTATCCAAGGCCATCTTTTCCAGATCTCGCCACTCTCTCCCTATTTTCTTGCATTCCGTCTCCAACTCCCATCTCCAGGTGTTCCTGTGTCTTCTCCTACCTTTATTGCCCTGGGGGTTCCATCGGAGAGCCTGTTTGTGATGATGTTAGGGGGTTTCCTCAGTGTGTGTCCTATCCATCGCCACTTTCTGCTCACTATCTCTTGTTCCACCTGTCGCTGTCCTGTTCTATCCCAGAGTTCCCTATCTGTAGTCCTGTCATACCATCACAGATGGAGTATCTTGCGCAGGCATCTATTGATGAATGTCTGCAACTTGTTGATGTTCCCCTTAGCTGTTCTTCCTGTCTCCGCTCCATATAGAAGGACAGCCTTGACATTTTCATTTTAGGTAGACGCAGAATAATCAGGTACGGTTGGGTGGAACAGTGTTTGCACAAATAAATGCTATAAACCTATTGTGCTTGTATATTTGAGACGAGACAATATCATACATACACACATGTACACAAGTAAGAAACATGCATTCTCCCTCTCACTTCTCTCATAGTGGATACACAGACGAAGACATCATTCTTCTATGAAATATGTGAACAACTACTACAAAATGTATATAAAAAAGAACGTCCTCAGAGATTTCAATGCCAGACATGGTCACAAATAATGCAGAGAACATTATTTAGGAAAATATTCTTAGAAGACAAACGAAAAAAATAAACATGTCTAAATTAATTTTTCTGAAAATAAAATATTCATGATAAACATATATTTCCACAAACAAATTAGAGGAAAGAAGGACATGACATTCTCCAACTTGGGAAATAAAAACAGAAAATGATTATATACAACATGACAATAACATATTTGTTACAAATGTGAAGTGTTACGTCTGTTAGACATTTCAAGTGATCACAAATCTGGTGAAGCAACAATATCAGTTATATCAGAACTATCATCATAGCACTCTGGACATGTCCATAGGTGCTCCGATCTCCGCCTCAGCAAATCCAGCAGGTCCAGCGACCCAACACGCCAGTTCGATGTTGATTAATCAATCTCTTTACATATTTAGTATGTCGTTCTTTCGGGCTGCACCAATATTGACACCCATCTCTTTCAATCTGTTCAGCGAGTGGGATTCACAGCCCTGAAACTCCTGTGTTCGGAAAGACTCTCTCAATGAGTGAAGAATGTCACTTCGATCCATGGCAGCTCCCTCTGATATTGTAGCCAAGCCAGCCAATCTATCAGCTCGTTCATTACCCCTAACTCCTGCGTGCCCAGGGACAAAAATGAAGGTGATTTCTCTGATCACTGTCTGTACCAGTACCTCCACCCAGTTGCGTCTCACCATACCTGATTCAACTTTACGAATCATGCTCATGGAGTCACTGAGTATGAAAACACGAGAGTAGTTGTGAGAAGCAACAATAATCATCATCAAATAGCTTGTCCTGAGCAGAACTTTGTTACCCCAACAATCCTCCGGAATTTCTCTCCCTCATAGGCTAGATGTCCAGCCTCTGCAGCCGTCATATTCAAACCATCAGTTGCATCCTGAATCCATCTTCTCCGTGGTCTTTCTTTTTACCGGTATGCCTCCTTCCATGATGGTTTTCTCCAGCCCTTCAGGACTTTTTATATGTCCAAATATCTCAATTTTCTCTTTCTTATTTGTAGCATTAACCAGTCTTCTTTGATTTTGAGTACTTTCTGGATAGATCTATTTGTTCTCTTCTCTGTCCAAGTAATACAACAAATCTACAATATGTTGATAACATGTAATACATAGCAATGATAACACTAAAAGATGCTGAACAAGAAAAATATATCGACTGGCAGATTTGAGAATGCTTATCAACCATAACCGAAAACATAGATAATAATAATAATAATAATTCATCTGGTACCGTTATACGTTACATAGGGCCTGCAAGAAATTTCTCCATACCGCTTTATCCTGGGCAACTCGCTCAATCTCATCCATGGAACTGAAACCGATATTTCTTGCCTCTCTCAGCAAAGTTTGTTTCAGGTTCTCCTTAGGTCGTCCTCTCTTTCTTGAACCCTCTGCATCCCACGTTAACGCCTGCTTTGATATTTTTTGATCAATTCTAATCAAGGTGTGTCCCACATATCTCCTTCTTTTTTTAACAGTTGCTACTAGTGGTTGACCAGGCATTTCTCTGGATATTCCTTCTCAAGGTGTGTCCAACATTTCTCCTTCTTCTTTTAACAGTTGTTACTAGTGATTGACCAGGCATTTCTCTGATTAAAACATAGATAAGATGACAAATAAACTATTAAAAAAATTACAGAAAAAGAACACTAGCATTAAAAAGGATTTTAAAATGATACTGTTAAATGCATATATACAAACGTTTAAGGAATAGTAGATCAAAACTGCATTATGAGAACTTAATAAATAAATTTGACATCAACTTAAACTGGATTATGAACAAAATAGAGTACAATAGCTAATAGAAACAGTTGAAACATGAAATCTTTTAGTTAAGTGCAGCAGAAAAAAATGTTATGAAAAAAAAAGATATAAATGCACTTTAAATAGAAAAACCACGTAAACACGAAGTAACGTAGTTTTAGAAAATACAAAAACAAGATACATTTCGGTCAAAAGGTATTTATCAAGCAAAGGATACAAAGCGAATGGAGAAATTGAGAGCATTTCTATAAACTAGTCATCACAAAGTCTGATGATAAATCCCAATATGCCCTAAAGTGAATATATATTACTAAAAACGAAACACGAAATACATATGAAAAACTAGAAGTGAACAAAAAGATTATGAAATAATAATAAACAAACATACATATACACACATATATATTATGGAGCATGAGAATAAACAGTATCAACAAGTGTTATAATATAATGCGTTGAATCAAAAAAACAAACAGAAAACAACAATGTTATAAACGACAGCAAATAAATAGATCAAGAATGTAAATATAACTATCACAGTTTATTGTAATCAAAAGCAATTTTACAAAAAATATCAGAAAACAAGCAAAGCCAGAATCTGTGGAAAACATTAATACAGACAAAATTGTCAATGCATTATAGGAATTCGTGTTTAAAAAAATCATAAGACCAAATGAAATATCAATATAAATACAAGTAAATAGTAGCATGTCCCATGCAGAACGTCGTTTTGATCACAGCCCGACTGAAAAACATCTCTGTCTCTAGCAAGTTCTTTGCCTCTCACCGGTAAATGATAGCATGTCTATTGCGAAACGTCGTTTTGATCACAGCCCGACTGAAAAACATCTCTGTCTCTAGCAAGTTCTTCGCCTCTCACCGGTAAATGATAGCATGTCTATTGCGGAACGTCGTTTTGATCACAACCCGGCTGAAAAACATCTCTGTCTCTAGCAAGTTCTTCGCCTCTCACTGGTAAGTGATAGCATGTCTATTGCGGAGCGTCGCTTTTATCACAGCCTGACAGAAACACTCTGTCTCTAGCAAGTTCTCCCGGCTCTCACACGGTTCAATATAAATACGTCAAAAATAAATTGAAGCCTTACTAAATGTTAGTTGTGATATTTAACAAATGATATTAGAATGATGATGATGATGATGATGATGGTGGTGGTGGTGATGATGATGATGATGGTGGTGATGATGATGGTGATGATGATGGTGATGATGATGGGGATGATGGTGATGATGATGGTGGTGGTGATGGTGATGATGGTGGTGATGATGATGGTGATGATGGTGATGATGATGGTGGTGGTAGTGATGGTGATGATGGTGGTGATGATGATGGTGATGATGATGGTGATGATGGTGATGGCGACTTGTTAGTTTAGGGAGACGATGCCATTGTGACTTTTATTTTTGCTTTCTGCTGGCACATTCTATGTCAGCAAGTTGTTTTAGTCTGGCTTCATCAGTTCTCACATTCGTTTTCAGAGTCTGTCTCATGTTGAATATGTGATCTGTGTCTGTGGTTAAAGTGTCCTTGAGATTCGAAGGTTGGGGATTCAAATCTGAACCTCTACGTTCTTTTCACGGCTGTATATTTTCCAGAGACTTATAAAATTGTTGCCTGAGCTACGGAGTTCTTGCTTTGTGTAACTCTATTGGCACTCTGCGTGCCATTTCTAGGGATAGGGACGGGGGATATAGGATAAAAACCAGTGCATGAAGCCATTCCTTTTGCCTTAGACCCTTTAAACCCACCTACACACAGTCAATCAGTTGATGAGAGAACAGTCAATCATTTGATGGAGAGAGTACAGCAATCATTTGATGGAGAGAGTACAGCAATCATTTGATGAAGAGAGTACTAAATCCCAATTCCCTATTTTCTTTGGGGTGTTTACAGCAATCATTTGACGTATAGAATAAATGATCAATCAAAATTTTTATGACAGTACAACTAATCACTTTATTTTAAGAGAACTACAGTCTAATAAATTTTGATGACTAAATTATCAATCAAATCTTTGAGTAGAATAAAGATCAATCATTTTGAAGAGAATAAATGATCAATCATTTTGACAGATGACTAAGACAATAATTTTGACAGACGAACAAGCAATCATTTTGAAGAGAACAAAAGTCAATCTTTACGATGAACAAATGTCAACAATCTTTGACAGTAGAACTAATGTCAATAAATTTTAGATGAACAAATATCTAACAAATCTTTGATGAATAAATTACTAATAAATCATTTGATCGAATAAATGATCAATACATTTGATGTATGAACTAACAGTCAACTAAATTTATGAAGTAGAACTAAAAGTCAACATTTTGGATGAATAAATGGTACAGCTAAATCTTTGATGATCGAACTAAAGTCTAACTAATTTTGACAGTAGAGAACAGTCAATCAAATTTTGAAGAGAACTACAAGCAATCAAAATTTTGAAGATGAACTAAAAGTCAATAAATTTTGGATGAACTAAATGTACAACAAATCTTTGTGAAGAGAATAAAGATCAATAAATTTGACAGTAGAACTAAAGCAACTAATTTTATGAAGTAGAACTAAAGTCTCAAAAATTTGACAGGAGAACTAAAGATTCAATCAAATTTGACAGTATGAATAAATGATCAATCAATTTTTGAAGTATGAATAAATGACTAACAATTTTGACAGAGAATATGATCAATAAATTTTGAAGAGAAAATCATCTAATAATTTTGACAGATGAATAAATGGGACAACTAATCTTTGACAGTATCGAACTAAATTATCAATTTTGAGAGAACTAAATGTCAATAATTTTGACAGATGAACTAAAGTCAATAATTTTGACAGTATGAACAATGTCAATAAATTTATGAAGTACGAACTAAATGATCAATAATTTTGACAGATCGAAAAAATAGTCAACTAATCATTTAGAAGAGACTAAGATCTAATCATTTTGAAGAGAATAAAGCTAATCATTTTGACAGATGAACTAAAGATCTAACATTTTGACAGTAGAATAAATGTTCTAACAAATCTTTGAATGAGAACTAAATGATCAATCAATTTTGATGTAGAATAAAGGAATCATTTATAAACAATTTTACATTTCAAAAATTTGATCAATGTAGAATATTAATAAATGTAAAGACATACATCAGATCATATTATCATAGCGTGTCAATCAAAATTGATCAGAAGCAATCGAATCATTTGATGAGAGTAGCAGCAGTCATTTGATGAATGTACATGCAATCACTTGATAGGTCTTCCTCATTCTTGTCAGGTACACTCCAATCATTTATGATATGTACATGCATGATTGATGTGAGAAAATATTACCGATAATTTATTTGATGAAATCTACAATATCAATCATTTGAGAAGAAGACGAGTTCTTTTGATGAACAAGTATTCGCAACATTTGATTAAAGGCATTAATGATTCTCCGCATGAAGAGTCTAACAATCCATTTGGTGCCAAGAAAACAGATCAATCATTTGATAAGAGAGTACAGCAATCATTTGATGGAGAAGTACAGTCAATCATTTGATGAAGAGAGTACAGTCAATCATTTGATGAAGAGAGTACAGCAATCATTTGATGGAAAGTACAATCAATCATTTGATGGAGAAGTACAGCAATCATTTGATGAAGAGAGTACAGTCAATCATTTGATGGAGAGAGTACAGCAATCATTTGATGAAGAGAGTACAGTCAATCATTTGATGAAGAAATACAGCAATCATTTGATGAAGAGAGTACAGTCAATCATTTGATGAAGAGAGTACAGCAATCATTTGATGAAGAGAGTACAGTCAATCATTTGATGAAGAGAGTACAGCAATCATTTGATGAAGAGAGTACAGCAATCATTTGATGAAGAGAGTACAGTCAATCATTTGATGAAGAGAGTACAGCAATCATTTGATGAAGAGAGTACAGTCAATCATTTGATGGAGAGAGTACAGTCAATCATTTGATGAAGAGAGTACAGCAATCATTTGATGAAGAGAGTACAGTCAATCATTTGATGAAGAGAGTACAGCAATCATTTGATGAAGAGAGTACAGCAATCATTTGATGGAGAGAGCACAGTCAATCATTTGATGGAGAGAGTACAGTCAATCATTTGATGAAGAGAGTACAGCAATCATTTGATGGAGAGAGTACAGTCAATCATTTGATGAAGAGAGTACAGTCAATCATTTGATGGAGAGAGTACAGTCAATCATTTGATGAAAAAGTACAGCAATCATTTGATGAAGAGAGTACAGCAATCATTTGATGGAGAGAGTACAGCAATCATTTGATGAAGAGAGTACAGCAATCATTTGATGAAGAGAATACATGAAGTCGACAATTCCATATGTCTTGGTGTTTGTTTTCTGTGAGCAATTCTTTGACAGTATCGAACTAAATGATCTAACTAAATTCTTTGACAGTATCGAACTAAATGATCTAACTAAATTCTTTGACAGTATCGAACTAAATGATCTAACTAAATTCTTTGACAGTATCGAACTAAATGATCTAACTAAATTCTTTGACAGTATCGAACTAAATGATCTAACTAAATTCTTTGACAGTATCGAACTAAATGATCTAACTAAATTCTTTGACAGTATCGAACTAAATAATCGAACTAAATTATTTGACAGTATCGAACTAAATGATCTAACTAAATTCTTTGACAGTATCGAACTAAATGATCTAACTAAATTCTTTGACAGTATCGAACTAAATGATCTAACTAAATTCTTTGACAGTATCGAAATAAATAGTCTAACTAAATTCTTTAACAGTATCGAACTAAATGATCTAACTAAATTCTTTGACAGTATCGAACTAAATGTTCTAACTAAATTCTTTGACAGTATCGAACTAAATGATCTAACTAAATTCTTTGACAGTATCGAACTAAATGTTCTAACTAAATTCTTTGACAGTATCGAACTAAATGATCTAACTAAATTCTTTGACAGTATCGAACTAAAGGATATAACTAAATGCCTTATAAAATCAATTTTACATTTCAAATATTCTTATCTAATGTAGAATATTAATAACAAATGTAAAACCGACATTACACTCTCAGCATCATCATTATCAAGTAGCGTGTCACTTCAGGAACTTGACTTCCATGACAGCAATCCTGAAAAACTCTCTATTCTATGCAAGTTGACCGGTGTCAGCAGCAGTCATTCTCAGATCGTCAATGACATCTTGCACAGATCAGCTTATAGGTCTTCCTCTCATTCTTCTTCAGGGCATCATTCCCTCCAAAATTATTTTCTATATGTACTCATGTTGATTGATGTGTAGAAAATATTTAATTTTCCTTGACTTTATATTCTTTCATAGCCAACTATCTATAATATCAAGATGTTGCAGATTAGAAGCGATTGTTCTTTTCTGTCCATGATATTCTAAGTACTCTTCTGTAACATTTGCATTCAAAGGCATTAATGATCTTCTCTGCCGCTTTGTCAATGTTCCATGTCTAACAACCATATGGTGCCAAGGAAAAAACGCAGACTCTTAAACACTTGGGTTTTGTTCTTTTTTTTTTTTTCTCCGATCCATAAGCACTTGAGCTTTTCAGCTCTTCGGCTCGGTGCCATGGACATCGTAACCCTTCGGTTCGGTGCCACGAACACAGTAAATCTGGGGAATCTGTGTTTTTTCTGCCATCCTGCGGAATTGAACCCGCACACACAGAGGGATAGTCACCGTAGTCCAACGCTCTACGAACACGCTGGGCAGACGGGCAGAGTTTTGTTCTCATGTCAGTTGTTTCTTTCATTATGTTAGTTAGTTCTTTTAGTTTTTGCAAAGCAATGCTCAGCCTTCTTTTCATTACACTTTAATGCAGTTTAATTAAATGAGGAGTCAGACTTGGTGATAGAATCTCCCAAAAACTTGTCCTTTTCAGAACTCTGTCAATAAATTGACTTCAGTATTTTCTCTCTATCACTAGCCTGATGTCATGCTCAAGTAACGCTCCGGCTGTACAGCAAAGGGGGTTTCTGTGGCGTATTATTTAGTTGCTCGCTTCTCATTCTAAAAGTACTTGGTTCGTTCCCTCGTGAAGCCATCGAGATAATTTTCGCGAGATCCCTGACCTCAGTGTAGGTGAGATCGATTTCCTATCCATATCGGAGACGGACGATAAAACGTAGGTCCAGTGTTCAATTTGAGCACGTAAAAGAACCATTGGTAGTTCAAAATCGAGGAGAACACGCTGGAAAGCCGTTGCTATAGCAAACTTCATTAGAAAAGTCTTGTTTTCTGTCATTTCTACAAACTATCTTCACCATCTTCTAAATTACACCGCAAACCCTCGCCGGTGTTACGGACTTCGCGCCCTGTCACTGAGACCATCCTGTGTACGAAAGAGATCTGAGCACAGATGGTAACTCACCGAAGTGCAATGATGATGGTACTATCAATCAATCAATCAATCAATCAATTGAGCTCTTGTCTTTTGTTTACGACATTTCCGATTGTATAGCGAAGTCGGTGATCCAGTGTCGTTTTTAGTCACACTTTCGTATGCATAGCAGAGTCGATGATCCGGTCTGGTATTTAATGATTCCTTCCACTGCACGGTATAGTGTGTGATATTGACTTGTAATTCTTCATTAAGTAAATCTCCATAGCAAATATTTAGGAATTCAATTACTTTTACGAGGCATTAATTTCTTTTCGTGATATATTATAGAACGTGACATCTGCAATGTCTAGATTGTTAGAACATCGGATAGAACATACCACATGTTGGTATCATGATCTCTTATCTGAGAAAACAGAATATGAACTTTGTTGATTTATTGATTGATTGATAGGACCATCGTCATTCCACTTCGGTGAGTAACCATGCGTGCTCCGATCTCCTTCTTACACAGGAAGACTCCTTCTTACTCCTTCTTCTCAGTTGCAGCGCATGAACGCCGTAACACTGGTGAGGGTCCGCGGTGTAATTTAGAAGATGGTGAAGATATTTTCTTCCGCGGTGTAATTTAGAAGATAGTGAAGATGAGTTACAAGTACCTCTAAAGTCGAAGTAATGCTCGCCTGAATGATGAGTTACAAGTACCTCTAAACTCGAAGTAATGCTCGTCTGAATGATGAGTTACAGGAAGATCTCAGTTGCAGCGCACGAACGCCGTAGCACCGGCGAGTGTCCCTCGATGTAATTTTTAAGGTGTTGAAGATATTTTTGTCATGAATTTTACTTGTAACCTTTTCTAATGAATTTTGTCCAGGCGGCGGCTTTCCTAGTCTGCTCTTCTCGATTTTGAACTGCCTTTTTTTGAAGGGCTCTTAACAGTTTTTTTGAAGGGCTCTTAACAGTTTTTTTGAAGGGCTCTTAACAGTTTTGAAGGGCTCTAAATATATAGATATCACTACTTTTACTGCTACTATTAATGCGGTTCAATCAATCAAGTGCCGTGCCTGCCGGCGTAGGTGATCATGTCTCTCCACAACTCTCTTTGCTTGGTGCATGTAATCAGTTCTGACGTCGATATTTTGTCGAACCATGATGTCAGGCCATCCGACATCTTCTCCCTCTGTCTTCCACGAACTCTCCTTCCCTGAGTTTTACCTGTAGTCACCAAATGTTCTAAACCTTCTCTTCTCATTATATGCCAGAAGAACCTTGATTGTCGGATTCTTATTCTTTTGATAAGGTTTCTTTGTGTGCAGGCCTGATTTAAAACCTCCACATTTGTTTTCTTTGCTGTCCATGGAATTTTCAACATTCTTCTGTAAAACCACATCTCTGTGGCTTCCAATGATCGTATTGATTGTTTGTTTATTGTCCATGATTCGCTGCCATACATAAGTATTGGTTCAATATAGCATTGGAGTACTCGTTTTCGCAATGTCATTGAGAGTGAGTTCACGCATAGTGTGTTCTTCATTTTCATAAAAGCTGCTTTCGTTTGAGCTATTCTACTCTTGATCTCTGTTGTACATCTTCCATCTGATGTTAAGAATGTTTCCAGATATTTGAATCGATGGACTTGTTTCAGTGTTGTATTATTTATTTTGATATTACATATTGGTGTTTCTTGTTTCTTGGAGGCAACCATAACGTCTGTTTTCTTTATATTCATGCTTAATCCTTTCTTTTCACTTTCTCTCACTAGTATGTCTATCAAGTCTTGCAGATCTTGTTCATTTGTAGCCATGAGAATTGCCATGAAATGCAGTTCACAATGCAGTTTTATCTACTATAGATCTGTCGTAGACTATTTGTAGTGTGCTGTGAAATTCGTCAGTCGTTTTGTATCGTTTGCCGCCCGAGTGGTTACCGGGGCCCAAATTTGGGGTGTAACGAATAGAACCACTGTTACCTGCCATGCATGTCGTAAGAGGCGACTAAGGAGGTTGGATGAAATCGGATGCATATGTCCTAAACATGTAGAAGTCTATGTGTTTAGAGGCCTACCAAACAAATGTGCAACGTGTACACGTTCTTGGCAAAGATCAAACATATCACAGAGTGATTAAATTGGTCGTAAAGAGCGAACGAAAAGAAGAAGAAGAAGTATTGTTTGCTTGATAAAGGCCTTTTGGTCGAAATGTTGCTGTGTAATGTTATTGACTTTGTATTTTGTAAAACTACAGTACTTTATTATTACGTGTTTCTCCATCGGAGATCTGTCCTAGACAATACCCCTAATATCATACGATATACATGACCATTCCACCTTTATTTGTTTTAATGAAGGTCTTCAAGGATTAAACAATTTGTATTGTGACATGGAATTCATTCTTCAAGTTGTTCTACATATAAAGTGTAGAGAGTCTTTCTTTAAAAACATTCTATATAGAAGAGAAAAGCGCACGAATGTGCATTAACTACTTGTCGACCAAATGTCACTCTACGTGGCTTTGGGCTAGACACATTTTACCAGTAGCCACACTAAAGGTCGTTTTTTTAATTCTAAACACAAATGGCTTGTAAATACATGGCTTTTGCTCTGGTCTACAAAGAGTTAATGTTTTGTTTGTTCTTATAAATCTAAATAGTTTTTCAAAGATTGTAGATTTTGTTTGAGTACCAAGTTAGGAAACCAAATTTTACGCAGTTAAATGTGGTTCCCACATGTTGTCGCTGACATAGTGTTAATTTTCTCTTGGCTTGTAAATTTGAGGACAAATCTACGAATTTTAAAATTATTTTCGGACGTTCAGATTTACTCGTGAAATGAGGACATGTCTGCAAAAAGGAGGACGTGCGGCTGATCTATTACCACTACTAAACTGGGTTACCAATAGCAAAGTTGTTAACACTGCACTAATGATTGCGTACCGTGGAAATAAGAGCTTCAATGACAACTATTGTCGAAATGTATCGGTGTGCACACGTTGGACTACGCGAGACCGAGGTCCTGTACTTTGGTATATAATTTGCAAGTACTTCTGAAGTCAGTGTAAGGCAAGAAACATTGGTGATAAAGAACTTTCACGCAAAAATCTTTATCATAGACGAAATGAAATGCATCCGCTGCCGTCGCATTCAACTTATTTATCACACCCTGTATCCATCTTCTCCGTGGTCTTCCTCTTCACCTCTTTGTTGCTGTGCATCCTTCCAAAATAGTCTTAAATCGTCATTCTTCTATTTTGGTGTGTATACAAGATAGATCTGTTACTTCTAGATAGATCTGTTACTTCTAGATAGATCTGTTACTTCTAGATAGATCTGTTACTTCTAGATAGATCTGTTACTTCTAGATAGATCTGTTACTTCTAGATAGATCTGTTACTTCTAGATAGATCTGTTACTTCTAGATAGATCTGTTACTTCTAGATATATATGTTACTTCTAGATAGATCTGTTACTTCTAGATAGATCTGTTACTTCTAGATAGATCTGTTACTTCTAGATAGATCTGTTACTTCTAATGAGATCTGTTTACTTCTAGATAGATCTGTTACTTCTAGAATAGATCTGTTACTTCTAGATAGATCTGTTACTTCTAGATAGATCTGTTACTTCTAGACAGATCTGTTACTTCTAGACAGATCTGTTACTTCTAGACAGATCTATTACTTCTTTGATTTTTCAAGATCTGTTACTTCTAGATAGATCTGTTTACTTCTAGATAGATCTGTTACTTCGATAGATATATATTGTTACTTCTAATGTCTGTATAGATCTGTTACTTCTGTACTTAGATATATTTGTCCTCTTCTCTGTCCGTGGTATACGATAAACACTTCTGCAATACTTATATTCTATCTATTCTCTAATCCTGTTTTGTCTTTCAGCGTCAGGTTGAAAAACTAGACATCTGAAGCGAGCCTCTCTATGCACATTGTCTTTCTTTCTATTCTCCAATCCTGGTTTGCCTCACAGCTTCAGGGTAAGAAGAGTTTTCTAGCGTGGGCTTTTGTTTGTGCTTCATAAATAGTGTCTTTCGTCGCCTCTGTTATCTCTGAGGTCCACCTTTTGCGTGGCCGACCTTTTGCTTTGTATCCACTGTATCCACTGTATCCACTGTATCCACTGTATCGGAGCAACATTGTTCTCTGTGGCATTCTATCTGGTGGTAATCTGCTTGTGTGGACGAACCATTTAATTTGTTGCTTCTTGATAAAGTTCAGTATTGATGTTGTACCCACTTTTTCCTGATGTCTTCATTTCTAAGCCAGTCTCTTCTTGTTACTCCCAGCATTTTTTGTAGACACTTCATCTCTGTTGTGACTAGTTTTCTTCTGTCATTTAATGTCAGTATCCAGGTTTGTCACTGATAGCATAATGTGGGGAGAAATATTTTGTTGAACACTGCTCTTTTTGTGTTCATGGTGACCTGTCTGCCTTTTAAAATTGGCGCCATTTGTCCTAGTGTTTGACTTGCTTTGTTGCATCTATGTTGGACTTCATTAGTTATTCTTCCGTTTACTGAAAAGATGCTCCCCAGGTATGTGAAGTCTTTGATTTGTTTTAATGGACGTTTGTCGATGGAGATATTGGTGGTGTTTTCCTCTCTAGCGAATGTGATTACTTCAGTTTTGTCGATGTTTATTCTCATATTGTATTTGTTGCATGCTAACTGGAGTCTGTTAATGTGTTGATGTGACTGTTCCTCTATTGTTGATACGATTGCTTGGTCGTCTGCACAAAGAAATTCGTTTAAGAGTTCCCCAATCTTGTTCTCTTCACTAATGTTAGCAGTTTTACAGATTTGAACTTTGTATGTGATGAACAACAGCGGTGATAGTACACATCATTGTCTTACTCCTGACCCAACATGAAACTTTTCTGATAGATCTGTGTTTGTTCTAACTGTACACTGGCTGTTTATATAGATGCTCTTTCATAGATTAATTAGAACATCATTAACCCCATAGTTTGACAATACCTTCCACAACTTGTTTCTGTTTACGCGGTCGAACGCTATTTCCCGGCTTTTTTTTAACGCATTTTTGAATACCTATATTCAAAAGCACAATCATACTTCACATCGATCTTAATAAATGTCCATGCTTCCCATCCATTAGTTGCTACTGGGAAAATGCATGCTCTAAGGATTTTTATCTTTTTTGTTTCATCAGTTCCATTCCATATCGTTTTTAGTTAAGTTGTAAACATGTAAAAATCATTATCATCATCATCAAATAGCTTGTCCTAAACAGAACTTTGCCATCCCAACAGTCCTTTGGAATTATCCTCTCACATAGGCCAGATGTCCAGCCTTTGTATCCGTCATGTTCAAACCATCAGTTACATCCTGAATCCAACTTCTCCGTGGTCTTCCTCTTCTTCTCGTTGCTGGTATGCCTAATGTAATTCCATGATGGTCTTCTCCAGCCCTTCGTATCTTTTTTCATCTCCAAAATACCTCAATTTTCTCATGTAAACATACATTATATGTATATATATATATATATGAGCATCTGTTGCTCAAGCGATAGTGAGCTCGATCACAATCCTGCCGTACCTGATCAAACCTTACGGTGGACAAGTTTGGAAGCAAATTCGTTTCCGTGGGATTTTGACATTAGGTAAAAATAGACCTCACCGTTCAGAAAGCAATGGCAAACTACTGAACGTATAAGTGGTGCCTAGAAAAATCAACGACTCGTTTACTGTGGTTGATGGCTACGGCATGTAAAGGATATGCTACGATTTTCATTTTTTTTCTCTTATATATTTATGATTTCACATATATATTTATGATTTCACATATATATTTATGATTTCACTTATATATTTATGATTTCACATACATATTTATGATTTTACATATATATTTATGATTTTACATATATATTTATGATTTTACATATATATTTAAGATTTCACATACATATTTATGATTTTACATATATATTTAAGATTTCACATATATATATTTATGATTTCACATATATATTTATCATTTCACATATATATTTATGATTTTACATATATATTTAAGATTTCACATATATATATTTATGATTTCACATATATATTTATGATTTCACATATATATTTATGATTTCACATATATATATTTATGATTTCACATACATATTTAAGATTTCACTTATATATTTATGATTTCACATACATATTTATGATTTCACTTATATATTTAAGATTTCACTTATATATTTATGATTTCACATACATATTTAAGATTTCACTTATATATTTATGATTTCACATACATATTTATGATTTCACATACATATTTAAGATTTCACTTATATATTTATGATTTCACATACATATTTATGATTTCACATATATATTTAAGATTTCACTTATATATTTATGATTTCACATACATATTTATGGGGGGAAAATGAAAATCGTAGCATATCCTTTACATGACATAGCCATCAACCACAGTAAACGAGTCGTTGTATTTATATATATATATATATGGGGGGTAGGGCAGGAGATGGTAGGGATAGTACCTCACGGTGAGAGGCAGTCGCTTCCTATTTAGGGCGGCCGGGAGCCATTTGGTTCCCCACTCCTGCCCAACTCGCGTATGGCTCCTCGAGTCTTCTTAATTAATTAAGAACGAAAATCCAGTCCTTCGAAACTAAATGCTACAGAAAGATCCTACGAATACCATGGGCAGAAAAAGAAAGAACACTGATGTCCTGAAAGAACTAAATGTTAAAGAGAATTGGCTGATAAACAACATACTATACAGAAAAATTACATACTTTGGTTACATCAAGCGTCACGATGGCCTGGAAAGAACAATTCTAGAGGGCAGGGTCCCAGGACGCAGAGGCAGACCAAGAAGAAGATGGCTACAAGATATTAAAGAAACCATGAACATGACCATCGACGAAGTGGGTGAACTGGCTAGAGACAGAGTGAATTTCAGATGTGCTGCAAAGAGAACAACGTTCTATAAAGGATATGCACCTTGATGATGATGATATATATATATATATATATGTGTGTGTGTGTGATAAATATAGTATAAATATAAATATAGAATGTGTGTATGTGTGTGCCTGATAATATGAGTGTATTGGGGGGACGGTGTGTCGGTATCTGTGTGTGTGTGTGTATGTGTGTGTGTGTGAGTGCATGCGTGCAGGCGTGCGTGTTTGAGAGTGTAAATGACTGTATGTTTGTAAATATAGCCATTCAATAATTTATATGTAAACATCTATGTACGCTTGTATTTTTTTCCACACAAGCTACGCCTCGTTACAATGTTGATGCGTTTGATTTGCTAATTAACTTTGCCATTTTTCGTTTAAATAGGTTTAAGTAACTCCTAAGTATTAATCATAATGCAAGTATAATAAATAATAGTTATGTAATATTTATAATGCTAAATGTTGATAAAATAACGAAGCTAAGTGTTATGAAGCCTTCTTTTGTGATTGTGACTAGCATACGCAGATTTTCTGTTCTCCCAGTCCTCATTGGCAGAATTTCTGTTCTTCCAGTCCTCATTGGCAGAGTTTCTGTAGTCCTGGTCTTCATAGGCAGATTTTCTGTATCCCCGATAGTCATAGGCAGACTTTCTGTACTCTCTGTCCTCTTCTTTGTCATAGACACACACAAGTTGTCTCGTACCGTCATTGCAGTTTTTAGCTGCACATGCCATGGAAGTTACCATAGACTGACGAATCTGAAAGTAACGATAAAACAATATCATGGACTAACGAATCTGAAAGTAACGATAAAACAATGTCATGGACTAACGAATCTGAAAGTAACGATAAAACAATGTCATGGACTAACGAATCTGAAAGTAACGATAAAACAATGCCAAAACTCTTAAAAAGATATAGAAACGTAGAAATACAAAGAGAAGAGACTTAGAACTAGAATTTAACTATATACAGAAGAACTGGAAGTAGCTGCAAGAGATATGAAGACGTGGCATGTGTTGGTTGAGGAGGCTTTCGGAATATATCTGGAGTTCGGTATATCCCCCTCTCGAGTGTTAAAGGTCAATGAAAAATACGGGCCTAATATATTCCCAACATACCACGTACAGAACGATCCTATGAATACCATGGACAGAAAAAGAAAGAACACTGATGTCCTGAAAGAACTAAATGTTAAAGAGAATTGGCTGATAAACAACATACTATACAGAAAAATTACATACTTTGGTCACATCAAGCATCACGATGGCTTGAAAAGAACAATACTAGAAGGCAGGGTCCCAGGACGCAGGGACAGAGACAGACCAAGAAGAAGATGGCTACAAGATATTAAAGAAACCATGAACATGACCATCGACGAAGTGGGTGAACTGGCAAGAGACAGAGTGAATTTCAGATGCGCTGCAAAGAGAGCAACGTTCTATAAAGGATACGCACCTTGATGATGATCACGTGGTAAATAAAAAGTGTCCCATGATATATGAATAAGTAAAGATTGAAAAAAAAATCGATATAAAACCCGATAGAACAACAGATCGGTTGTTTGGTCTGATAGAGCAAGTGATGATCGACTGACAAGTGAAATCATGTAAATATTTTCCTCTATCTCTCAATGTGTACCAATGACATACGAAAATCATCATAAATCATCTCAACATCATGTCATCAATAGTGATAATAATCTTTACCGTTGTTGACTTTCTTCCATTCATGTAGATAAGATATTCAGTAGCTTGGTCTTGTCCTGTCTATTTCTTTATTAATATTTTCATTTTATCACCATGTACAACCCTTTTTATATTACACGTTCAAGAAATGTCGACTGTCACTTCTTAACTTGCTTACGTATGTTTTATTAAGGGAAAAGGATAGAAAGATAAGTGAGAGCGAGAGAGAGAGAAAGTGAGAGTGAGAGTGAGAGAGAGAGAGCGGATCAATGTAAATGTAATGAAATTTTGTAACAGAGTCTACTAAAACGAGTTATAAGAAACCCGTATAGTACTCTTTTATAAACTCTAGAAAGCATTTTTGTTGTCCAATTATTACTATAGATTAAATAAAAGTGACTGTTTGTAGTAGATCAGTCTGTTTGAATTAAACGAACAAACTCAGAAAACAAATACAGAGTAGTAGAAAGTACCTATGGAAGGGGGCGGGGGGATGTTATACTATCAGCAAGTAGCATGTCGTTTGCAGAACTTCATTCTCATCACAGGACGCTTGATAAACTCCCAATCTCTAGCAATTCTCCCATCTCCTTCATCGTAATGTTCAAAGTTTCTTTAACTTTTACAACACGTAAAGTCAACTGAGTAACAGTTCCATCAGTACCAATTTTCTTATAAACCACATCATAAATAAAAGCATTAAATAGAAGCTAAAATACAAATAGGATCCATTTCATGTTATCTGTGTATAATTCTGTGTAGAACTCGTCAAGTTCATTTTATAAAAGAAAGCTTTCAACTATACACATCCTGATATATCAAATAATTTGTTAGTGTGTTTAATTTTTAAAAAAACTTAAAATATAATTTGTAGAAGCAATCCTGATATACAATTGTATTTCTAAGAACAAATAGCTTGTTTAAAAAAGTGCTCTTAGTGTGCGTATTAAAAGAGTTAATGTATTTTTTCTCTCATTGTTTCTTGACTCGTCTTTTAGGAACACTAGACTCTTGTAACATTTAACCATTTAACGTGACCAAATTAATCCAGTTTCCAAGACTTGTTTGTTCCTCAATGTTCAGTTCTAGTAGAATATCTATTATTTCTCTTCTTCTTTGTACATGACGTTGTTAGTATTTTTTCTGTAGTACTTAATGACCACTAGTTATACATGTCATAAACTGGAATTGGGTTTTGGACTCAATCTTGTATATATGTAGCATACATGCCATTTGTAGAACGTCACCATTATCACATTTCGCTTGAAAAAAAAAAGAGTCTGTCGTCTTTTTTAACAAGTTGCTATTTTCACTGATTCTGTCTCCTCCATTGAAATATAAAAAGAGCACACGGTTACGATGGAAAATAATATAAAGTACATGAAGGGAAATATACATACTTAAAGAATGCTTGAATTCAAATTATGGAACTCAGCCAATTGGACAGAAATCCCAGACAGCAGGGTACATGCTTCAAGGCTGCCCCGAATATAATATACTGAGGTAAACTCATTAGTTAGTTAGTTAGTCTTTCCTCTTGGGCCTGTGAGCGGCGCATAGGGCAGAGGTCATAGCTCCCCATGTCTCGCGGTTCGTTGCTATTTGTTTTAAGTCTTTAATGTTTACTAGGCCCATCGTTGAGCCTTCTCTGGTGATGGTTCTACGCAGAGTCTCTCTTGGTCTTCCTCGTTTCTTTTTCCCTCTGGTGTCCATATGAGGGATTGGTAAGGAGTCTTCTCTCATCCATTCTAAGTGTGTGGCCGATGTAGTTCCAGCGGCGCTTTCTTATAAAATTTGATACATTTTCTTGCTTGGTCTCTTGTCTTATTTGTGTATTGGGTCTGAAATCTAACCATTTGAGGTTCAGTATTCTTCTAAGACATTTATTCTCAAAGTTATCTAATTTTCTTTCTAGAGCTTTTGTTGCTTTCCAACTCTCGCATCCATAAGTTAATACTGGAATCACACAAGAGTTAAAGATCTTTAATTTTAAGTGCTTGCTGAGTGAATTGGACTTCCATATATTTGACAATTTGTTAAAAGCACTTGATGCCAATGCGATTCTGTGTGGAATTTCTGGCGCTGTATCCCCGTAGATGACATCATACTCCCTAGGTATGTAAAACTTTTGACTTTTTCAAGAGTGTAGTTTTTAGTTGAATATTTTCTGGACTGCTGGTAAGGTCAACAATTTTTGTTTTTGTGGTGTTTATTTGGAGACCAATTTGTCCTGAGATATTTTGGAGAAGGTTTGTTTTCATTTGAATATCTTGATGTGATGAACTCAAAGGGCTATATCGTCGGCAAAATCAAGGTCTTCTAAAATTTTATCAACCCACTTGATGCCCATATTTGCGTTATTGGTGCATTTTTGCATGACCCAGTCAATTGCTATTCCAAAGAGCATTGGCGATAAGACGCAGCCTTGTTTCACTCTTGTTTCCACTGGGAACCAGTCAGAGTTACCGAAATCTGTTCTTACACTGCAGCGCGATTCACTGTAGAAGGATTTTATGATGTTGATGAATTTAATAGGGAAACCATAGTTTTTGAGTAGTTTCCAAAGCGTAGGACGGTGAATACTGTCAAACGCTTTCTGAAAATCAACAAAGTTGATGATTAAATTCGATTGAAATTCTACGAACTCTTCAATGATTACTCTTAGTGTGAAGATGTGATCTATGCATGCTCGTTTTGGTCTAAACCCTGCTTGTTCTTCTCTTAGCCTTTCATCTATAGACTTTTTCAGTCTCTCGAGTAACATGCTACAAAAAGTTTTCCTGGCACTGACAGTAGGGTGATCCCACGCCAGTTATTACAATCAGACAAATCTCCTTTTTAGGTAATTTGAAAATAATACCATCTTTCCACTGTTGTGGTGGGGATTCATTTGCCAGATTTCATTTATAAGTTGGAGTATATGTTGTAAGTTGTTATCATCTGCTGCTTTGAGCATTTCTCCAGAGATGTTATCATCACCAACCGCTTTGTTGTTTCTCAATTTTTAATGGCAGATTTCAACTCTTCCAGTGTGAATGGCTCGCAGGAAGCTTCTAGTGTGGGCAAACTCATTGACCTAATGAAAAAAACACTGGAAAGAGAACTACACGGATCTCTATGTGAACTTCAGAAGACAGTGAAGTTTATACTAGAAACAACATTTAAAAAATATAGATAATATCTGCAATGTCTCGGAAATGAAAATAATGTTGTTACATTAAACTTAAAGGGGTCTAGATAAGGAACAGTCATATAAGGAATGGTAAGACGAGGCAGGGGACGACCAAATTGACAACAGCAACAGGACGTTAAGGAAATCTTCAACGCGACAATGAAAATGATGAGAAAACTGGTTAAAACTTAAACAAAACTGATTTTTTTCAAGCGAAATGTGATAATGGTGACGTTCTACAAATAGCATGTATGCTACATATATACAAGATTGAGTCCAAAACCCAACTCAAGTTTATGACATGTATAACTAGTGGACATTTTTCCCCGATCATATCGGATTTCAGGTCGATACAGCTTAAATTGGGTAGCAGAAAAGTAATGGAAAGTAAAAAGTAGACGACATGACGTTGACCCCATCACCTATCGTGTTCTGATGTTTAATGAAAAGTACTGATACAATAAGGTATTCCTTGATATACTTCATGGTATGAAAACGGATTACCTTTATCTTTATTTGTTACTTTGTTACATGTATAGATGTATTTGTTACGTGAATAGATGTATTTATTACTTTGTAAAAGTACTGATACAATAAGGTATTCCCTCGATATACCTCATGGTATGAAAACGGATTACCTTTATCTTTATTTGTTACTTTGTTACATGTATAGATGTATTTGTTACGTGAATAGATGTATTTGTTACTTTGTAAAAGTACTGATACAATAAGGTATTCCCTCGATATACCTCATGGTATGAACACGGATTACCTTTATCTTTATTTGTTACTTTGTTACATGTATAGATGTATTTGTTACTTTGTTACATGTATAGATGTATTTATTACTTTGTTACATGTATAGATGTATTTGTTACTTTGTTACATGTATAGATGTATTTATTACTTTGTTACATGTATAGATGTATTTGTTACTTTTGTTACATGTATAGATGTTTTACTTTGTTACATGTATAGATGTATTTGTTACTTTGTTA
The DNA here is from genome assembly GCA_020796225.1 of Arion vulgaris. Taxonomy (NCBI): domain Eukaryota; kingdom Metazoa; phylum Mollusca; class Gastropoda; order Stylommatophora; family Arionidae; genus Arion; species Arion vulgaris. Next base: position 47,884,018 of record CM036757.1, read on the forward strand.
CATGTATAGATGTATTTATTACTTTATACATGTATAGATGTATTTGTACTTTGTTACATGTATAGATGTATTTATTACTTTGTTACATGTATAGATGTATTTGTTACATGTATAGATGTATTTATTACTTTGTTACATGTATAGATGTATTTATTACTTTGTTACATGTATAGATGTATTTGTTACTTTGTTACATGTATAGATGTATTTATTACTTTGTTACATGTATAGATGTATTTGTTACTTTGTTACATGTATAGATGTATTTATTACTTTGTTACATGTATAGATGTATTTATTACTTTGTTACATGTATAGATGTATTTATTACTTTGTTACATGAATAGATGTATTTGTTACTTTGTTACATGTATAGATGTATTTGTTACATGTATAGATTTTTTTGTTACATGTATAGATGCATTTGTTACTTTGTTACATGTATAGATGTATTTGTTACTTTGTTACATGTATAGATGTATTGTAAATTTGTTACATGTATAAATGTATTTTTACTTTGTTACATGATAGATGTATTTGTTACTTTGTTACATGTATAGATGTATTTGTTACATGTATAGATGCATTTGTTACTTTGTTACATGTATAGATGATGTATTTGTTACATGTATAGATGAATTTTTACTTTGTTACATGTATAGATGTATTGTTACTTTGTTACATGTATAGTCATTTATTACTTTGTTACATGTATAGATGTATTTGTTACTTTATACATGTATAGATGTATTTGTTACATGTATAGATGCATTTGTTACTTTGTTACATGTATAGATGTATTTGTTACATGTATAGATGCATTTATTACTTTGTTACATGTATAGATGCATTTGTTACTTTGTTACATGTATAGATGCATTTGTTACTTTGTTACATGTATAGATGTATTTATTACTTTGTTACATGTATAGATGCATTTATTACTTTGTTACATGTATAGATGCATTTATTACTTTGTTACATGTATAGATGTATTTGTTACTTTGTTACATGTATAGATGCATTTGCTACTTTGTTACATGTATAGATGCATTTATTACTTTGTTACATGTATAGATGTATTTATTACTTTGTTACATGTATAGATGTATTTGTACTTTGTTACTATGAATATAGATGCATTTGTTACTTTGTTACATGTATAGATGTATTTGTTACTTTGTTACATGTATAATGATGTAATGTTAATCATTGTTACATGTATAGATGTATTTGTTACTTTGTTACATGTATAGATGTATTTGTTACTTTGTTACATGTATAAATGATTTGTTACTGAATTGAGGGAGGAAAGAGAGAAAATAACAGGATGTATCTGTCATGTGACAGAAACTTATTATTTTGAGGGGTCTCTGCTGCGTAGAGTCTCTGTAGCTAGTCTCTGTACGAAAGGTACCTGGTACGCCCCCTCGTGGAGCCATCTGGATATTTTTCAAGGATCCTGATCTCAGTGTAGGTGAGATCAAATTTCTAGTCCTATCGGAGACGGACGATAAAACATAGGTCCCGTGTTCAATTTGAGCACGTAAAAGAGCCCTTGGCAGTTCAAAATCGAATAGAGCATATTGGATTGCCTCGACAAAATTTATTAGAAATTATTAAAAATAAAATTCCTACAAAAATATCTTCACCATATTCAAAATTACATTAGGGATCCTCGACGGTGCTACGGAGTTCGTGCATTGTAGCTGAGATCTTCCTGTGTAAGAAAGAGATCAGAGCACACATGGCTACTCTTTTTCTTCTTTTGTCGTCACACTGCTACTGGGTTGTTGCCCAGTGTCGTGGTTTTCTGTTTTTGTCTTGCGCTGTTCTGGTGGCTTGTGTGATTGTTATTTTTCTCTTTCACAGGATTCTGTTACGCCATCTAGCCATCTTTTCCGTGGTCTTCCTCTTGCCTTTTTCCCGATGTTCTGTTGTAGAAGACTCTGTATACTGCGAAGTTTGGATGCATTCTTATTAAGTTGCCAAACCACTTCATTCTTTGTTTCTCAATGTAATTCAAGCAAGGTTCTGTGCCAACTTTCTTTCTTATGCTGATGTTGGTGACTCTGTCTTTTCTGGTGTTGTTGGTAACTTTTCGCAGGCAACACAACGAAGTGTAATGATAATGGTCCAATCAATCAATCAATCAATTATTAGTTTATTCGTTGGCTTGTTCGTGTGTTTACACACAGAAGTTAAGTCTCTTTATGCTAAGTTTGAACCCTGGACTGTAGTCATTTTTTTTTACTAAAAATAACGTGTTCATGTTTTATCTTAGTGTGAGCATATGGTCTAAGACTAGTTCTAGCGAGAACTGTTTGCTTTGTAGTAATATATTATGTGTGGACCTGACTTGTGATTGTCGTGCCGAAGTGCATACATCCACAAGGCGGTGTCAGAGACATAAAATTGGAATGCTTAATTCAATTCCGAAGTGTTAAGATAAAGACCAGTCTTAAACTGACTAGCATTTCTTTGTGTTCACGTGTCCCTGCTTTGTGTTAGCTTGTCCCTGCTTTGTGTTAGCTTGTCCCTGCTTTGTGTTAGCTTGTCCCTGCTTTGTGTTAGCTTGTCCCTGCTTTGTGTTAGCTTGTCCCTGCTTTGTGTTACGTGTCGCTTGCTGATCGAACTTTGGTATTTCTGGGTGTCTGAATATGAAATTTTGGATATTTGTAATTGTCTCGTAACACAGGATTTAAAGAGAAAGAATCAGTGGGCTTATCGACATGTTATATAACTGTTTGATGGTCTGAAACCTCTAAGCCTTCAATTGATCTATGAGACGCCCACGTAATGCCGGGGCCCGCAAGGGAAGCAAAGATTAGTACCACTGCAACCTACAATGCATGTCGTAAGAGGCGAATGATGTAGGACCTAGGTATGTTACCCTAGTAAATAAAAAGCAGCGCAGAAATCGGATGTGATGGCCTACTTGTAGGCGCATAACTGGCACAACGTACAATCGCTCTTAGGCTCAGATCACATACAAATTACACAGAGCGGTTGACAAGTGGTCGATATGGACCGTTCGAAGAAGAAGATCTATGAGAATGAGTGCTGATTATGACGTGGAACATGATAATGTTATAGAAGGATTCTCTGTGCATGTGGCGTAACAGTTAATTGCTCGACTCTAGTTTCAAAGGTGCACGGCTCGCTCCCTCGTTGAGCCATCTGGATATTTCTCCAGAGATATAGGCAATATAAAATCAAGATAACATTGAAATTAGTCCACTGATTGAAATATCGGAAACAATTTGTAACATCAGATGGAAGATGAAAAACATAAATCAGATGTAGAATTGCAGTTTATCAGAATGAAAACCAAACTGTGCGGGAATTCACTACCAACGACAATGCGGAAACAGATACAGTGATATATTGAACCAATACTTCGGTATAACAGCGAATCATTGAAAATGAACAAGCAACCATTATGATGCTGAAAACAGAATGTATTTTATACGAAGAATGCTAAATGCCATTACATCGATAATACAACAATGATGAGATGTTTAAGGATCCTGTACACATAGAAACTTATCAAAAGTATATACAATCTGGTAATCAAGTTTCAGTCTAAATGCAAAGAGTGTAGAACATTCTGACAACGTAAAATACTGTGAAGTAAGATGATGGTGAAAAGCAGAGGAGAAAAGTTGATGGTCGAACACGTAGCTCACAAAACGAGGTCAAAACTGATTAATGCATAGAGAGAAGTAGGAGAGCATTATCGCCACTTCGGAGCATGGCACTTGAGTTGATTGAAAACTACCTTCGTTAATCACCGTGTTTCGCCATTCTAACAAATTTTACCTGCACTTTCCTAAATCGATACACTTTTCTGACTGACAACAATTTCTGTTATACATTTCTTATGAGTTATCACGTAAGTCACATTTACTAACTGACAACAATTTCTGTATAATACAATTTCCTTATGAGTTATCACGTCAGTCACATTTACTAACTGACAACAATTTCTGTATAATACAATTTCCTTATGAGTTATCACGTCAGTCACATTTACTAACTGACAACAATTTCTGTATAATACAATTTCCTTATGAGTTATCACGTAAGTCACATTTACTAACTGACAACAATTTCTGTATAATACAATTTCCTTATGAGTTATCACGTAAGTCACATTTACTAACTGACAACAATTTCTGTATAATACAATTTCCTTATGAGTTATCACGTAAGTCACATTTACTAACTGACAACAATTTCTGTATAATACAATTTCCTTATGAGTTATCACGTAAGTCACATTTACTAACTGACAACAATTTCTGTATAATACAATTTCCTTATGAGTTATCACGTAAGTCACATTTACTAACTGACAACAATTTCTGTATAATACAATTTCCTTATGAGTTATCACGTAAGTCACATTTACTAACTGACAACAATTTCTGTATAATACAATTTCCTTATGAGTTATCACGTAAGTCACATTTACTAACTGACAACAATTTCTGTATAATACAATTTCCTTATGAGTTATCACGTAAGTCACATTTACTAACTGACAACAATTTCTGTATAATACAATTTCCTTATGAGTTATCACGTAAGTCACATTTACTAACTGACAACAATTTCTGTATAATACAATTTCCTTATGAGTTATCACGTAAGTCACATTTACTAACTGACAACAATTTCTGTATAATACAATTTCCTTATGAGTTATCACGTAAGTCACATTTACTAACTGACAACAATTTCTGTATAATACAATTTCCTTATGAGTTATCACGTAAGTCACATTTACTAACTGACAACAATTTCTGTATAATACAATTTCCTTATGAGTTATCACGTAAGTCACATTTACTAACTGACAACAATTTCTGTATAATACAATTTCCTTATGAGTTATCACGTAAGTCACATTTACTAACTGACAACAATTTCTGTATAATACAATTTCCTTATGAGTTATCACGTAAGTCACATTTACTAACTGACAACAATTTCTGTATAATACAATTTCCTTATGAGTTATCACGTAAGTCACATTTACTAACTGACAACAATTTCTGTATAATACAATTTCCTTATGAGTTATCACGTAAGTCACATTTACTAACTGACAACAATTTCTGTATAATACAATTTCCTTATGAGTTATCACGTAAGTCACATTTACTAACTGACAACAATTTCTGTATAATACAATTTCCTTATGAGTTATCACGTAAGTCACATTTACTAACTGACAACAATTTCTGTATAATACAATTTCCTTATGAGTTATCACGTCAGTCACATTTACTAACTGACAACAATTTCTGTATAATACAATTTCCTTATGAGTTATCACGTAAGTCACATTTACTAACTGACAACAATTTCTGTATAATACAATTTCCTTATGAGTTATCACGTCAGTCACATTTACTAACTGACAACAATTTCTTATGTAGTTATCACGTCAGTCACATTTACTAACTGAAATTCGTATCAATTTCCTTATGAGTTATCACGTCAGTCACATTTACTAACTGACAACAATTTCTTATAATTTCTATAGTATCACGTAGTTTACTAACTGACAACAATTTCTTTAATTCCTTGAGTTATCACGTAAGTCACATTTACTAACTGACAACAATTCTCATCTTATGAGTTATCACGTAAGTCACATTTACTAACTGACAACAATTTCCTTATGAGTTATCACGTAAGTCACATTTACTAACTGACAACAATTTCTTATGAGTTATCACGTCAGTCACATTTACTAACTGACAACAATTTCCTTATGAGTTATCACGTAAGTCACATTTACTAACTGACAACAATTTCCTTATGAGTTATCACGTAAGTCACATTTACTAACTGACAACAATTTCCTATATAATAGAGTTATCACGTAAGTCACATTTACTAACTGACAACAATTTCCTTATGAGTTATCACGTAAGTCACATTTACTAACTGACAACAATTTCTTATGAGTTATCACGTAAGTCACATTTACTAACTGACAACAATTTCCTTATGAGTTATCACGTAAGTCACATTTACTAACTGACAACAATTTCCTTATGAGTTATCACGTAAGTCACATTTACTAACTGACAACAATTTCCTTATGAGTTATCACGTCAGTCACATTTACTAACTGACAACAATTTCCTTATGAGTTATCACGTAAGTCACATTTACTAACTGACAACAATTTCTTATGAGTTATCACGTAAGTCACATTTACTAACTGACAACAATTTCCTTATGAGTTATCACGTAAGTCACATTTACTAACTGACAACAATTTCCTTATGAGTTATCACGTAAGTCACATTTACTAACTGACAACAATTTCCTTATGAGTTATCACGTAAGTCACATTTACTAACTGACAACAATTTCCATCTATGAGTTATCACGTAAGTCACATTTACTAACTGACAACAATTTCCTTATGAGTTATCACGTAAGTCACATTTACTAACTGACAACAATTTCCTGTATAATACAATTCGAGTTATCACGTAAGTCACATTTACTAACTGACAACAATTTCACTTATGAGTTATCACGTAAGTCACATTTACTAACTGACAACAATTTCCTTATGAGTTATCACGTAAGTCACATTTACTAACTGACAACAATTTCCTTATGAGTTATCACGTAAGTCACATTTACTAACTGACAACAATTTCCTTATGAGTTATCACGTAAGTCACATTTACTAACTGACAACAATTTCCTTATGAGTTATCACGTCAGTCACATTTACTAACTGACAACAATTTCCTTATGAGTTATCACGTAAGTCACATTTACTAACTGACAACAATTTCCTTATGAGTTATCACGTAAGTCACATTTACTAACTGACAACAATTTCCTTATGAGTTATCACGTAAGTCACATTTACTAACTGACAACAATTTCCTTATGAGTTATCACGTAAGTCACATTTACTAACTGACAACAATTTCCTTATGAGTTATCACGTAAGTCACATTTACTAACTGACAACAATTTCCTTATGAGTTATCACGTAAGTCACATTTACTAACTGACAACAATTTCCTTATGAGTTATCACGTAAGTCACATTTACTAACTGACAACAATTTCCTTATGAGTTATCACGTAAGTCACATTTACTAACTGACAACGTGTTGTCGGAGCTCTCAAGGGGAGCAAAATGTAGTAACACTGCAACCTACAAGGCATGTCGTAAGAGGTGACTGATGTAAGGACCTAGGGAAGCTACTCTAGTAAATAAAAAGATTCGCAGAAAGCTATGTGCTCTCCTACTTTTAGGCGCATAGCTTGCACAACGTACAATCGCTTTTAGGCTCGGATCACATACAGATTACAAATAGTAATTAACAAGTGGTCAATGTGGAGCTTTCGAAGAAGAAAGAAGAAGAACATTTACTAATACTTTTATATTTTCTCTTGTCCTCCATTCATTTCTCGATAGCTTTTGATGAAGACAAACTACGTGGCTAAAGATGTAGGTTAATTATTCGTCTTAGTATCTTTCTTGTTTTACATCTTCCATATGTTCTGTCGTTTCCTCTTCTTCTTCTTCTTCTCTTTCTTCACCTTTGAACTTCCTACGGAGCACAGGTCTTCAACAAACTTCTTCCAGCTATTCCTCTCTTCTGCCGCCCCTTCCAATTCTTTCCATGTTTTATCTATCATTTTAATATCAGTCCCCAGCTCGCTTCTCCGGGCTTGTCTATGCCTTCCCCTACTCCTCTTTCCTGCAAAACAGTGCTTGTCTTGCAATGCTTTCAGTCGATCTTCTAAATGTGTGTTCTATCCATCGCTAGCGTCTCTTCCTTATCTCTTTCTCCACTAGTATCTGCTTAGTTCGTTATCTGAGTTCCTCGTTCGTAGTCTTATCATACCATCTCAGTCCCTCGTCATTTTCTCATCCTTATAATAATCACTACACGCATTTGAACATATTGTCAGATCTCTATTTCACGCATAATCCGCCTGTTCGTAACGAGTACGTCAACCCCAACCGGACTTTCAAACCCTCAATTTAAAATGAAAAAAGGACGAAACGGCAGGTAATTTCGTTTCTGATTCTACCTCAAGAGCGGCTTATTGTCTGGCAGGAAAAAAGAGATTGCCAGATTGTATCGTATGCTAGTCAACGTTAAAACCAGACACCAGATCGATCGTATATTGTAAACCTATATTTATCACTTTTAGAAGGTTCAAAGTAGACCGTCCTAAATTTGGAACTCAATCTTGTTCAAGCATCTGTCCTCTTTCTAATCTAGTTCCAGGGAAGCAAGTTCTAATTCTGAAGAATCGAGACAGATTCTTGTCAGCTCAGTGGAATTTTATAGTCTGGTAAGTGGACTTTCAAGAGCTTGATCGGGGGCTAAGTTGGGGTACGAACAATCAGGGTCCAAGTTGGGGTAAGAACGATCGAGGGCCAAGTTGGGGTAGGAACAGAACAAAGAAGGATGGTAGTCAAATGTCTAATTCAATCGTGTGCTTGCCTATAAGCCCTATTCTTTGTTGCCTCCAACCTTAATTAATCCCATTATGTTCTGACTTTCGTTTTCTTTCTTTCGTTTACTTTCACATTCTAATCATCTCACTCTATGTTTACTTCACTCTATGTTTACTTCACTCTCCATTCACTTCACTCTATGTTTACTTCACTCTATGTTTACTTCACTTCATTCACTTCACTCTATGTTTACTTCACTCTATGTTTACTTCACTCTCTATTCACTTCACTCTATGTTTACTTCACTCTATGTTTACTTCACTCTATGTTTACTTCACTCTATGTTTACTTCACTCTATGTTTACTTCACTCTCTATTCACTTCACTCTATGTTTACTTCACTCTATGTTTACTTCACTCTCTATTCACTTCACTCTATGTTTACTTCACTCTATGTTTACTTCACTCTATGTTTACTTCACTCTATGTTTACTTCACTCTCTATTCACTTCACTCTATGTTTACTTCACTTCATTCGCTTCGCTCTACGTTTACTTCACTCTATTCACTTCTGCTCTCGTAACTTCACTTTTCACTTCACTCTATGTTTACTTCACTCTATTCACTTCACTCTATGTTTACTTCACTCTCTATTCACTTCGCTCTACGTTTACTTCACTCTAATTCACTTCACTTCATGTTTATTTCATTATCTATTCACTTCAATCTATGTTTACTTCATGCTCTATTCACTTCACTCTATGTTTACTTCACTCTATGTTTACTTCATGCTCTATTCACTTCACTCTATGTTTAATTCACTCTATGTTCACTTTACTCTCCATTCACTTCACTCTATGTTTACTTCACTCTCTATTCACTTCACTCTATATTTACTTCCTTCTCTATTCACTTCCCTCTCTATTCACTTCACTTTATGTTACTTCACTCTATTCACTTCACTTTCATTTACTTCACTCTATGTTTACTTACTTCTATTCACTTCACTTTCTATTTACTTCACTCTATGTTTACTTCACTTCATTCACTTCACCTCAATTCACTTCAATCTATGCTTACTGCACTCTCATTTACTTCACTTCTATTCACTTCACTCTATTTTACTTCACTCTGTTTAATTATTTTGCCTGTCTTCCACTTTCTGATGATCACTACATGTTTACTCTTTCTTATGATCACTATCAGTTTACCACTGCAGTTATGTCTTTTTGTATCCTTTTGTGTATTTTACTACTTTCTGTTTATTACTGCTGCCTGCTTAACATTTTCTGTTTACAACTGCATGTTTATCACTTTCTGTTTACCCTTTCTGTTGATCACTAACTGCTTACCACCGCTTGTTCAAAACTCTCTGTTTAACACTGTTTGTTTTACCCTGTCTATTTGTCTTTTTTTTAAAAATAATGTTTCTCTTTACCCGTTTCAGGTTACTCATGTCCTGTGTACCGCATATTAGTTAACATTTTTGTTTCACTGTTTACTTCCTGAAAACTACTGTCTGTTTATCGTATGCCTAGCTTAGAACATGTCTAGAAAACTTATTTTGTCTCTTGTTTTTGTTTCACTGTTTACTTCCTGAAAACTACTGTCTGTTTATCGTATGCCTAGCTTAGAACATGTCTAGAAAACTTATTCTGTCTCTTGTTTTTGTTTCACTGTTTACTTCCTGAAAACTACTGTCTGTTTATCGTATGTCTAGCTTAGAACATGTCTAGAAAACTTATTCTGTCTCTTGTTTTTGTTTCACTGTTTACTTCCTGAAAACTACTGTCTGTTTATCGTATGCCTAGCTTAGAACATGTCAGGAAAACTTATTCTGTCTCTTGTTTTTGTTTCACTGTTTACTTCCTGATAACTACTGTCTGTTTATCGTATGCCTAGCTTAGAACATGTCTAGAAAACTTATTATGTCTTTCTTGTCTGAATGCTGCCCGTGTGTTGCTGAGGTCCGCAAGGGGAGAAATGATTAAAAACACTGCGACCTACACTGCATGTCGTAAGAAATTACTGAGGTAGGACCTAGGAAGCTACCTAGTAATAAAACATCCAGAAATCGGATGGGATTACCTACTTGTAGATGCAAATCGGCACAAAGTATAACTGTCCTAGGCTCAGATCACATACAAATCACAAAGATGGTTTAATAAGTGATCGATAGCAGCGTTCGAAGAAGAAGAAGTCTGATAACCCATATTTGTTTTTTTTTCCGATCCAGAAGCACTTGAGCTGAAAGCTCTTCGGCTCGGTGTCATGGACATCGTAACCCTTTGGCTCGGTGTCATGGACATCGTAACCCTTCGGCTCGGTGTCATGGACATCGTAACCCTTCGGCTCGGTGTCATGGACATCGTAACCCTTCGGCTCGGTGTCATGGACATCGTAACCCTTCGGCTCGGTGTCATAGACATCGTAACCCTTCGGCTCGGTGTCATGGACATCGTAACCCTTCGGCTCGGTGTCATGGACATCGTAACCCTTCGGCTCAGTGCCAAGAACACCTTAAATCTGGGGAACCTGTAGCTTTTCTGCCAGTCCGCCGACTTGAACCCGCACTTACAGAGGACTAGTCACCCGTAGTCCAACTCGCTACGAACACGCTGGGCACGCGGGCAAACCCATATTTGCTTAAAATCGGTAAGATGAATTTGAGACACAAGCACAACAAGAGATAACAGATAAAAGTCTCACATAAAGAATATCATCAACATATTGAACAAATATTTCTTACTGTCTTAGATAATGAAAATATGTGGCTAAAATACGAAACAGTTGTGAAAATTGTATGTACTATTTTTCACATGTTTTTTAATTTTCGTTTTGTCAAGTTTGTTCAAGTTTGTGTATTTCTCCGTGTGTTCGCTTCTTGTCTGTTCTCATCGTTAGTTTACCACCCACGTCAAACACTAATATCCGTCTGTTTATCTGTCTGTTTATCTGTCTGTTTATCTGTCTGTTTATCTGCCTGTTTACATTCTTGTAGAGTATGTTTAGTCCTGTATTTCTTCCGATTTGGTTTTTGTCTGAATGTGACTTTAGTGATGACCTGTTTATTAATAGCCCAGGTGAGTAATTATCTTGTTTGTATGTTTTTTCCCTTGCCTCCAATCTGAAATTTTTTTTTACTTTGACCAGTGTCCACACATATCTGTCTGTCTTTGTCTTTACCCCCAAATTGTATGTATCGTCTAGTGTTTCCTATTTTCTTCCTATCTCTTCTCTCTCTTCTCTTCTCTCTGTGCTTAACTCTCTTTCTTTCTCTCTCTCTCTCTTTCTCTGTGTGTTTAACTCTCGTTCTCTCTCTCGCATTTGTATATATATATATATATGTTTGTTTAAATACATTACTAAGACTGTCCCCTGTATGGTACCCAAGAAAGGGATGATGACCATTCAATGCAAAACTACATGGCACCAGAGATGAACTCCAGACACTAATGGAACGCGTCTGACGATATAATCATCAAAATAGCGATCGTGAAGAAGAAGCATACCTTACTTTCATTCATATTCTCTCTCTCTCTATCTATCTATCTATCTATCTCTCTATCTATCTATCTCTCTCTCTATCTATCTATCTATCTATCTATCTATCTATCTATCTATCTATCTCATCTCTACTTCTATCTATCTCTCTCTTCTATCTATCTATCTATATCTATCTCTCTCTCTCTCTCTCTCTCTCTCTCTATCTATCTATCTATCTCTATCTATCTATCTATCTATCTATCTATCTATCTATCTATCTATCTATATATCTATCTATCTATCTATCTATCTATCTATATATCTATCTATCTATCTATCTATATCTATATATCTATCTATATATATATCTATCTATCTATATATCTATATATCTATCTATCTATCTATATATCTATATATCTATCTATCTATCTATCTATCTGTTTGTATATGTCGGACTCTGTCTTTCTGAATAGTGTTCACTCGTTCTCCCTATCTCTGTACGCTGCCTCCTTTTCTCTCTGTTTTTCTGTAAATACCGTATCTCTCTACATTTCTAATTCTCTATTTTTCGGTAGAGATTTTGAACCCGCAATTTCTCTCTCTGTATCTCTCTATCTTTCTCTCCATTTGTTTTCCTTTCCTCACAAAGTTCTCTATTTTTTCACACAGGCTGGTGACATAACAAAATGGACATTTATAGAAGAAAACTCCACAACAGATTGAGCCAAATAATATATAAATCAAACCAATTTTTTGTTTTCCCAGACTCCAATAACAGAATGAAAAAACTTGAAAAACAACAGAATTCCTGACAGAAAAAGAGAGAGGTTGTACACTTTTGAAGAGAAAACAAACGAAAATTATGTGTAGAAATTCAAGAAAACAGCAAACAAATAGAGAGTGAGAGGGAAACAAACAAAAGTTTCAGATATAAATATCAAGGAGAACGACAAAGTAACAAGAAGGGTCCTTTCCTGAAACCCGCAGGGACAGCAAAAGAAGGGGAGGCCAAGAAATACATGGAGACGGTATTAGAAGGCAGAGATCAACAATATAAAAAGAACTGGAGTGAGCTGCCGGAGATAGCTATAGATAGGAAGACTTGGCATGCGTTGGTTGAGGGACTATGCCCCAATTCGGGTTAAAACGGCACAGAGAGAAAGAGGGAGAGAAAGAGAGAGAGAGCTAGATAAAGGTATGATAATTACTGATATTTTGTTTTGCTTTTTACAAGTAGTTACTGAAAGTAATGTGTTTTCTTGCCATTATTTCTCATTAGTCTAATTTGTACACGAGGCGGTAACAATGTCTTGAAATCCAAGGCAACAACAGTGAACGACTATTTCTAGAGGGAGATTGGTGTGTCTGGTTACATGTGTTCTTGTCAAGGACTGTAGTTTTTTTTTATATTTTAGGCTACAACTTTCATTCTATTGTCTGTATAAAAAAGGAAGGTACTGAAAAACCACTCAATTACTCAATGTATTACATTTTAACAATGTATTGTATTATATGGCAACGTATGGATGTGAAGCATGGACATTTAATAAGGCAGTGGAAAATATAGTGGGACATCTGGCTTATGAGAGAGAAAAATTCCGGAGGACTGTTGGGGTGGAAAAGTTTTGCTCAGGACAGGATATTTGATGATGATGATGATGATAATTATATTTTTATTTATCTCGACGGAGATGAGGCTGCCATGAAAGAGACTGCAGGTGTGACAATAAGAACAAAATTGAGAAATGAAGAAATCAAGAAGAGGGGGGACTGGAATGATGCAAAACGCAGGTGCATAGCAATTGCATGAAAAGAGAAAAGAACAACAGAGTAAACGGTTTGGACACCTGACAAGAATTACCTGGTATCGACAACCACAGAGATTCACATTGAACACGGACCACACGCCATAGACATGAATTCACTAACAACTACGCTACTCCTGCTCTCTATTTCTGGAAATACGTATGTCAAAATTACTTAAGTCACTCTCCTTAAATTCTACTACAGATTTCTTGTGTCTACATTCTGCCACTCGATCCCCATTTTGCAAGTTAGTCTGTCTACATTCTTTAAATTTGTATTTCTACTTTCTATGAATTATTATCTAAATTATATCATTTGTTTTATATTTTTTGGTTGGTTCTTATCCACCAGCTTATTCACTTTTTTACATGTTTGATTTTTACCAAGAACGACTACACGTTGCGCCTCGTTGTATAGGCAGGCTCCTACGCATGTAGGACAGGCGCATCCGAAATTTTCAGCCTATGAAAATGTTTGAGTTTGTCTGTCCTGACAACCTTTACATTTTCGGTTTTTTCTGCATCTCATATTCAACACACTTTGTTGATGATTTGTAAGCGATTTATTCTGTATTGTGTATGATATTTGCACCGTAAAGCATGTTCATACTTTGTAACTTTTCTGATTGGGTGTGGTCGTTCCTGATAATGAAAATTCTCAACCATTTTGAGACACGCGCCTTCAGACTTAATCTAAGCTAATCTTACTACATTATGCGAACTTTTGTGTATACATTTTGTGAATTTGTAAGAAGTCTACATTCTGTAACTTAACCATCTTGTATTCATTGAGTTAACCTCTCTACATCTGATAACAATTACATAAAACTATATTACGACTATTGGAACAACGTTGAAATAAATCACCGATAAATCATCTATTCCTTAAATCAAATACAAACTTCTACCCGAAGTACAAGTTGAAACAGGGTCAATGCGAGTCAAAGTCAGCACTTAGAAAGAAGCTGGGATTCTGGATCAACCGTGGTGCTTTGTACTTGCTACTAAGAAAATCTAGACATACGGTTTTCAAACTTTGTATTACCTCTGACACTCTCTTAAATACATTTTGCTGCCGCGGACCACAAAAGTTTCTATATATTTAAAAATCTTCTAGCGATGGAGTTATAATTACACCACACCAACAGACAAGCTGGCTCTAATTTTTTAGACTGCGGGAAACTTCAAATTAATTTCATTTTGTCATGTCAGAGATTTATACTTCGGTCTAGTCCGGGTACTTTGATTTCGAAACGGAACTAGTTTACCACTGTTTTTGTATATGTTTTTAAAATTAATTTTTCTGTATGAAATGTCAAAGATCATAATATTTCTCTTCAAGCGCTTGAGGGCAATTGTGAGTACCTCACGGGCCACAGGGATCCGGGACCACAGTTTGAGAAACGCTTATCTAGACAAAACCACGAGTAAATTAAAAGACATGTATGAAGTCTGTATTGAGACAAACCTTCAAACATTGAAATACACAATACAGGAGTTGGACAAGCAAATTCAAATACTAGATAAAATACGGACAACACAGGACAGATCTTCAAGAAGACAAACTAAACAAGAGAGAACCTAGATTTTTGAAATTTGAAGTAACAGATGCATAAATAGAAAATAAGACGAAATGCTGGAGGACATTTCTGGGAAAAGGAAATTAGTTATTCTATCCTGAACAGATTTGAAGAAAAATGGGCAGAATTTCTTAGCGAAATACTGCTTGTATTACCGAGTTATCATGACAGATAGAGCTAAATGATGGGTTATTGGGTTGTCTACAAACCAGACAAATAATATATCAAATATTAGAAATATATCTCAGAACTTATTATTGTAGTGAACATACAAGAAAAGAAACGTTTGTTCAACTTGGTGACAGTTAACGGAGAAACGTTTGTTCAACTTGGTGACAGTTAACAGAGAAACGTTTGTTCAACTAGGTGACAGTTAACGGTGAAACGTTTGTTCAACTTGGTGACAGTCAACGGAGAAACGTTTGTTCAACTTGGTGACAGTTAACGGAGAAACGTTTGTTCAACTTGGTGACAGTTAACAGAGAAACGTTTGTTCAGCTTGGTGACAGTTAACAGAGAAACGTTTGTTCAACTTGGTGACAGTTAACGGAGAAACGAAAACTAGCAAGAACAAAACAAAAGAATAATTAGTTGAGCTGCTCCAGAAGAATGTGGACGATTGTCACGATGATACCTTGGTGGGGATGTTAATCTCGAAGTTAGAGACCACTAAACTAGATAGGAAGGAACCATTGCTACAAAAATTGGTTAAGAGAAATTAAATGACTATTCCCGTACATAAAAGACAACCAACAAACAAGATCCTATTAGTATTTTAACAAGAAAATACATCCCAAACCTTGTGGGTGACAAATACACACCTTTCGGAATAGATTTCTAAAGTCAGCATTACCGCCAGTAAAGGTTACAAAAACTTAAGACCAGATCATCACTTGTTTACTCGCTAGATATAATTTGTGTCAAAACCACCGAAGTATTTAAGATTTTTTTTGCTTGTTTAAATTGTATGAGACTACATAAATTTGACACATGAGAAATTAATTCCGAACCAGTTCAACAAAGATATGTGACACCGCTTTTCTTTGAATATCTTGATCTATTGACAAAGATACTTTATCTAGAATATATCCTAGAAGAAGGTAAAGAGACATTTATCATTATTAAGACTGCAGACCTTAGGGATCAACAGATAGTATACTTTTATTCATCACGGAAAGAATAATAGCGATCTATTTGTTAATGTAATAATTTCGAATTGGATTGGATTTGGTTAGTGTAATCACGATTGATTCCGGATTTTTTTCTCGTTTGTGAACATCAGTCTCTAAGACATGTTATGTTTTCCAGAGATGTCTGTGATGTGTTTTAGATCAGACATAACATAATTATTCATTGTAAATATCAATCTAATCCTGCTATGTTATCTTTATATTTTCTAACAGCATAAAATGATGGGAGGGACTAGAATAGAGAGAAGACACGTATGTGTTTATACATCATCATCAAATAGCTTGTCCTGAGCAGAACTTTGACACCCCAACAGTACTTCAGAATTTCTCTATCTCATAGGCCAGATGTCCTGCCTCTGCAGCCGTTGTGTTCAAACCACCAGTTACATCCTCAAACCATCTTCTCCATTGTCTTCTCCTGAATCCTCTTCTCGTTGCCGGTATGCCTCCTTCCATGATTGTCGTCTCTAACTCTTCGTGTCTTTTTATATGTCCAAGACACTTCAATTTTCTCTTTCGTATTTGTAGCATTAGCCAGTTTTGTTTGACTTTGAGTTCTTTCTGAAGCCCTCCTGTGTTTATACATGCGTTTCTGTATTATCTTCTTCCTGTCATGTTTGACACATAAGGTTTTCACAAAAGAATTGTCTTGTCGTTGTGTTGCCCTTACATCAACTGTTTGCCATGTCAGGTCGTAATCGTTCAACTCTCTTACAATATTTTCTTTATGAAAGTGTTGATGATGGGTTAAAAAGAGAAGAGATCAGGTACTAGAGGAAAGGGAAGATCAAACAAAAGATGGATAGACAATATCAAGACCACACTAAAGAAACACGGATATAATACATAGCGACTCATCTGGCCCTGGAACGAAAATTAAAACTCTACCTACGTTTAACGGCAAGAGTAGACAACCAATTCCATCATAAACCTGGGACATACTGTATATTAGAAAATGGGTTGATAGCTCTTACCTAACTCCCAACCTGGAAGATCAGTAGGTCACATTTTCCCTGCCGCTTCTTCAACTTGTCTGACGTGGTCTCATACCAGGGCAAAGCTTGTCAGTATAGCTTTACGGATCATGGAGGCACGCAAGCTCCCACTAATACAAGGAATGACCTCGTAGGAGATATATATACTATTAGGGGGAGTTGTAATGATATCAAAGCTACGATATTAGAGAGAGTAGTTGCAATGATATCAGAACTACGATATTAGAGAGAGATGTAATGATATCAAAGCTACGATATTAGAGAGAGTTGTAATGATATCAGAACTACGATATTAGAGAGAGTTGCAATGATATCAGAACTACGATATTAGAGAGAGTTGTAATGATATCAAAGCTACGATATTAGAGAGAGTTGTAATGATATCAGAACTACGATATTAGAGAGAGTTGTAATGATATCAGAACTACGATATTAGAGGGAGTTGCAATGATATCAGAACTACGATATTAGAGGGAGTTGCAATTATATCAAAACTATGACATCAGAGGGAGTTGCAATGATATCAAAGCTACGATATTAGAGGGAGTTGCAATTATATCAAAACTATGACATCATAGGGAGTTGTAATGATATCAGAACTACGTTATTAGATGGAACTGCAATGGATCGAAATATAACATTCAAGTGAACGCATTGAAAGAGTAATTCCTAAAAGATGAGTTTTAGGGTAGTGATTCCCAGTCGCCAACCAGATTGAGAGAGATTGATGTCGATATTGGTAGAGCCCGAAAAGAACGACATACCAAATATGCAAAAAGATTGATTAACACCTTGTGGACAAAACACAACACTATGTGGCCTTGGGTTGGACGCCTTTTTACCAGGAGCCACACTAAAGGGCTTTTTTTTTCTAAAAATAAATAGCTTATACAAACGTGGCTTTGTCCATGGTCTACTAAGAGAGTTAAACAACATTGAACTGGCATGTTGGTGGCGTGATTTGTTGTGGAGATGATCCAACATTGAACTGGTATGTTGGTGGCGTGATTTGTTGTGGAGATGATCCAACATTGAACTGGCATGTTGGTGGCGTGATTTGTTGTGGAGATGATCCAACATTGAACTGGCATGTTGGTGGCGTGATTTGTTGTGGAGATGATCCAACATTGAACTGGCATGTTGGTGGCGTGATTTGTTGTGGAGATGATCCAACATTGAACTGGCATGTTGGTGGCGTGATTTGTTGTGGAGATGATCCAACATTGAACTGGCATGTTGGTGGCGTGATTTGTTGTGGAGATGATCCAACATTGAACTGGCATGTTGGTGGCGTGATTTGTTGTGGAGATGATCCAACATTGAACTGGCATGTTGGTGGCGTGATTTGTTGTGGAGATGATCCAACATTGAACTGGCATGTTGGTGGCGTGATTTGTTGTGGAGATGATCCAACATTGAACTGGCATGTTGGTGGCGTGATTTGTTGTGGAGATGATCCAACATTGAACTGGCAGGTTGGTGGCGTGATTTGTTGTGGAGATGATCCAACATTGAACTGGTATGTTGGTGGCGTGATTTGTTGTGGAGATGATCCAACATTGAACTGGCATGTTGGTGGCGTGATTTGTTGTGGAGATGATCCAACATTGAACTGGTATGTTGGTGGCGTGATTTGTTGTGGAGATGATCCAACATTGAACTGGCATGTTGGTGGCGTGATTTGTTGTGGAGATGATCCAACATTGAACTGGTATGTTGGTGGCGTGATTTGTTGTGGAGATGATCCAACATTGAACTGGCATGTTGGTGGCGTGATTTGTTGTGGAGATGATCCAACATTGAACTGGCATGTTGGTGGCGTGATTTGTTGTGGAGATGATCCAACATTGAACTGGCATGTTGGTGGCGTGATTTGTTGTGGAGATGATCCAACATTGAACTGGCATGTTGGTGGCGTGATTTGTTGTGGAGATGATCCAACATTGAACTGGCATGTTGGTGGCGTGATTTGTTGTGGAGATGATCCAACATTGAACTGGCATGTTGGTGGCGTGATTTGTTGTGGAGATGATCCAACATTGAACTGGCATGTTGGTGGCGTGATTTGTTGTGGAGATGATCCAACATTGAACTGGCATGTTGGTGGCGTGATTTGTTGTGGAGATGATCCAACATTGAACTGGCATGTTGGTGGCGTGATTTGTTGTGGAGATGATCCAACATTGAACTGGCATGTTGGTGGCGTGATTTGTTGTGGAGATGATCCAACATTGAACTGGCATGTTGGTGGCGTGATTTGTTGTGGAGATGATCCAACATTGAACTGGCATGTTGGTGGCGTGATTTGTTGTGGAGATGATCCAACATTGAACTGGCATGTTGGTGGCGTGATTTGTTGTGGAGATGATCCAACATTGAACTGGCATGTTGGTGGCGTGATTTGTTGTGGAGATGATCCAACATTGAACTGGCATGTTGGTGGCGTGATTTGTTGTGGAGATGATCCAACATTGAACTGGCATGTTGGTGGCGTGATTTGTTGTGGAGATGATCCAACATTGAACTGGCATGTTGGTGGCGTGATTTGTTGTGGAGATGATCCAACATTGAACTGGCATGTTGTGGCGTGATTTGTTGTGGAGATGATCCAACATTGAACTGGCATGTTGGTGGCGTGATTTGTTGTGGAGATGATCCAACATTGAACTGGCATGTTGGTGGCGTGATTTGTTGGAGATGATCCAACATTGAACTGGCATGTTGGTGGCGTGATTTGTTGTGGAGATGATCCAACATTGAACTGGCAGGTTGGTGGCGTGATTTGTTGTGGAGATGATCCAACATTGAACTGGCATGTTGGTGGCGTGATTTGTTGTGGAGATGATCCAACATTGAACTGGCATGTTGGTGGCGTGATTTGTTGTGGAGATGATCCAACATTGAACTGGCATGTTGGTGGCGTGATTTGTTGTGGAGATGATCCAACATTGAACTGGCATGTTGGTGGCGTGATTTGTTGTGGAGATGATCCAACATTGAACTGGCATGTTGGTGGCGTGATTTGTTGTGGAGATGATCCAACATTGAACTGGCATGTTGGTGGCGTGATTTGTTGTGGAGATGATCCAACATTGAACTGGCATGTTGGTGGCGTGATTTGTTGTGGAGATGATCCAACATTGAACTGGCAGGTTGGTGGCGTGATTTGTTGTGGAGATGATCCAACATTGAACTGGCATGTTGGTGGCGTGATTTGTTGTGGAGATGATCCAACATTGAACTGGCATGTTGGTGGCGTGATTTGTTGTGGAGATGATCCAACATTGAACTGGCATGTTGGTGGCGTGATTTGTTGTGGAGATGATCCAACATTGAACTGGCAGGTTGGTGGCGTGATTTGTTGTGGAGATGATCCAACATTGAACTGGCATGTTGGTGGCGTGATTTGTTGTGGAGATGATCCAACATTGAACTGGCATGTTGGTGGCGTGATTTGTTGTGGAGATGATCCAACATTGAACTGGCATGTTGGTGGCGTGATTTGTTGTGGAGATGATCCAACATTGAACTGGCAGGTTGGTGGCGTGATTTGTTGTGGAGATGATCCAACATTGAACTGGCAGGTTGGTGGCGTGATTTGTTGTGGAGATGATCCAACATTGAACTGGCATGTTGGTGGCGTGATTTGTTGTGGAGATGATCCAACATTGAACTGGCATGTTGGTGGCGTGATTTGTTGTGGAGATGATCCAACATTGAACTGGCATGTTGGTGGCGTGATTTGTTGTGGAGATGATCCAACATTGAACTGGCATGTTGGTGGCGTGATTTGTTGTGGAGATGATCCAACATTGAACTGGCATGTTGGTGGCGTGATTTGTTGTGGAGATGATCCAACATTGAACTGGCATGTTGGTGGCGTGATTTGTTGTGGAGATGATCCAACATTGAACTGGCATGTTGGTGGCGTGATTTGTTGTGGAGATGATCCAACATTGAACTGGCATGTTGGTGGCGTGATTTGTTGTGAGATGATCCAACATTGAACTGGCATGTTGGTGGCGTGATTTGTTGTGGAGATGATCCAACATTGAACTGGCATGTTGGTGGCGTGATTTGTTTGGAGATGATCCAACATTGAACTGGCATGTTGGTGGCGTGATTTGTTGTGGAGATGATCCAACATTGAACTGGCATGTTGGTGGCGTGATTTGTTGTGGAGATGATCCAACATTGAACTGGCATGTTGGTGGCGTGATTTGTTGTGGAGATGATCCAACATTGAACTGGCATGTTGGTGGCGTGATTTGTTGTGGAGATGATCCAACATTGAACTGGCATGTTGGTGGCGTGATTTGTTGTGGAGATGATCCAACATTGAACTGGCATGTTGGTGGCGTGATTTGTTGTGGAGATGATCCAACATTGAACTGGCATGTTGGTGGCGTGATTTGTTGTGGAGATGATCCAACATTGAACTGGCATGTTGGTGGCGTGATTTGTTGTGGAGATGATCCAACATTGAACTGGCATGTTGGTGGCGTGATTTGTTGTGGAGATGATCCAACATTGAACTGGCATGTTGGTGGCGTGATTTGTTGTGGAGATGATCCAACATTGAACTGGCATGTTGGTGGCGTGATTTGTTGTGGAGATGATCCAACATTGAACTGGCATGTTGGTGGCGTGATTTGTTGTGGAGATGATCCAACATTGAACTGGCATGTTGGTGGCGTGATTTGTTGTGGAGATGATCCAACATTGAACTGGCATGTTGGTGGCGTGATTTGTTGTGGAGATGATCCAACATTGAACTGGCATGTTGGTGGCGTGATTTGTTGTGGAGATGATCCAACATTGAACTGGCATGTTGGTGGCGTGATTTGTTGTGGAGATGATCCAACATTGAACTGGCATGTTGGTGGCGTGATTTGTTGTGGAGATGATCCAACATTGAACTGGCATGTTGGTGGCGTGATTTGTTGTGGAGATGATCCAACATTGAACTGGCATGTTGGTGGCGTGATTTGTTGTGGAGATGATCCAACATTGAACTGGCATGTTGGTGGCGTGATTTGTTGTGGAGATGATCCAACATTGAACTGGCATGTTGGTGGCGTGATTTGTTGTGGAGATGATCCAACATTGAACTGGCATGTTGGTGGCGTGATTTGTTGTGGAGATGATCCAACATTGAACTGGCATGTTGGTGGCGTGATTTGTTGTGGAGATGATCCAACATTGAACTGGCATGTTGGTGGCGTGATTTGTTGTGGAGATGATCCAACATTGAACTGGCATGTTGGTGGCGTGATTTGTTGTGGAGATGATCCAACATTGAACTGGCATGTTGGTGGCGTGATTTGTTGTGGAGATGATCCAACATTGAACTGGCATGTTGGTGGCGTGATTTGTTGTGGAGATGATCCAACATTGAACTGGCATGTTGGTGGCGTGATTTGTTGTGGAGATGATCCAACATTGAACTGGCATGTTGGTGGCGTGATTTGTTGTGGAGATGATCCAACATTGAACTGGCATGTTGGTGGCGTGATTTGTTGTGGAGATGATCCAACATTGAACTGGCATGTTGGTGGCGTGATTTGTTGTGGAGATGATCCAACATTGAACTGGCATGTTGGTGGCGTGATTTGTTGTGGAGATGATCCAACATTGAACTGGCATGTTGGTGGCGTGATTTGTTGTGGAGATGATCCAACATTGAACTGGCATGTTGGTGGCGTGATTTGTTGTGGAGATGATCCAACATTGAACTGGCATGTTGGTGGCGTGATTTGTTGTGGAGATGATCCAACATTGAACTGGCATGTTGGTGGCGTGATTTGTTGTGGAGATGATCAACATTGAACTGCATTGTGCTATTTGGATATCCATGACTGTCTGATACTATGATGATAGTATCAACTGATATAACTGATGTAAACATGTAGTAGTAAGACGCAGATGCAAAATGTATTAGAGATGGATCAAAACATTGTCAACAGGATAAAAGTTAGTGACAAAGGAACGAATGAAGTCGGTAAGAAATGAAAGAAATGAACGAAAGGATGGTTAAGCTATAGAATGACATCAACAAGGACAAAGAGGTAGACTTGAAGGATGAATTAGTAACGTGAGAAATATTATCATTTTATTTAACGAAAGTTATCGTTAAATCAGTTGTTATATGAGAGTTATCATCATAGCACTCCGGACATGTCTATAGGTGCTCCGATATTTACCTCAGCAAATCCAGCAGCGTCCAGCGGCCCAACATGCCAGTTCGATGTTGCTTTAATCGCTTCGGCATTTGGTATGTCGTTTTTTTAGGTGACCAACAGTGACACCATCTTCTCAATCTGGTCAGCGTATGAGATTCCAGCCCTAAACTCCTCTGTTCGGGAAGACTTCAGTGCGTGAAGAATGTCATTTCGATCCAAGGCAGCTCCTCTGATATTGAGCCAACCCAGACAATTATCAGCTCGTTCATTACCCCTAACTCCTGCGTGCCCAGGACAAAAATGAAGGTGATTTCTTTGATCATTGTTGGTGGCGCTCGTCATTAAGCTGCCAGTGGGGCGGCAAAACCAAAAAATGTGTAACGAGCATTTATTATTTTATAAATTAAAATATAATAACACAAAACCCTGATTTTTCCGAAAATTTTGTCTTGCCCCACTAACAAAAATGATCACCGATTGTCTGTACTAGTACCTTCACCCAGTTTCGTCTCACCATTCCTGATTCGACTCGACGAATCATGCTCATGGAATAACTGATTATGAAAACACGAGAGTAGTTAAATTATAAAGTAAGGTCGCAGATAACAATATTAATAACACGCTACGCTAGTGACATTGTTCCAGGAAGCTTCCGTTATTCCAGTCCAGAAATATTTGTGTGTACACGTTAAGTGGTTGGAATACAGGAAACCCTGATCTATCATTATGTAATCGAATTTACAAGTAACTAGGAAATATGACGGGTGTCCCCCCTAATAATCTTTAATAAGTGGAGGTCTCTATGGCGAAGTGGAGGTCTCTATGGCGAAGTGAAGGTCTCTATGGCGAAGTGGAGGTCTCTATGGCGAAGTGGAGGTCTCTATGGCGAAGTGGAGGTCTCTATGGCGAAGTGGAGGTCTCTATGGCGAAGTGGAGGTCTCTATGGCGAAGTGGAGGTCTCTATAGCGAAGTGGAGGTCTCTATGGCGAAGTGGAGGTCTCTATGGCGAAGTGGAGGTCTCTATGGCGAAGTGGAGGTCTCTATGGCGAAGTGGAGGTCTCTATGGCGAAGTGGAGGTCTCTATGGCGAAGTGGTTAAGACGTTTGCTTGTGGTTGTGAAGGTTGTGGGCTTGAATCCTGATCGAGTCACATGTACAATTTTTTCGTGAGATCTCTAGAATTGTTGCTGGAGCTAGGGTGGCATGCTTTGTTCAGTACTCTTGGCAGAAGGGTGCTATTTCTGACGACAGGGACAGAGCCATATATGTAAACCCGGTACAAGGAAGACAATCCTCCACCTTCAGGCATTTAGACCCAATCATTAATACGTTGTTGTACAACGATTCTGTCAAGAGATGATGAACAAACTTCAATAATAGAAGTTTACTACATGTTATATCATAATCTGTGTTGTCGTTACACTACGTCCACACCTTCGTTATCCTTGACCCCAGAATAATTTCAATCCATTCTCTAACTGGACAAAGAATTCTTCCCAAATATTTGACCACAGTTTAACAGATGCCAATGACCTTCACTTAAATGTATTAGAAACTAGTACCGTAAGTTGGACATTTTAACCTTGTATTCCAAATCTGGTCTCCGGGTCAGTCACTATCCTAATTTGATAGAGAGAAAGCTCGCACTGCGTTTGTTATCACTGACCGAAGGTCTGAAAATTGTACTAAAACAAACTGCAACCTCACCAAGGAAAGGTAGACTACGAAACGAGGTTATCAGAAGAAGGGTGGACATAACTTCGTACACTGAATACATTGGAAGTCAACAAATGTAGCGGGTCGGACATTTAATGAGAATGGAATACAACCAACCACCAATAACAGCATACAATAAAAGAGATCAGGTACTAGAGAAATCAAGGAAAGATCAAGAAAAAGATGGATGGACAAATATCAAGAGCACACTAAATAAACATGGATATAACACAATAAGTGCGAGTCATCTGGCCCTGCAACGCAAATTAAAGCTCCCATCCCTACGCTTAACGGCAAGTGTGCACAACCAATTCAATCATCCACCTGGAGAAAGACAATAGACAACCGCAACACCAAAGTACTTTTCTGTGCTGCACTAGAAAGGTCACTCGTCACCTCTACGCTAACCACTCACCTATAATATATATTATGTATAGTATTTCTAAAATACATATATATATGGTATAGAATGAGATATAATGGAGATTAAAATGCAAAGACAAAGTCACAGAGAAAGGTAAAAAGGAGATGTAGAAGTGTAACAGAGAATGTGAGAAATCGATGACGTGGATACTTTTTCCAATAAAAATACAGATTTGGATTCCATATAACGTTGAAGTATTGGGTTCGCCTCTCACTTTAAAGGTACTAAAATCGTTTCCTTACCAGAGATCGGAGTATTTTCCCGTTGATTCATGATCTCAATATAGGTGACAGGAAGTTCCCAGTCATATCGAAGACAGACCATATAGAAGACAGGCCATACAAAGTTCATTGTTTATATTGAACAAGTAAAGGAACGATTGGTATTGTAAAATCAATAAAAAATACGCTGATAAATCGCTGCCTTTGCAAAAATAATTAATAACAAATAAAATGTAATTATTATAGACTTACAGCATCCCCACACTATATCGAGGGCACTCACGGATGTTACGTTGTTCGTGCACTGGCACACAGATCTTTCCGTATAATAAAGATGAATAACGGATGATTTTTTTTTGCATGCAGCTTTATATACCTCACGACCTTACGAATTCATGTTTAACTAATTTGTGGAATGTTCAAAAAACGTGTTTTGTTATATAATTTTGCATCAGTACAATAAAATAATAATCAGAGTTTAGATTTTACATTCATTCACAAAATCTTGGCGAATGATTGCAAAGGCGTATCCATATTACATACTATAACATTTAATTTGACATAGTGAACATAGGATACCTTTCACTTCTATCAATGAAAATAAATGGTGTATGCATACGCCAATGGCAATCGTTCGGATACATTGGGAAATGATTAATTCCACGGGATTCCCGATTTTCACTGTTGCTGAATTGCATGTTCAGCAAGCAAATGAGTAAATTAAAAGGGTTTTTGTTGTTTTTTCCGATCCAGAAGCACTTGTGCTTTTCAGCTCTTCGGCTCGGTACCATGAACATCGTAACCCTTCGGTTCGGTGCCACGAACACCGTAAATCTGGGGAATATGTGCCTTATTCTGCCATCCCGCGGAATTGAACCCGCACACAGAGGGATAGTCACCGTAGTCCAACGCGCTACGAACACGCTGGGCAGACGGGCTATTAAAAGGGTTTAAAAGCCGAAGGATTGACTTCATTGCACCGGGTTTTACCCCATATGACTCGATCCCTCTCAGCAGAAATGGTACGCCACTTGCCGAGAGTATTGCACAAAGCACGAACTCCGTAGCTCCGGCAACAATCTTAGGGTATCTGGAAAAAAACTGCACTCGTGAACAGAACGACGCGGTCCGGATTCGAACCCACGACCTTCGACTCGCAAGGCAAAAGGCTTAACCACTCAGTCACACAGACCCCTTAAATTAATAATTATAAGAATACTTGACTAACGTGCTGTTAAACCTCTACATGTATACGAAATAAAAATTCCTGTTATTTTACTAATAAAAAATAAGCAAAATCTTATAACACTTAAGGTTTGAGTGGGCAAAAAAAACTTTATGAAGGTCGCCACTGTTATCTATAGAAAAATGTAAAAATCAATAATTTCTGTCAAGTTGATGATTATATATCGGTCGGTAAAGATGTTCACGAATTTTGGAATGAACTATATCTAGAAAAAATGTAATTGTCTGTTTGTTGATCTACTTTTCTAATGGCCTTGATGAGTGTTCTCTTTTCCTGGAAAGTAATGTCGGGCATTTACCTTTTTCAGCAAATCAACATTACTAATTTTAGCAGTCTCTGAGATTCTTATAAATTTTTTGTAGTTCCACATGTTTGTTCTATCCAGACAGTTTTGCTGTCTGTTTATTGATTGTCCAAGACTCAACCCCGCACGTTAGTACTACCATCAATATATCGCCTCTTATGAAATATTTTATTAAATTTGAAACAGCTCAAGAAAAGTAAACATAAACATCAGGAGCAAAAAAAGACAAATCGATATCTACTATTAGGTTAAGAAAAATCAATAAGGAACACATTATGTTCTCTCATATCTGAACATACAGATTAATACGGTAGAAAAAATCAGGGCTTCCAAATGTTTTGTAATATAGGGTTTCAGTTGTGGCATGTAATTTAATGTAATTATGGATTCATTTTTTTCTTTTTCTTCGGATGCTCCATATCGATCACTTGTTAACTCCTAGTAGACAAGGGCAAAAGCCATGTTTTTACGAGCTATTTGTTTTTAGAATTTAAAAACGCCCTTTAGTGTGCCTCCTTGTACAAAGAAGTCCAACCTAAAGTCACATAGTGTGGCGTTTGGTCCACAAAGAGTTAACCACTTTTTTTTATTTCCGTAGACGTTTCAGACCTTAGGGTATATAAAGTTTCTTTACTTATAGTTCGTTCCAAAATTTGTGATCACACTAAGGTTTCATTTGTACGAAATCTACCTGATGGATAAAAGTAATTGTGTGCATGCAGTCTTATATATCTCACGACCTTACGAATTCATGTTTAACTAATTGGTAGATAGCTTAGTTGATGCAAAAACGTTTTTTGTTATATAACTTTGCATAAGTACAACAAAATGATAACCAAAGTTTAGAATTTACAATAATACACCACAAAATGGTGGCGAATGTTAGCAAAGGCGTATCCCTATTACATATTATGAAAAGAAAGGTGACTTTGTGAACAAATGAGAACTTCCACTTCTATAAATGAAAGTAAATGTTGCGTACATACGCCAATGACTGTTGTTAGAATACATTGGGAACTGATTAATTCCACGGGATTCTCGATTTTTACTTGCACTGAATTGCATGGGGAACACGGAAATGCGTAGTTATAGACAAAATTGACAATCGTAGTGTAAAACTTCGACAAGTATAGCAAATCAACATCGCTGTAATTTTAGTAATAACATATAATACAACTCTTACAGAATTAAAGGTTTGGGTGGGCAGAAAATACTTTTGGAAGGTCGCAACTGTTACCTATATGAAAATATAAAAATCAATCATTTCTGTCAAGTGGGGGATTTTAAATCGGTCGGTAAAGATTATCACGAATTTTGGAACGAACTATAAAATGTTAGGCCCTATTGTACAGATAGTAGGGGTAATCCTTATCTCCCGTGTGGAACGTCAAGTGTGAGATTGAACCCACAACACTCTTGTGTTCGAGTCGGTAGGCTAACGCTTATGCTTTACACTAAAGCTTCTAGTTTTGCATTGCTCAATGTTATCTGCTCAGCGTTAGACTTTGATAAATTATTCTCTCAAACACTTAATAACTTACATTTGTCAAATGATTACACTTTTCACTGTCATACGGCGTTCTGCAGCCGTGTTCAAATCGTGTGTGGTCAAAATCCCCTTCCATTGACCAGTCATCAACTGCACGGCATGCTTGATCTCCCTGCAAGCACAACATATCATACATGATCTGAATATTGTGTAACGTTGTCTAGCAAACAATACTACTTTACTGAAACTAAACCATTTTTAGTTACATTAAAGTTCACTGTGATTAAGAGAGTGTTTTAATGGAGCTCATGATTTTGGGAAAACTAGGTAGGGAATAATCAAGACGACGGTGGCAATGTTAAGTTAATGAAACTTTCAGAACAACCATGAAGAACGTGGGAGAAATTGCGATAGATTGTGAGTATTTCATGTATGCTGTGATGAAAGCAACAATCTGCATGAAGAACAACAACGCATTTTACATGTTATGGTATGTTGTTATCTTGTGTGATGTGATGTGATGTGATGTTATGTTATGTTGTGTGATGTTATGTTATGTTGTGTGATGATGTGATGATGTGATGTGATGTTATGTTATGTTATGTGATGTGATGTACGTTATGTTATGTTATGCTTTCGACATCTTCTTCTTCTTCGAACGCTCCATATCGACCACTTGTTAACCACTCTTTGTAATTTTTATGTGATATGAGCGTAAGAGTGGGTGTACGTTGTGTCAGTTATGCGCCTACAAGTAGGCCAGAACATCGGATTTTTGCGATGCTTTTTATTTACTAGGATAGCTTCCCTAGGTCCTACATTAGTCGCCTCTTACGACATGCCTGTAGGCCCCATGGTACTATTATTTGCTTCTCTTGCAGGCCCAGGCACTACATGGACGAAATGCTTTCAACGAGATAGCACATTAGACATTTCCATGCGTGCTTTTTCCTACGCTGCAGCAGCCATCTCAAAGTCCATCTGCTCACCGTAGCAATGAGAAGATTATTATTTTCTCTTTCTCTACTACGAGGACGACATTGTTTGGCATGACCAGACTTAACTCCTAATTGTTGCAATCGTCCCAGTGTCTGAGACTGGCCCATATCATGTAAATTAACACCAAAGCAATCCCCAGAGCACATCCTACAAGACTGCCCTAGCCTGAGCAGTGTGAGAATGGAAGTCTGACCAACAGAAACAATCCTACAAAACAAACTATAGGGGACCGGTGAAGACCTCAAGCGTACCACCCTGTTTATGATACATACCGGAGTAGTTGCATAGCAGAAGTTGATCGCTGAAGAATAAGAAGAGGTGTTCAATGCATTAATTACATCAGCTATGTCCATAACTCTGCCAGTATGAGTAGGGGTCATTATTTGCAAGCCAGTCAGCACATTCATTGTCACACACTATAACATGTCCAGTTGTACGTACGTACGGCTTACATACTGTCGTCTACGTGTGTGTTACAGTTTGTGAACAATAGTTACAGTACCTGGTTTAGTCTCGCAAAGTTGGTGTAGCTATGGCGAGGTCCAGGGTAATCCACAGTACAGCACACAATATAGTCTGCCCATCTCACGAGATATGGATCCCATTTCTGCAAATATTGGCAATGTGGTATACTTCAATAAAACGTTATTTAAGGGGAAAAAGTACCTGTTTTCATATCATTTGGTATTTTGATTAAAGTTGCTTTAAGCTCGTATTTCTGTTTCCCAAACGGCCCACAATGGACGTTGTGGTCAACATCACGCCGACCACCTTTACTTCCCAGTGCTTCTGTGATACACAATGAGACTTGGTCGATCTGAGAGTTGTTACGATTGGAATAACTTCTTATCCAACATGAGATATTGAACATGGAACCACCCGTCAAGAAAGTAAGTGAACTAACTACTGTACAATCACGGTTTGTAATGAGATGTAACCAGAAGGCAACATATCGAAACACTGACCAGATTGAGAGAGATGGGTGTCTATATTGGTGCAGCCCGAAAAGAACGACATAGTAAATATTCAAGGAGATTGATTAAGCAACATCGAACTGGCGTGTTGGGCCGCTGGACTCTGCTGGATTTGCTGAGGCGGAGATCGGAGCACGTATGGACATGTCCGGAGTGCTATGATGATAGTCCTCCTATAACTGATAACTGATAACTGATATCAAAACACTGAGTAGTGCAGCTTTATGAAACACAACAATAGACTTAATCAATTTTCCGATCTAAAATAAACTATCAAACAATGTATCACTCACTAACTCATGTCCCATGCCGGCTGGCGTAGACGACCATGGATCTCCACAAACGTCTGCTTTGGTAATGCCTATAAGTTGGGACGTTAACACTTTTTATGTCTTGAAGCTAGCCTGTCCAGAATTTTCTTTCGATGTTTTTCTTTGTATCGTCTTCCACTGATTTTTACCGGTTATCACTGTGTGTTCTAAACCTCCTTTTCTCATCACGTGACCAAAACATAATGAGCTGTCTCTTTCTTATTTTGTTTTAAAAAATGTCTCTGCTCTTTGACCTCTTTCAACATATAACATTTATACATTTTAGCAGTCTGTAGGATTCTTAGCATTCTCCTGAAACCCCATTTGTGTGAGTTCCAGAGGTTTTGATGTTTATTTACAGTCTAAGACTTAAGCACACACTCTCTTACTCTTACAGACACACACACACACATTCTTCTCTCTCACACACAGTTTGTTTAAGACAAACTCTACCTTTCTTTTTACTTTTCTTTTAATCATTCCTTTCGTTTCTCAATCCATTTATAAATTCTCTTTTACAAACACAATTTGTCATTTCTTTAAAAATACACTTTGATACGGACAATCAAAGCAGAGAACCTGCAAAACACCGTAACACCCTTTAGATTTCACCCCCTTGGTTTCGCATTTACTTTCTCTCTATCTTCCACACGTCCTAACTCAACTATACCACATGGTTCCTATTGGTAACATCTCTCAATCTGTTGTGGCAATTGGTCAGGTATTGTGTCTCCTCCTTGGAGAGACTATCTGTGAAACAAGACAAACATTCTTCAACACGAAACAACGTTATTCATATCATGCACAAAAGCAGGTCTTTGACCAGATCGAATTTTAAAAAGACGTTTATGCACACTGATATAGCTAATTAAAATGTAAGCTTTTCTTCTTCTTCTTCTTCTTCTTGCGTTCGTTCTTCACGGCCAATTTTATCATTCTGATTGTGATTTATAATTGATCTTTGACAAGAACGTTTTTACGTTGCACGATTATGCTCCCATGGTGACTAGGCCAGCACACCTGGTTTCAGCCCGCTGTTTATTTACTAGGGTAACTTGCCCTAGAACAATCCGTTGTGTCGTATATTTTGGCTTGGAGCTACGCCTTGACGATCATCTTTTTGCCGTATATTTGGGCTTTGTGATCTACGCCAAACAGTGAGACTTCACTGTACGTCCATTCTGAATCTTTCTGGATTAGGAACATTTCTCGGCGCACATTAGCTTGTTTTAGGAATGTGTCTTATTCGTATAACACACCGTGTAAAGTGTCACTTCGGCAATGTTTGAATTTGGACAGCCTGTCAGATCTTTCATTGTCGGCCTTACTTTACTGACCACTTTGAGTTTATGCCGTAGAATGAACATTCTCTGCCTTTTCGAGACGCGTGTCGGCACTTGGCAACTTGTCTCGGGAGGGCAGTCCGTAGACATCACCCACCTCAGTTCTTCCGGCGATGTTAGTTGTTAATGCAACAGTACCTTGTCCGGTTGTCCCAGGAGAGGCAGTTTCGTTAGGAACTAAATCGCAGTTTTAGAATTTTCGCTTGGCCAACCTTACCCATTAAATGTTTCGGCGCTAAGCCTTTGATACGGAGTTTACCGTAATCTTTCCGTGTATCGACACAATACGTTTATCTTTTTTAGAGACAATTGCCGAGACTTTTGATTCGTTACGCATAGTTCTTATTGATTCTTTTGGATTCATGCTTCTGCTGGACTTCCCAGTCTTTCCGTCCATGTTGGTGATCCATTCACCCCGCGCCTGTCACGACCGCCTGTCGCTCCACCATCAGCGCTGTACACTTTTGCCCCACCGGTGGGCCTACCCGTACATCGTCCGCATGTATGTTCAGTCTGCCTTGGTGCCTGCCCCACCGTGTCTATTGGGTCTCACCGTACACACATTCGCAATGCATCTAGCTTGTCCGGACACAGAGCTTAACTCAGACAACTTCTTCAGGGCTCCGAATATCGTCCTATGTGGGCCCACGTGTAACTCATCTCGGGCCCCAGTTTTGCTCCACTCGGGCCCTCGTCTCTTCTCTGGATGCACCCCTCATCCATTTATGTTTATCCTTTCAGCCTTTCGCTTCGGCCGAGAGAAACGTTCATTAATAGTCACTCTGGGATTCCGCTCTTCTGCGTTGCGAGCGGATCTCATCCAACGTGACTACGTCTGCAACACTACTTATACCAGAGTAACCCTCCCTCGATCATTATCCGCTTAGCCAGACAATATCGGTTGTCTGTTACCAGAGTCTCCACGTGGAGGTGGGGTAGGATCTTGATTAGTACCAGATCACTAATCCTGGCGCGGCGTTGTCCCTGTGCGCCTTTGACTCCAAAATTTAAGCTTTTGAAACAAGTTGTTACAGAAAAGTTCTTAAAACATCATGGACAGAGAAGATAAAAAACAAAGATATCCAACGAGACATGCATATAGATAAGCATTGGCTCATAAATAACATCATGTCCCGGTAGGTCAAATATTTTGACTCTTTTTAACGTCACATGGGCTTGGAGAGAACGCTAATGGAAGGCACAGTTTCTGGAGTAAGAGGCAGAGGGACGACCAGTGGCAGCAGGACATTATTCTTTCTTTGAACGCTCCATATCGACCACTTGTTAACAACTCTTTTTGATTTGTATGTGATCCAAGCCTAAGAGCGATTGTATGTTGTGTCAGTTATGCGTCTACAAGTAGGCCAGCACATCCGATTTCTGCGACTCTTTTTGTTTACTAGGTTGCCCCTACCTCAGTTGCCTCTAACTACATGCCTTGTAGGTCGTAACATTACTATTCTTTGCCGGGAACACACAGATGGCAGGACATCAAAGAAACCTTCTACATGACGCTGGAGGAGATGGTAGAACTTGTTAGAGTCATGCCAGATTTTCAGGCGGTCTGTTTTAAAAGCGGTGTTCCGCCTGGGACATGCTACTAATTAAATAGCTAACTACTACCAGCAGCCTTCCAATGTTCAACATTTGTTCACAAATTCGATTTTATCTCCTGCGTATTACATGTTAAATAAGTTGATACTCGTCCAATCCAAGTTTATTGGCAGACGTAAACGAATTCGGAAATTCCCTGTTTTGTTCAATAGTTTTCCTGGTGGTTGTCATTTCCGGCAACTGCAAAGGGAGATAAGGATTTATACGACACTATCAAGCTGCGCATCAATCACAAATACTGCGAGATTATTGAGATAGAAAAACATGTAATTTCCTCCCTGTTGTAATCTCTTATTCTTTTCTTCGTGGTGAGACCACAGTTTCTATGCGATGGTTATTTTACGTTTCCGTTCTTCGCATTTGTTAATAGACAAATGTGTTAATAGTATAACAAAAAAATGTGTCAGTGATGTAATTAAGATCTGTCAGTGAATTCAGGACGTTAAATATTGTATTGATAATGTGATATAATTTAATAGATGTGCCAATGGTGCAATAGAAAATGCTTTAACAGTGGCGGCTTGTCATTAACCCTTTCGTTGATACATACTTTCCGAAGGCTGAACTAAAAATAACTACTCTTTGTTTCTAGGTCACAAACGTGAATGTACGCCTAAAGCAGTGACAGTAGCAATGTATAATGTGTTAACACGTCTTTAGCCCACAGAGGAGAGATAATAACAGACGTGTTAATGCGTCTTTAGAAGTGAATGGGAAAAACGTATATATACGTCCTTAGCAGCTAAAGGGTTAAGAGCCAGTGGGGCCGGGCCCCACCAAAAATAATGTGTAACGTGTATTTATTACTGCATAAATTATGTGTTCATAATTATTACTTTTAACGTGATAGAAATTAGCTTTAAAAGTTGAACATACAACGCTACAATATCATATACAGTCTAGAATTTGGAGTCTTTTCTCCCTAATTAGTATACTTCACACATTTTCAGAGCATTTTTTTAGTGTCAGTAGAAATGTTGTATTTTTAGACCGTCTGTTAACATAGCGACCATCTGACCTCTCTCTTAACTGGTTATTTCACACAGACAAATATGTGATTTTCATTCATTAAGTAAGGAATGTCTCACGCGACCTATTCAAGGCACAGCTAAGCGGTTAAAATTAAACGGCTAAAGTTTGCGCTCAAAATTAGACCGAATGTGTAAGTACCGAATGATATGTCGAAATAATAGATAATAATATAACTAATTAACTAACCATTATAGAATAGTTTAAGGGAATCGCCCTTTCCATCAATATGCATCTGTGTACGACAATGTACGTTCTAGTAAAGAGGGGGATAACTTCCCGGAATAGACAAATGATAGTAAATACTAAAATATAACCTAATCCAAAAACCGTGATTTTACCGAACATTTTTGTTTGGCCCTACCAACAAAAATAATCACAAGCCGCCACTGCGTTTCAATGGTGTAATAGATGATGTGTCAGTAGTGTAATAATAACAGAGTAAACGAACTCTTTTCCATACCACGAGGTCTGTTGGAAATACGGTGTTACGCCTGTATATTTATTGACCGATGATGGATTATGTGATCAACATCACGCCAGTGGCTTTTTCTTTTCTGTACTTTTCTGGTACCAAATTGAGACTGTGTTTACCTCAATTCTTTAGTTAGATCATTTAGACCGGTTGGACTAACGATGCCACTTTGTTAGAGGTCTTATTTGGTCGAAAACGATATCAAGCTCTTTTCTTGAGCAGATCTATGTCGCTGTTCCGATCAGTCTTTGGTTCGATTCGGTCTGCCTCTTTCTGATTTCACATATATACTGTCTATTGTCTTCTCCAGATGGATGATGGAATTGGTTGTCCACTCTTGCCGTAAAGCGTGGGGATGGGAGTTTTAATTTGCATTCTAGGGCCAGATGAGTCGTCCTGGTTGTGTTATATCCATCTTTATGTAGTGTGGTCTTGATATTGTCTATTCCTCTTTTTATTGGTCATCCTTGGCTCTAGTAACTGATATCTTTTTCTTGGTCATCCTTGGCTCTAGTAACTGATATCTTTTTATTGGTCATCCTTGGCTCTAGTAACTGATATCTTTTTCTTGGTCATCCTTGGCTCTAGTAACTGATATCTTTTTCTTGGTCATCCTTGGCTCTAGTAACTGATATCTTTTTCTTGGTCATCCTTGGCTCTAGTAACTGATATCTTTTTATTGTATGCTGTTATTGGTGGTTAGTTGTATTCCATTCTCATTGAATGTCCAAACCACTGCATTCGGTTCATGAAGTTATGTCCACTCCACTTCTCATGTCCTCATTTCATAGTCTATCTTTCCTGGTTATATACTTCTTGGTGTTTATATTTCCAGAGAATTTCACATACATGGCTAGCATTTGTTTCGCAATTATAACCAGTCTAATTGAGATTTGAAACAGATGGAGTTTGTGCTTGAGAATCGTCATAAAGCAATGGCTGATGCATTTGTTTCGCAATTATAAGCAGTCTAATTGAGATTTGAGACAGTTGGAGTTTATGCTTGAGAACCGTCATAAAGCAATGGCTGATGCATTTGTTTCGCAATTATAAGCAGTCTAATTGAGATTTGAGACAGTTGGAGTTTATGCTTGAGAACCGTCATAAAGCAATGGCTGATGCATTTGTTTCGCAGGTCCATAGTTACATAATACAATTTTCGGTAGAAATTTTAGAGCTTAGTGTATGAAGTGACTGTCTCTTCACAATTATAATCCCTAATGTGTAGGAGGTAAGAGCTCCAGTTCCTTTCTTTCCGCGTGGAACGTCCAATGTGGGACTGCATCCACAACCTTCTTGGGCGCGAGCCGAACACTCGCCAATTTGTACTTTCACAAACAATAAAAAACGTAATTAATTTTTGTATTTATAATATAGAAAGCAAGTTGAATGCATTTGAAAATAGATGTCTGCGAAAAATAATGAATAGAAAATGGAACGAATTCAGGAGAAATGATGAAATCAGAGATATGTCTGGTCAACCACTAGTGACAACTGTTATAAGAAAGAGAAGATGGAGATATGTTGGGCACACCTTGAGGAGAAATGATCAATGAATATCAAAGCAGGCATTGAAGTGGGATGAAAAGGGTTCAAGAAGGAGAGGTCGACCTAAGGAGACCCTGAAACGAACTTTGCTGAGAGAGGCAGGAAATATCGGTCTCAGTTCCTTGGAGGAGAATGAGCGAGTTGCCCTGGATAGAGCGGTATGGAGAAATTACTTGCAGGTCCTATGTAATGTATAACGGTACGAGAGGAATTATTATATTATTATTTTGTATAATATTACATAAAATAAATTACCTTGGTATTGTGAATCTAAATATGTAGTGGGTGGATAAAGACCTCCTAAAATTGAAGGTTGCAAATGAAGTGGCACCGTTCCTACGCCTGTAAAGCACAATCAGAACACAAACAAATCTGTTATCAAATCTGTTATCAAATCTGTTATCAAATCTGTTATCAAATCTGTTATCAAATCTGTTATCAAATATGTTATCAAATCTGTTATCAAATATGTTATCAAATCTGTTATCAAATCTGTTATCAAATATCGTCAGAACTTTCAATATATAAATATCATCATCATCAAGTAGCTTGTCACTTCCGGAACTTGGCTCCCATGACAGCAATCATGAAAAAACTCTCTGTTCTGTGCAAGTTGGTCGTCAGATCAGATCGGTTTCAGATCGTCAATGACATCTTCTACGTCTTCTTCTCAATCTTCTTCGAGGCACCATTCCTTCCAAAATTATCTTCTCCAGGCACTCATGTTGTTTGATGTGTCCGAAATATTTCATTTTCCTTGATTTAATTTTCCATGCTCTGTATTAGCCAACTCTCTTTAATTTTCCTTGATTTAATTTTCCATGCTCTGTATTAGCCAACTCTCTTTAATTTTTACGAAAGGTAAAAATAGACATCACCGTTCAGAAAGCAATGGCAAACTACTGAACGTATAAGTTATGCCTAGAAAATCAATGACTTGTTTACTTTGGTTGATGGCTATGTCATGTGAAGGATATGCCGCGATTTTTATTTTCTACTTAGGAACAAAATGTTCAACTAATTCAAAAATATTTCAGAAATGATAGTCTATGGAGCTTCAACTTTGGTGCACTCCGGCTAAAAACTGTTGCAGAACAGAAGTTCTTTCTCTGTCCATAATATTCTAAGTACTCTTCTGTAGCATTTGCATTCAAAGGCATTAAGGAATTTCGCCGCTTTGTCAATGGTCCATGTCTCACAACGATATGTTGCCAAGGGAAAAACGCAGGCTCCTAAACCAATATATATCTACAGTAAATAATTTATCAAGATTTCGTTATATACGAAATCATATTGTTATACACCATATTGTTAACAGTCTCATGCAGCACATATGCATGCTGGGAAGATGAACACGTGACCGTATGTTAATTATTGGATACTCATTACTAGTGCAAAATGTCATCAATATCCGTGCACTCTAGCACGCGTGGTGTAGCAAGTCCCGTTTTCATTTGAACACGCCTCGTAGTTCTACATGGCTTTACAAGAAATTAAACAACTAAAAACATTATGGAATGAGACTGATATGTGTGCTGTTGAATATAAGTGTTACAGAAGAGTCCTCCGTATATCATGGACAGATAAGAGAATAAATAGATCTATCCAAAGGGAACTCAGAATCAAAGAAAACTGCCTGCTGCTACTAATACGAATAAAAATATTGAAGTATTTTGGACATATAAAAAACACGAAGGGCTGGAGGACCATTATGGAAGAAAACACCCTGCCAAGAGGAGAAGAGGAAGACAACGGAAAAGATGTATTCACAATGCAACTGATGATTTGAGCATGACGGTTGCAGAGACCTATCTGGTTTATTAAAGATAAAAAATGTTTAAGAACTGTTATGGTGGCAAAGTCCTGCTCAGGACAAGCTATTTGATAATGATGGCGATGTAAAATTACCACTGGCAATTGGAAATCGACAGAAGAGCAAACTCGTAATCTGCTAACCCGAACCAAAATAATGAATGTCTACTTAGTGAGCGTCTGTAGCTAAAACGATAGTCAGCTCGATCGCAACCCAAGCGTATCTGGCTCAAACTCCGCTGCGGGAAAGTTTGGATGCAAATTCGTTTCCGTGGGATTTTTACCATAGTTAAAAATAGACCTCACCGTTCAGAAAGCAATGGCAAACTACTTAACGTATAAGTGGTGCCAAGAAAATCAACGACTCGTTTACTGTGGTTGGTGGCTACTTCCTGTAAGGGATACATTTTCTACTTCATGTTCTACTTAGAAACAAAATGTTCACTAATACAAAAATATTTCAGAAATGACAGTCTATGGTGTTTCAACATTTGTGCACTTCGACTAAAATCTTCCTGTGTAAGAAAGAGATCGATGTAGTTATTTCCCGAATGGGAATCAATATGGGATCTATCAATCAGCATAGCAAAGTATCTTCTTCTTCTTCTTCTTGGAGCGCTCCATATCGACCACTTGTTAACCATTCTTTGTGATTTGTATATAATCCAAGCCTAAGAACGATTATACGTTGTGCCAGTCATACGCCTACGAGTAGGCCAGCACATCCTATTTCTTCGACGCATTTTACTTACTAGTGTAGTAGCCAATCCCCCCCCTAGGTGGCAGCTAATGAACCAGACAGTTAGCTTTAGTGTGTAGTTGGTAGATATTTCGATATTCTTATTAGCTGACCGTAGTGTTTGCGCACTAAATCTGCATCTGTCCACTATAAGCAGTATGGCAACACTAAACGAGACCTGACGTAGTAAAACTAATCGACGTAGTTGTGTAGTGACGGCGTAGAAACGGT
The DNA here is from genome assembly GCA_020796225.1 of Arion vulgaris. Taxonomy (NCBI): domain Eukaryota; kingdom Metazoa; phylum Mollusca; class Gastropoda; order Stylommatophora; family Arionidae; genus Arion; species Arion vulgaris. Next base: position 47,924,196 of record CM036757.1, read on the forward strand.
AGTAAACTCAGGAGAGACGAACAATAGCATTGGGCACGACCAGACGTGTTCGTGTATTGTCCCCAAATTATAACAGCAAATAAATGTATATGAAATGAATCCACCTGGTTCGTTTAGTATATTATAGTTGCATGAAAGAAACATCGTCAAAGATACACTATCATCCAATGGAACATCATCATCATCAGGACTAAATAACACCCCAGGATCATCTAGAACATCAGAAACTGTCATAGCCCCTCCCCATATGGCAGCGGAGGAATGGACAGTTAGCCAGATAGTTAGTGTAGTATGTAATTAGATATTTAATAGTTGAGACTATGTGTTGCACTCTCTAAGCAGAGACGCAACACATAACAACGAGACATTTTGACGTAATAAAAACTACGTAGTTGTGTAGTGACAGTTAGTTAGCAACATTTTAGAAGACAAAGGAGAGATGACACGAACCTTAAGATGGATGGACATGTTGCATGATCTGTCCACTCACACACTTATATCAACCAATAAATATGCCTATGTAAACTCTACATAGTTATTGAGTATATCTTAGTTACGAATGAATGCCCTAAGATAGAAAGGAGTCAATATTAGCTGAGAATGACATCTCTTGCAACTACAAACCAAATAGGAACGCACTGGTACTTTATATATATATTTACACTTTGTGGGTGCGAGGGATCTAATGAAGATGGATCAAGAGTAAGAATCACAATGAGGAGCACACGAACAAGCCACCACTCGGCCCTGACCATAAAGATGACAAAGGGAGAAACCTGAGACTACTACAGGTCCTCGGGAGGGGGCCCCTACTTCAAAACTATAACACTAGGATAGCTTCCCTATGCCCCTACCTCTGTCGCCTCTTGCGACATGCTTTGTAGGTTACAGTGTTACTTTTCTTTGCTCCCCATGCGAACCCCGGTAATACACAGGTACGCAATAAATCGAGTTGTGTAACAGCAGTATTGCTATTTTCATATATACAACATCGTCCGAAAGGTTAACGGGGCCCAAATTTGGGGTGTAAAGAATAGAACCACTGTTACCTGCCACGCATGTCGTAAGAGGCGATTAAGGAGGTTTGGCTGAAATCGGATGCATGTGTCCGCTAGGGAATGCTAACCCGAAACAAATGCTTGCAGAAAACGGATGCACCAGGCCGTAAGGCGCATAACATGGTGCAACGACCCTCACAATGAGGAATGGGATATTGGATTCTACGGTCGCCAATCTGCCTCGGAGACTTAGCCACGCAGTAAGAATGTCAGACCTACTATCACGAGGTGTGGCCAAAACTTACTGCGGGAAGTCGGCACAAACAGGGAAGCAGAAATCATAGGAATTATATCCTACAGAATTGCCCCCAGTATGCAGACTTGAGAAGAAAGAGGTGGCCCACTTACACTAGCGTCCAAGACAAACTGTATGGCGTGGCTGATAATCTGAGGCAGACGGCTGCCTTTATTAGAGAATCCGAAATCCCAATCTAGTGAGAACGCAGAAGAAGAAATATATACAACATCATACTAGAGCTATCACTCACCTGGAGATTTGCACAAATCGGAATAACAAAATGTGCCCCTTGGACAATTCGAACAAGTAGGTCCCAGCGTATAAGGGAAAGAAGCCAATAAATTTGATCTGAAATTTGAAATATTTAGCAGTTATTTCCCATCTTTTACAAACTGCAATGATCGGATGATTAGAAGGAAAAGTTAGAATATTGTATGGAATCCATCTCACTGTGACATTGCAGGCAATGAGAGTGCTGATGTCAGCTAAGGGGACAGTGCCACAGAGCAAATTTGCAAACCCCTGTCTTTTCAAGAGGTCAAAACCCTCATACAGAGAAGATCTGCAGTAGACTGGAAGACAAACACTGAATATGATTATGGAAAAGACTTCGTCAAAAACCTAAGCAGAACAGACCAGGTCATTATATTTCGACTACGCACCGGGCACTGCAGACTCAGCAAACACTTATATAGACTAGGAATAAGTCAAACAGCTCTCTGCCAGTGTCAGCAGGCGGAACAGACACCAGAGCATATCCTGCAAGACTGTCCTCTCCTGTATGAGCTGAGAAGCAACATGTAGCCACACCCAGTCGACCTGAAAACTAAGCTTTCGGGAAACCTGACAGACCTGAAGCTGACTGCCCAGTTTGTGGTTCACAGTAAATTAATCGCATGACCAGAGATCGCAGAAGAAGAATTATGGAAACAACGAATATAAGAAATGGAAAATAAATACTGAAAAAAAACAGAGATTTAAAAGAGCAGAATTGAAATAAATAAAAATAGCAATGATAAAAATGTGTTCATGCATGTGTATATAAATTTATAGATGATTGCTGGAGTTCAGAGTAACAACCGTGCTGACTTTCTTTCCAACAATGTCCCAACTCAAGCGGGCAGAAGCGTGAACAGAGCCGATATCGTCAATGCGGTACGTTCTCATTTATGTGACACGAGCGAGTCTCATACACTGGAACGAGTTCGAGAATTAGGCATTAAGTTTGGACATGCCAGACAGTGTCGCCTTCGTTGTAGAGAAAGAAGATATACTAATCAGCTTCTCATGGGTACGGTGAGCAAATGGACTTTGGGATGGGTGCTGCAGCAGGGACGGAGCACGAAGGGGAATGCCCAATGTGCCATGACGTCGATTGCATAACACAACATAACATAAGATGGATGATTAATTGATTGATTGATTGATTGATTAAATGATTAATTGATTGATTGATTTATTGATTAAATGATTGATTGATTTATTGATTTATTGATTTATTGATGGGACCGTCATCATTGCACTTCGGTGAGAAATCATGTGTTATCCGATCTCTTTCTTACACAGGAAGATCTCAGCGGCAGTGCACGAACTCCGTAGCACTGGCGAGGGTCTCCGATGTAATTTAGAAGATTGCGAATATATTTTTGTAGAAACTTTATTTAAAAAATTTTCTAATGAATTTTTTCCCCGCGCAACGGCTTTCCTGCTCTTCTCGATTTTGAACTGCAAAGGTTTATTTTAGGTTCCCAAATGGAACACGAGACATAAGTTTTATCGTCCGTCTCCGATAGGACTAGAAACTCGATTCACGAGGGAAGGAACCTGGTACCTTTGGTACGAGTACCTAACCTCTTGACCACAGTGACCCTTGTATAAAACTTGATGGATCAATGAATCGATAAATGGATGGAAAGTGAACGATGGAACTGGACATGAGAAGGGAAGTCTAGATAGAGGTACCTAGGGCAGTAGAAACAAACATAAAATTTACCTAGGGGAGTAGAAACATACACAAGATTTACCTAGGGCAGTAGAAACATACACAAGATTTACCTAGGGCAGTAGAAACATACACAAAATTTACCTAGGGAGTAGAAACATACACAAGATTTACCTAGGGCAGTAGAAACATACACAAGATTTACCTAGGGGAGTAGAAACAGACACAAGATTTACCTAGGGGAGTAGAAACATACACAAGATTTACCTATGGGAGTAGAAACATACACAAGATTTACCTAGGGGAGTAGAAACATACACAAGATTTACCTAGGGCAGTAGAAACATACACAAGATTTACCTAGGGCAGTAGAAACATACACAAGATTTACCTAGGGCAGTAGAAACATACACAAGATTTACCTAGGGCAGTAGAAACAAACATAAAATTTACCTAGGGGAGTAGAAACATACAAAAGATTTACCTATGGGAGTAGAAACATACACAAGATTTACCTAGGGGAGTAGAAACTCAAAATATTTACCTAGGGGAGTAGAAATATACAAAAAAATTTACATAGGTCAGTAGAAACATACAAAAGACAGAAACATACAAAAGATTTACCTAGGGGAGTAGAAACATACAAAAGATTTACCTAGGGAAGTAGAAATATACAAAAGATTTACCTAGTGGAGTAGAAAGAGGGGCGGCTCGTCATTAAGGGCCAGTGGGGCCAGACCCACCAAAAATATTGAGTAACGTGTACTTATTATTTCAGACATTATTTATTTATAATTATTACTTTCAACAGGATACTGATTAGCTTTGAAAGTTGATATATAGCGCTAAAATATCACACACATTCTGAAATCTAATATTCAACATATTTTTCCTCTAATTAGTATACACCCATAGTCATTAGGGGCCAGTAAGAATAGGCCTACCAAACCAAAATAATTAACGTTTACTAATTTTTTATTATTATTTTGTTCGTAATTATTATTGTTAACTTGACACTGATTAGCTTTGAAAGTTGAATATTTAACACTAAAATATAAATGGTATATCATAATAATATAACAATTATAATAATATATAAACATTATTATTTAAAAAACTATTATAAACGGTCTCCAATTCAGCTTCTCTCTATAACGCTTGACATATATATCAGCGCACTATGTTTTATCGGGTCGTTTTAAAATTCTCTACTGACGATGTAACATTGCGACCTATGACCTTTGACCGCTACCTTTAATAATAATTGTCAAAACAATTTATGTCATTTTATTCACCGGAAGCTCAGTTTCTACGCGATCAACCAATTAACAGTTAAACGACGACTCTTGATTAAATAGTACTTTGTATAATTATCGATTGAATCACAAATTATATATAACATAGTAGAAAAGAATATGCATTAATAGAAATATGTAACTAACTATTATTATAATCGTTAACGGTAATCGTCCATTTCGTATTCAATATACATATATCTTCTACAACGCACACTCGTTTTTGCGATTGACAAGCTGTGACCTACTTTTGAAGTTGTGGCTTACTCGAAATTCAAAATGAATCAAGTGGATTATTTATTAAGAAATCCATTTCCTTCGTTAAAGATAGAAGAAAAGCTTGAAATTAAATGGCTAGGTGCACATCAGCCAAATAGCTTTGTATATGTGCAACAAGATGGCAAGAAAAAGAGGACTTTCAATAATAAGTGGTTTAGTAAAAAATCGTGGTTAACTGTCAGTGAAGAAAAGCAAAGTTTTTGTTTTTATTGTTTGCTATTTCATGGTGAAGGACTGTGTCAACGGTAGGTTGTAGGGATCTCTTTTGTACCTTAGTTATATGGTATATATTTTAGTTGTTGTTGAACCCCAGGAATTATGTTTTCACCATTCTGCCTATAGTGCGTGGGGGAGAGTGCCCGGCTTTCTTGCATTGAGAGCTGGCAATTATGGTTGACCATTGATTCAGGAGGAGAGTATACGATTGCACGCGACTCGTACGTTGTTACTTCTTACATTTGCTTTGCATTTATGCAACTTTTTCATTAGACATCGGCAAAAGATGCGTGCATTCACTAGTATTTAGGACCCAAGAGGCGTGTCTGTGTTTGCTTTATTACTTATACCAGAGTAGCTCTCTCTCGATCCTTACCCACTTAGCCAGACATGATCTTTTGTTTTTTTCCCAGGGTCACCACGAGGAGGTGAAGTAGGGTCTTGATCAATGCCAGTTCACTTACTCTGGCGCAACGTTGTCCCGTTTGTTATTTGCGCATGCGGCGCCAGATCATTATAGTAAAGGGGGAATAACTTCGCGGAATAGACAAATAATAGTAAATACTAAAATATAAACCGAGCACAAAAACCATAATTTTTCCGAAATTTGTGTCTGCCCCCACCACCAAAAATGACCACGAGCCGCCACTGGTAGAAACATACAAAAAACTTACCTAGGGAGTAGAAACATATAAATAATGATGCAGGAATACTGCCAACCCAGTGTTCAATCTGGGACACGTATTTAGAGCACATCCTACTTGATTGACATGAGCTGTTATCATCTGAGAAAACATAAGACATTGAAAAGGTGTCATGTTACTTAGTTAAAGTATCTTACGATTATAGTTTTTCTTGTTTCTGCTGTTTCTTCTTCTACTTTTTCTTCTTCTACTTTTTCTTCTTCTTTTTCTTCTTTTTCTTCTTCTTTTTCTTCTTCTTTTCTTCTTCTTCTTTTTCTTCTTCTTCTTTTTCTTCTTCTTTTTCTTTTCTTCTGTTTCTTCTTCCACATTTTCTTTTCTTATTTTTTCTTCTTCTTTTTCTTCTTTTTTTTTCTTATTTTTCTTCTTCTACTTTTTCTTCTTCTTTTTCTTCTTTCTTTTCTTCTTTTTCTTCTTCTTCTTTTTCTTCTTCTTCTCTTTCTTCCTTCTTTTTATTCTTCTACTTTTTCTTCTTCTTCTTTTCTTCTTCTTCTTCTTCTTCTTCTTCTTTTCTTCTTCTTCTTTTTCTTCTTCTTCTTTTTCTTTTTCTTCTTCTTTTTTTTCTTCTTCTTTTTCTTCTTCTTTTTTTTTTCTTCTTTTCTTTTCTTCTACTTTTCTTCTTCTTCTTTTCTTCTTTCTTTTCTTCTTTTTCTTCTTCTTTTCTTCTTCTTTTTCTTCTTTTTCTTCTTCTTTTTCTTCTTCTTCTTTTTTTCTTCTTCTTCTCTTTCTTCCTTCTTTTTATTCTTCTACTTTTTCTTCTTCTTCTTTTTCTTCTTCTTCTTCCTCTTTTTCTTCTTCTTCTTTTTCGTCTTATTCTTTTTCGTCCTCTTCTTCTTCTTCTTTTTCTTCTTCTTCTTCTTCTTCTTCACATTTTCTTCTTCTTTTTCTTCTTCTACTTTTTCTTCTTCTTCTTTTTCTTCTTTCTTTTCTTCTTTTTCTTCTTCTTCTTTTTCTTCTTCTTCTCTTTCTTCCTTTTTTTTATTCTTCTACTTTTTCTTCTTCTTCTTTTTCTTCTTCTTCTTCTTCTTCTTCTTCTTTTCTTCTTCTTCTTTTCGTCTTATTCTTTTTCGTCCTCTTCTTCTTCTTCTTTTTCTTCTTCTACATTTTCTTCTTCTTTTTCTTCTTCTACTTTTTCTTCTTCTTTTTCTTCTTTTTTTCTTCTTCTTTTTCTTCTTCTTTTTCTTCTTCTTCTTTTTCGTCTTATTCTTTTTCGTCCTCTTCTTCTTCTTCTTCTTTTTCTTCTTCTACATTTTCTTCTTCTTTTTCTTCTTCTACTTTTTTCTTCTTCTTTTCTTCTTTTTCTTCTTCTTCTTTTTCTTCTTCTTTTTTTTCTTCTTCTTCTTTTTCCATGAAAGGAGGGTCTCTGTGGCGCAGATGTTAGTCGCTCGCCTCTCGTTGCAAAGGTACCCGGTTTTCTCTCCCTCGTGGAGCCATCAGAATATTTTTTGAGAGATCTCTGATCTCAGTGTAGATGTCATCGAGTTCCTAGTCCTATTGGAGAAAGTCGATAAAACGTAGGCCCCGTGTTCAATTAAAGCACTTGAAATAACCCTTGGCAGTTCAAAATGCGAGGAGAGCTGGCTGGAAAACCGCTGCCTGACAAAATTCATTTTTTAAATTTTAAATAACATTCCTGCATAATATCTAGACCATCTTTAAAATTACGTCGTGGACCATTGCCGGTGCTAGGGAGTTCGTGTACTACCTCTGAGATCTTTCTGTGTAAGAAAGAGTTTGGAGCACACATTGTTTCTCACCGAGGTGCGATGCTGATGGTCGTATCAATCAATCAATCTCATTCAACGAATCCAGTACTGCTTAGGCGCTTGTCCTTCGGTTAAATACCATGTATTCTTTTCTTTGCGTTCGTTCTTTACGACCAATTTTAATCACTCTTTGTGATATGTTTGATCTTTGCCAAGAACGTGTATACGTTGCACATTGGTTTGGTAGGCCCCTAAACCTTAGACCTATACGTTTAGGACATGTGCATCCAATTTCATCCAAACCTCCTAAGTCGCCTCTTACGACAAGCGTGGCAGGTAACAGTGGTTCTATTGTTTACACCCCAAATTTGGGCCCCGGTAACCACTCGGTACCATGTAGTACTTATTTTCTACATAGCGCTGCCAAGCTTTCAAACTTTTCTGAGAGAAATAACAAATATAGATCTCATCTCCATAGGAGAGATTGAACGAGTTATTGCGGATAGAGTGGTATGGATAAATTGCTTGCAAGCCCTATGTAACATATAACGGTAAGAGGGGAATATTATAATAACAATAACTGACCAAGTCTGATGACAGCACACTAAAATTCATAGATACAGTTAGACGGGAACAATCTTAATCTCATCTTTTATGTTGAATGCTTTGTTCGATAAAGGCCTTTTGATCGCTGTATCTTGTTTTTATACTTTATAAACTACATTACTTTGTTTTAATGTGTTTCTCTTTGGCTAAATAGTTTCACTGCAGTCTTCTCTTATGTCAATAAGAAAGACACGACACCCAGTAACTCCTCGATTTTTGAAGATCTCAACTGATTGCGAAAATCTAAAACGCCCATCTCACGAATGTCTGCGACTCCTTTTAGTCACTATGGTAGCTTCCCTAGGCCCCTACCGTAGTCGCCTCTTACGACATGCCTTGTAGGTGGCAGTGTTACTATTATTTGCTCCCCTTGTGAGCCCCGGAAACACATGGGTGATCTTCCTGTATAAGAAAGATTTATTAAAGAATAAAGAGAATACTTCACCAAATGTTAATCATCTTAGATCATCTGGCGTCTCAAGTAAGTTCTATTGAAACATTGTACACTGATATTAAGATATTCCACTTCATTTAAAACGTTTCTTATTTCACTCATTTCATGTACAATCGTGGTGCTATGTGAAATCTTTTTTGAACCATTTACAAAAAGGATGAAAAAACTGGACCACAGTAACAGTACTGAAAACGGATGTGTCGGGAAAACGTCTCAATATCAAAGTCTCGTTTTTAACTGCGATATAGCATAACAAATTCCTATTACATGTAAAGCAAAATCAAAGTCTCGTTTTTAACTGCGATATAGCATAACAAATTCCTATTACATGTAGAACAATATTAAAGTCTCGTTTTTAACTGCGATACAGCATAACAAATTCCTATTACATGTAAAGCAATATTAAATTCTCGTTTTTAACTGTGATACAGCATAACAAATTCCTACTCCAAGTGGAGCAATATCATAGTCTCGTTTTCAACTGCGATATAGCATAACAAATTCCTATTACATCTAGAACAATATTAAAGTCTCGTTTTTAACTGCGATACAGCATAACAAATTTATATTCCATGGAGAGCAATATCAAAGTCTCGTTTTTAACTGCGATATAGCATAACAAATTCCTATTACATGTAAAGCAATATCAAAGTCTTGTTTTTAACTGCGATACAGCATAACAAATTCCTATTCCACATAGAAGGGAAAACTGAAGAGTACAACAATATAGAAATAAAAATAAATTTTCCCGAAGCCTTTTCATACTTAAAGGTATGAAATCACTTCACATTTCTAGATCCTAGTCTGCTGGAAGTAAGAGGGCCAATTCCTTTCTTTTCTCACGTGTGTAATGTCGTGCGTGGGATTTAACCCACAATTCTCTTGTGTCTGAGTCGCCACGAGAACTCTTACGTTTACGCTAATCCGTCCCACATTTCAACAATATACATATAGCAAGGAACGCTGGTGATAAGGAAAGCAAACCTACATGCAAAAATCAGCCTAATGCGCTATATTAATCTCAACTACTACGCCAGAATTCATAGCTTTGACGAACCAAAGTATCAGTTATCTCACTATATATTTCTTACTGTCTGGATGTGCTGTCCGGGTATACACGGGGTCAGTTTGCATCCGAAATTCACTAATTTTTCTGCAAAATTATATCCTGAAATGTTTAGGTCAATTAAAGTAACAGTTTCGAAATCGGATCAATATTAGATTTAAAATTAAATAAAATTGAATTCTTGATGTCTGATCCTACATATTTCGACCACACAGGTGAATTAAAGGGACATAATCCACAAATTGCTAGATACAACATAGGCATGGATTGCGTCCATTAATTTGTTGTTTCAAACTACGCTATAAAAATTGCGTTTTTCCGTTTGCTTTGGTTTGAGCAAACTGTATAATTTAGGATATTAACTCAAAATCGGGTCAATATTCGTTTTTAAAAAAATAAAACCCAAACTGATATGTCTTATCCGACCCTATCTTATCAAGAGGTCAAAACTCTTATACGGAGAAAATCGGCAGTAGGCTGGAAGACAAACATTGGATATGATTATGGAAAAGACTCCTCAAAACCTAAGCAGAACAGATCAGGTCATTATATTTCAACTACGCATCGGACTCAACAAACACTTATATAGACTAGGAATAAGACAAACAGCTATCTGCCAATGTCAGCAGGCGGAACAAACACCCGAGCATATCCTGCAAGACTGTCCTCTCCTGGGTGAGCTGAGAGGCAACATGTGACCACACCCAGTTGACCTGAAAACTAAGCTTTGGGGAAACCTGACAGATCTGAAGCTGACTGCCCATTTTGTGGTCCACAGTAAATTAAGCGCATGACCAGAAATCGCTGAAGAAGATGATGACATCTCTTGGAACGGCTTCACCAATTCCTCATCAAGGTAGACTAACTACTTTCATCCGTGTAAAGTCGCGTTCATCAGCTAGTGTGTGTGTGTGTATATATATATATATATATATATATATAGCAAATAAAAAATTTATAGGCTTCTTAAAATAGTAACCAATATTTGTTTGGTGCTCACGATATTAACTCTCTTAGTATTTTCATCATCATAATCATCATGATTAATATCACCATCATCACTAATATCATCATCACCATCATCATAAACATCAACATCATCATCATTGTCACCATCATCGTGATCAACATAATCATCATGATTAATATCATCATCATCCTCATAACAATAATCCTCATCATCATTGTCAAATTCATCATCATCATGATTAACACTTAGTATATGCACACTAGACCTTGTTAGCACAGGAGTTAGTGCACTTTCTTCGTAGAATATGTGTGTGGGTTTCAATACTAAAATTGAATCTGGTTCCTCAGGTAAACCAAGCCCCAATTTGATATCATAGAGACACCAGTATGTAAAGTAGGCCAGTGTTTATTGTTTTGGTTTGTGATGTGGTTTGTGTGAAAATTGTTGCTGCAGAAAGGTTTGTCATGGGGCTTGTCGTATTGTAAGAGTTAGTATCATCATTATCACTTATATCATCATCATCACCATCATCATCCCCATTAACAGCAACATCAACATCGCCATCAACGTTATCATCTAGCGTATCCCTGTTGGGGCTTGGCTCCCATGACAGCACCTCAAAATGACTTCCTGCCCTGCGAGAGACGTTCGGTGTCTGCATCAGTCATAATAATATCGTCTATGATATTTTACACCCATCTTCTACTTAGTCGTCCTCTCCTTCGCCTGGCCGGTATCTTTCCCTCCAAAAATCAAATCGTTTCCACAGAATCCAGTTGTTTTATATATCTCATTCATATTTTCATTGTTATCACTTAATCCTCTTTATCAACCATTTCTCATTGATTGATTGATTGATTTATTGATTGATGTGTTGGACCATCATCATTGCACTTTGATGAGTAACCAAAAATATCCGATGGCTCCACGAGGGAGCGAACCGAGTACCTTAAAAACGAAAGGCGAGCACCCAACCTCTATACCACAGACATCTTCTTCTTCTCTTTCACAAAGATACAAAATACATCTCAAGAGGTATTGTAAAATACACTGTACACTAACACAATAGAGCTTGTACTTACTTGGATATATGGACAAGCATTTCCGCAATTATAACTCAATGTATAAGTCCCTTTGTTTATAGTCCATGATACGAAAGCTGAGCTTACAGCGTGATGGAGTGAATTCATACCATAAGTATAGTCCTTCTCATAGTAGAGGTTCGAACCTACATTGAACTCTGTTGAACTTGGACGACGATAATTGCATTTCTCAGCGTAGTGCCCTGCTTTTCTGGCTAAGTCTTCGTCCCATCTCTGGAAGTGGAAGGAGGGATTTAGGGGAGTGTTATGCAGGAGTAATAATTATGTGATCATAAGAGAACTTTATAGTGATCAAATGGCTCAAAGAAAACTCGCTGATGCTACAAATAAGAGAGAGAGAGAATTGAGATATTTTGGACATTTAAAAAGACATGAAGGGCTGGAGAAGTCCATCATGGAAGGAGGCATACCGGCAAAGAGAAGAAGAGGAAGACCATGGAGAAGATGGATTCAGGATGTAACTGATGGTTTGAACATGACAGCTGCAGAGACAGGACATCTGGCCTATCAGAGAGAGAAATTCCGGAGGACTGTTGGGGTGGCAAAGTTCTGCTCAGGGCAAGCTATTTGATAATGATGAATAATTATGTGTCTTGTATTGAGTTGGTGTGTTTTTTGTGTGTGCATCTGTTTTACATGTGTGTGTAAGTATGTGTTTGTGTGTGTTTGTGTGTACTTGTGTATGTTTGTGTGAGTGTATGTATTTGTGTGTGTTAGCATGTGTGTTTGTGTGGGTGTGTGTGTATGTGTGTGTGTGTGACACACAGCAGCAGAATATATTAATCTTGGTTCTCATGTTGTAGTAGGCTGATTTCCAGACCGTTTGAATGGTCATAAATGGACTTTACTAAATTCATCTCCTTCATCATGGCTGATAACACTTTCGAGGTATGTGAAAGCAGTTGTATTTTTGAAGAATGGTAACTTCTAGTTTGACTGTTCTGTGGTGGCCATGCTTATACTCATTATTTTATTTTCGATCTTACTGATTTTTTTTCAGACCAACGATCTTGCTGTACAGGTTAAGGCGGCAAGCTATTCCTATATATATTTATTTGTATGAAATAAAAGTGCATTGTCAGCAGCAAATTCTAGGTCTTCAAAGATGGATATAATTCATCTCTCTCGATCGATCGATCGATCGATCAATCGTTCTTTTTCTGCCGTTTTGATCATTCTTATTGTGATATATAAACGGCCTTTGCCAAGACCGTATTTTTACGCCACATCTTCAGTACCATTTGGAGCTCTGGTGCTTGTTCTTCGGCGACGTGTCCGATTTCAACCAGCGTTTACTGGGTTCGCTCTCCGTTAGTCTTTGACTGTCCCCAGCCGACCTGCAAGGCAGCAGGTTAGAGTTCATCTGATACTTCTTTCCTTATCTTGAGTAGTTTTACACATCACCCAGTCTATGACAATGTTTAACACTAGGGATGACTTGACACATCCTAATTGACCTACTATGGATGTGTTGTTTAAAACTTTCTTTACTTAATTAAGCATTTTGTTCAGATCGTTGTTCTCGTAACTCCATAATAAATCACCAGGTAGCAATGCCCCAACATTTAGATGTGACATGTGCGTATGTAGTGTGTGCGTGTAAAATGGAATTTTCAAATATAATTGTTCGTAGTACATTCAACAACAAAACTATATAGATAACACTTTACTGTGGGTGTTTTCTCATAAGAAATGCAAACAAGTTTAACCATACATACAATTGAAAGCTTGGGTGACAATTCTGATTCAGAAAGAGACAACAATGGTAGTACAACTTCTTGACTTTGTAAAGAAAGACAAGACAAAGAACATACATACCATGCTGTTGTTTTCTGCTGTTTCTTTCAGAAAAAAAGGTTTGAAAGGCAAAGAATTGATTTTATTGCCCTTGGATTTCCCCATAAGTCATAGTATATCTACCCGCACAAAATAGTACACTAACTGTAGAAAGTGTTGCACAAGTCACGAACTCTGTAGCTTCAATAACAATTCTTGGGATCTCCAGAAAAAAAACATTCGCTAGTGCACTGAACGATAAGACCCGAATTCGAACTCACGATCCTCAGAAAGCAAACCAAACCTCTTTACCAAAGAAACCTCAGCTATTTCAAATGTATAGAAGTTGTCGAACCGATACTTAAAATTGATCTCTTAAAAATTGCACTCAACAGAAAATTACATAGAATAGAAATTAATCAAACAGTTCTCTGCCAGTGCCAGCAGGCTGAACAGACACCGGAGCATATCCTGCAAGACTGTCCTCTCCTAGGTGAGCTAAGAAGCAAAATGTGGCTACACTCAATCGACCTAAAAACTAAGCTTTGTGGAAACCTGCCAGACCTGAATCTGACTGCCCAATTTGTGGTCAATAGTCAACTAAGCGCATACCCAGAGATCGCTGAAGAAGAATCTATATGTCAGTACTGACTTTATGTTGCACTGAAGAACTCTCTGACTTCAATGGACACCTACGTGTTGCATATAATGCTTTAACTATTACAAAAACATTGTACGAAGCACATCTGAGATAAAATATATGAAAAGACAATAATCAAATGAGTTAGGAGTTATCAGTTATATGAGGACTATCATCATAGCACTCCGGACACGTCCATATATACTCCGATCTCTGCCTCAACAAATCCAACAGCGTCCAGCTGCCCAACACGCTAGTTCGATGTTGATAATCTCCAACGGCCCAACACGCTAGTTCGATGTTGATTAATCAATCTCTTTGCACAATTGGTATGTCGTTCTTTTCGGGTTGTAGCGATATGTGGTACCAATTTGTCGAAAGCGAGTGGGCCTCACAATCCTGAAACCTTCTGTTCGAAAAAACTCTCTCAGAGCGTTAAAATTTAACTCCTCTGTTATCTTAGCCATGCCAGCCTATCTATCAGTTCGTTCATTACCTCTGTTATCTTAGCCATGCCAGCCTATATATCAGCTCGTTCACTCCCTCTGTTATCTTAGCCATGCAAGCCTATCTAACAGTTCGTTCATTACCTCTGTTATCTTAGCCATGCTAGCCTATCTATCAGCTCGTTCACTCCCTCTGTTATCTTAGCCATGCTAGCCTATCTATCAGCTCGTTCATTACCTCTGTTATCGTAGCCATGCCAGCCTATATATCAGCTCGTTCATTACCTCTGACTCCTGCGTATCCAGGGATGAAAATGAAGGTAATTTCTCTTATCACTGTCTGTGCCAGTACCTCCATTCAGTTTCGTCTCACCATTCCTGTTTTGACTTTACATATCATACTCATGGAGTCACGAAAAGTCCGCATGGGCCTTCTCTGCAAGCTCATGTGGCAGAATGGTCCAGGAGGCCAGTGGTGCATTTCATATGACAACAAGCAGCATGACAATGGAGGTACCGGCGGTGACTAATGCACTACGCTGGCTGGAGTCATAAAACTACACTCGTGCGTGCATTATGAGTGATTCATTGAGTATGATCCGCAAGGTGGAGGCTGGTTCGGTGCGCAGACAATGGAATGAATCACTACAAGCGTCAACAATTTGCAGAATCACGCTTATCTTTGTTCCGGGGCACATGGGTGTCGTTGACAGTGAGAGAGCAGACAGGCTGGCTGGCTATGCTACCATATGAGACGGCCAGCCAATGGACAGAGCTGACATCTTGAACGCCCTCATAGAGTGTGGTCGCAGAGAAGATTTTCTTTTAAACCAACGCACGTCAACTACTAGGTTGCAGGAGCTGGAATTGAAGATTGGAGTAGCAAGAAAAGAACGGCATAACAGGTACGTGAGTAGGCTCATCAATCAAAATCGAATTGGTACGGTCAGTGGCTAGACGCTGCTGGAGATATTGCGAAGGAGATTGGAGCACATATGGACTTGTCCGGAGTGCAATGAAGATATTCCAAACTGAAACTGAACTGAAATTGAAACTCATGGAGTCACTGAGTATTTAAAAAAATCAAATAGTTCACTATAGTATCTGGTCATATACCAGACTATCATTTTACGTCTATAGTAGTTGATAATCTGGAAAGAACCATCAGAAGGTAAAATGGTAGATAACATCAAAGTAACTATACGATAAAATATGCTTATCTTATTCTTCTAACTAAGGCTGCGAGTTTAAACTCTTATATATGCTTGATTGATTGATTGATTGATTGATTGATTGATTGATTGATTGCTTTATTAATTGAAAGGCCATCATCATTGCACTTCGGTGAGTAACAATGTGTGCTCCGATCTCTTTCTTACACAGGAAGATCTCAGCTGCAGTGCACGAATTCCGTAGCATCGGCGAGGGTCCACCGTGTAATTTTGAAGACGGTGAAGATATTTGTGTAGAAATTTAATTTTAAATATTTTCTAACGAATTTTGCCCGGGCAGCGGCTTTCATAACAAGTTCAGAACTTTCATAAAAAGTTCTTACGGCATTAAAAAGATCATTAAAGAGTGCTCATCATACGATGCAATAAGGTATGCCGAGCTTAGTCAAAAAGGTTGCATAGTACAAAAGACTCTTTTGGTAGATCCAAGCCCAAAAATACGGCGATAAACGGATCATTAAAGAGAAATGTACTCAAGATGTCTGGAAAGTGTTTGACTGTCGGCATGGAAGACTCGAACATTTCCGAAGGCCGAAAACGCGGAAACGCACCGGATGCACTTGTTCTACACATAGAGGAGCTTAACGTGGGCGCAACGTTTTAATCGTTCTTGGACAAGGCTGTTTATATATCACAATAATAATGATCAAAATGACCTAGAAAACGATCGAAAAGAAGAGATGAAGATAAAAGTAATTCATATTTTATAAAAAGTCAATAAAAAATATAAATGAAAGTATAATTAAAGGAAGCTGAATACTCAACAACAACAAATTGCGTTTTGAAACTGCAGTAAAAAAAAAACATAGATAAACAAAGAATGAAGTGGTTTGGCCACTTAATAAAAATGCATCCAAACTCCACAGTATACAGAGTCTTCTACAACAGAACATCGGGAAAGAAGACAAGAGGAAGACCCCGGAAAAGATGGTTAGATGGCGTAGCAGAATCCTGTGAAAGAGAAAGATAACAATCACACAAGCCACCAGAACAGCGCAAGACAAAAACAGAAAACCACGACACTGGGCAACAACCCGGTAGCAGTGTGACGACAAAAGAAGAAGAAGAAGTAAAACAAATTAATAATCTAAACGTAAACACGTGGATCAAAAGTAAACAAATGAACTCACCATTTCCAACATGTCTGAAGCCCGAAGCTGTCGATCACGTCTATGACTGTTATGACGATCAATTATATTGGACACTTCCAAACGGATATCTCGTAATCTCCCTTGTACTGCTCCCAGCATCATCACTACTACCACCAACATTCTAACACAATCACTGATATTCATCTTAGAGTTTGTATAGCCCTGACAACATTTCTGCTTTGAAATATTGTTCAGAAATATATGTTTATATATTAGTACATCAAAGTTCAATATACAGAAAGTAACTAGTTACGAGTATTACCATCTCACGCTTATAACAACCGGAAACCTGGGCGCAGAGCCAGAGGATGACTTAGAACAAGAAATTATTAAGAAATATATGTTTATATATTAGTACATCAAAGTTCAATATACAGGAAGTAACTAATTAAGAGTATTACCATCTCACGCTTATATGTTTAGTTAATTCAGTTTTGTTTACGTATTTGTTCTTGATAAAGGTCTAGTACCGAAACGTTGAGTGTTGTTTAATTTCATATTTTATAATTAAATGTTCACTACTTATGTAATACTGCTTATACCTGTCTTTGTTCATTCGTCTATTTGCTCAGTATTACAGCAGCTACCCAAACGATTTTCTTCAGATCTGATCTGATCCGGTCTGAGCACCTCAGATTTGTTGATTTTCGTACATCGCATCTCACGCTTATAACAACCGGTAACCTGGACGCAGAGCCAGAGGATGACATAGAACAAGAAATTATTAAGAAATATATGTTTATATATTAGTACATCAAAGTTCAATATACAGGAAGCAACTTTGTTCACAGCCAACTCTAATATTTGGCCGCATAACTGACCGGGAAAACCCTGACCTAGTTAGAGATGGGGGGCTGGATTTTATATATGTTTGATAGAACACTGCAAGCTTTTTTTGCAATTTTACTCAATTCTATGAGTGTTATTTGTTAATGAAACATATTAATAATACTGATATTAATTATTGTTATTATTGACTTAATATTTATTATTTATATAATAATAATAATTATTGACTTAATAAACATTGATTTAGCATATTGTGTTGGTTTTTTAAAATAAATTCATCTATATACAACAATGCTAGAATGTGAGGTCATGTGACGAAATAAATTCATCTATATACAACAATGCTAGAATGTGAGGCTATGTGACGAAATAAATTCATCTATATACAACAATGCTAGAATGTGAGGTCATGTGACGAAATAAATTCATCTATATACAACAATGCTAGAATGTGAGGCTATGTGACGATTGTGGTCATATTTCCTAGAAATTTGTACATGAGACCGCCGCCCACATGAGTTTATAGTTAGCAGTGCTATGTATTACCATATTGCGCTTATAACAACTGGCAACCTGGACGCAGAGGAAAACCAAGAATCCGAATGATAGATAATATCACATATATCCTGCGACATCAAAGACTAACAACTAAAGTTGCAACACACCAGGCGCCGAATAGAAAACTGAAAATTCACACAACGCTATACAACACATGGGGACAAGACAAGTATTTATTTCTATTATCTACACCGCTAGCATTGTTAATCTCTATAGAAGGATGACATATAGTTGTTGTTTTACTAAATCCCCCACAAGTACACGTATTTCTAATGACATTTGACATACACAACACGATGTACACATTTGAAATTTGAAGTCGTACTCCAAAAATGTTCAAGAAAAACTGAATATTTGGATGAAATGAAGTGAAAATCGTGACATATCCTTTACGGGACGTCACCATCAATCACAATAAACGAGTCGTCTATTTTCTAGGCACCATGTATACATTCAGTAGTTTGCCATTGCTCTCTGAACGGTGAGGTCTATTTTTACCGTTCGTAAAAATCCGAACTGCCCCCGCAGAGTTTGAACCAGGTGCCCTTGGGTTGGGATCGAGCTCACTACCGATTAAGCTACAGACGCCCACCTGTGATTAGGAAAAGTTTCTTTAAAATATTTATAAATTTATGCGTACTAAGAAGAGTTTAATAATTCAGTTGACCGATAGAGACACAGAATTGTAGAGATTCGTGAATTGTAACGCCAGAAAATACGCCACATGATGTTGATAACGATCTACTCTTCTTCTTCTTTTGTCGTCACACTGCTACCGGGTTGTTGCCCAGTGTCGTCACACTGCTACCGGGTTGTTGCCCAGTGTCGTGGTTTTCTGTTTTTGTCTTGTGTAGTTCTAGTGTCGTCACACTGCTACCGGGTTGTTGCCCAGTGTCGTCACACTGCTACCGGGTTATTGCCCAGTGTCGTCACACTGCTACCGGGTTATTGCCCAGTGTCGTCACACTGCTACCGGGTTGTTGCCCAGTGTCGTCATACTGCTACCGGGTTGTTGTCCAGTGTCGTCACACTGCTACCTGGTTGTTGTCCAGTGTCGTGATTTTCTGTTTTTGTCTTGTGCTGTTCTAGTGTCGTCACACTGCTACCGGGGTGTTGCCCAGTGTCGTCACACTGCTACCGGGTTGTTGTCCAGTGTCGTCACACTGCTACCTGGTTGTTGTCCAGTGTCGTCACACTGCTACCTGGTTGTTGTCCAGTGTCGTCACACTGCTACCGGGTTGTTGCCCAGTGTCGTGGCTTTCTGTTTTTGTCTTGCGCTGTTCTTATGGCTTGGTGATTGTTACATTTGCTCTTTCGCAGGATTCTGCTACGCCATCTAACCATCTTTTCCGTGGTCTTCCTCTTGCCTTCTTTCCCGATGTTCTGTTGTAGAAGACTCTGTATACTGTGAAGTTTGGATGCATTCTTATTAAGGGCCAAACCACTTCATTCTTTGTTTCTCAATGTAATTCAAGCAAGGTTCTGTGCCAATTTTCTTTCTTATGCTGATGTTGGTGACTCTGTCTTTTCTGGTGTTGTTTGTAACTTTTCGCATTCAACACATTTGACATGTAGTTATTTTTTGTGACTGCGCTTTGCTCATTGTCCATGTTTGTCTCTGGTAACACAAAGTTACTATTCTATTGAGGTAAAAAGAGAAGAGCTACTTTTACATCTGCAAGATTAGAGAAGTTATGTGTGTATTCAGGATGGATTCAGGATGTAACTAATTATTTCAGCATGACGGCTACATAGACGGGACATCTGACCTATGTGAGAGAGAAATTCAGAAGAACTGTTAGGATGACAAAGGTCTGATAAGCTATATGATGACGATGATGATGATGATGATGATGATGATGATGATGATGATGATGACGATGATGATCATAACAATGATCATGATCATGATAATGTGCGTATTTTGTATTCATTTTGGTTTCAGAAGTAACATACATGCTCCATTTCCTCTTAGTAGTAAATCATAAAAAATACATATCTGGTGAATATAGCAATGGTCCGTGCCATGGACATCGTAACACTTCAGTTCGGTGCCACGAAACCGTAAATCTGGAGAACCTGGGGCTTTTCTGCCAGCCCGCGGAATTGAACCGCACTCACAGTGGGCTTGTCACCCGTCGTCCAACATGTTACGAACACGCTGGGCAGGCAGGATGTATACAATGGTGAAATGCTTCTGAGGACTAGCCTAGATATTAGTAGGAAGTTAATCCTGTTGTATAATGCTATTTAAAACGGGTTTAAAGTATTTAAAGGATTGACTTCATTCCACCAGGTTTTACCCCATACGGCTCGATCCCTCTCCGCCGAACTGGCACGCCACCTGCCGAGGTATTGCACAAAGCACGAACTCCGTAGCTCCAGCAACAATCCTAGGGGTCTCTGGAAAAAAACTGCACTCGTGAACAGAATGGCGCGGTCCGGACTCGAACCCACGACCTTCGACTCAAAGGGCTTAAGCACTTAGCCACAGAGACCTCCATATAATGCTATTTAAAGGTGTCAACGAACAATGACAGCATCAGTAAATGCTCTAAAGAAGAAGAATTTACTTTACCGGGTTTTAACCTATATTGCTCGATCCCTCTGCACAGAAAATACAAGCCACCAGCAGATAGTATTGCACAAAGCACGAACTCCGTAGCTCCAGCAACAATCACGGGATCTCAGGAAAAAATACACCCATGAACAGAATGGTGCAGTCCGGATTCGAACTTGTAATCTTCGGAACACAAAGCAACGGTTTAACCACCTATCCACACACAAAGCACCGGTTTAACCACCTATCCACACACAAAGCAACGGTTTAACCACCTATCCACACACAAAGCAACGGTTTAACCACCTATCCACACACAAAGCACCGGTTTAACCACCTATCCACACACAAAGCAACGGTTTAACCACCTATCCACACACAAAGCAACGGTTTAACCACCTATCCACACACAAAGCAACGGTTTAACCACCTATCCACACACAAAAGACGTACAGCATATCTGATGGAGTTGAAGACTGCCAATTTCGTGACACAGCACACGTTACGTTGAGTAGAAACAATGCTTTTTGATACGAAAGAAAGATTTCAAACACTACCAAGACCAAGGTAAAGATGGCTACACGTTGTTAAAGATGCCATGAACTTGACCGTAATCAGGGTATGAAAACTGGCTGCTATACCTTTTCTGTTACATGTACAGTCCCAGTTAGTCCTGGACGAGAGAGTTAGGTTGACGAATATCGCAACTTTTCCTCACTTTAGTTCAAATACAAAGCTACAGTTTCAGACAACTAACACGTCTGACGCTGCGGTCATCATCGCCTACGATATAGGGCTGTTATATCTGTTACTGTCCTAGCATTAACGTTTGAATGCAATTTACCACCAGTACCGTCCGTCCCTTGACCTACTGATGCACCCTGACATATTGCTCTGTTTCTTGATACTGTCATTCAATTTTTATTGCCGTCTCCATCTTTCCTGTCCGCCTTTAAATTATCAAATTCTTATCTTCAAATCATCTCTTTATAAGTGGGAGTGTGTTTTTTTCTGTCAAAATAGTGGACCTGTCTATCTCATTCTCTTCTCATTCCAAATTGTATATAGTCCGTTCAACTTGTATATAGTCCGTTCAACTTGTATAAAGTCCGTTCAACTTGTATATAGTCCGTCCCACAGATAACAAGTTGTAGCTTTGTAACCATTTGATGAAATAACTTGAAAACTTGCATGGGAACTACACATGTTCCCGACGCTACAAAATATTTTTGCCATTCAAATAATCGTACCATCCAGAAGTTTCCTTCTTTGTCTATATATTTAACGCGTCCATTGGTATGGTTGAACAAAATTAATGTTTACAGCCATTTAACACATTGATAACAAAAATAGCAACATTCATGACGAAATCCGTGGTTTTTTAAAACAATTCTTGCAATTTCCGTGCACCAAATCAAAACGCCGTTGATCGTGGTAAACGAACTCGCTAAAAATGCCGCTAACATCAAAAGAAACCGTTATATTACAAAATCCAGGTTTCCTATAGCAATTTCTTCCATCAGACATTTGCGTCGGTATAATTCTAAGGTTGGGTGAAAAATTTCGCTACTGTGGAACTGATGGTGTTGCTACAATTCGCATTGGATTGTGGGCATGAGTTGTTGAACGGACTATAATATATATTTGTGATGGGTTTCTCCTCTTCTGTTTCTTTTTGTCTCTAATTATGTATTGCCTCACAGCGTCAGTTTAATGAGATATTTGTAGAACTCACTCTTGTGTGTGCTTCCTACATATCTTTCACTGACTCTTATATTTCTATAGTCCACCTTTTACGTGGTTGACCTTCTGCCTTGTATCCGCAGTATCTGAGTAGAGTTGTCATTTAAGGCGCACTATCTATTGATAATCTGTTCATGTAGTCGAACCATTTAATTTTTTTTAATGTTCAGTAATGATATCGTATACCCATTTTATTTCTGTTTCTAAATCGGTCTTTCTTTACATTCCCATCATTCTGCCAAGGCATGTGTTTGGTTTTTGGTTTTTTTAATTTTTATTTTGAATCCAAGAAATGCAAACTTTATATCTGCATTTTCGATAGCAGCAATAGCGAAGTTGTTAGTGTAATTTCCGCTGAAGCGAATGGTTACAGAACCAAATTCAACAGTTAGAATGAGACTTTCCGACCGTTAAGGTTCTCAGATTGACTCATCTTCAAATAAGTATCAGAAAAACACTTTAAAAAATAAAGGCAGCGACATACCGTTGACAAAACCACCAGGGGCGGCTCTTCATTAAGGGCCAGTGGGCCCAGCCCCACCAAAAACCGAAAGGGAATAACTTCCCAGAATAGACAAATAATAATAAATTCTCCAAAAACCATGATTTTTCCGAAAATGTATGTCTGGCCCCACCAAGAAAAATGACCACGAACCGCCACTGAAAATCACCCATCGCTTGCCGTTGATCACAGATAAATTCCTGTCTAACACTGTATTTCTCAATATATCAGATGGTATGGAAACATGTTCTCTACTTTAACCGTTTTCTATTTTTTTCTTATTTTCAAATATTAATTATATCATCTAAATTATCATCAAGTAGATTGTCCCTTCCTGAACTTGGCACACATGACAGCAGTCATGAAAAACTCTCTGTTCTGTACAAGTTGACAGTCGACATTCTCATTCTTAGAAGGTCAATTACATTTTACCCTCATCGTCTTTTAGGTCGTCCTCTCGTTTTTCTTCCAGGCACCAACCCTCCAAAATTATCTTCTCCAGGCACTCATGTCGTTTGATGTATCTAAAATATTTAATTTTCCTTGATTTCATGTTCTTTAATAGCCAACTCTCATTAATACAAGCTGTGCAGAAACATTTGTTCTTTTCTCTGTCCATGATATTCTAAGTACCCTTCTGTAGCATCTGAATTCAAAGGCATTAATGATATTTTCCGCCGCTTTGTCAATGGTCCATGTATCACAACCATATGGTGCCTAAGGAAAAAAGCTGGTTCTTAAACACGTGATTTTTGAAAATGTGATCTATATAATAGAAAATATTATGTTAATAAACTGATCCGAAGTATGTATCTTGAAGCTCTTCGTTCACAAACAATAACACTTCTGTATCTATATAACTCTATACAAACAATAACACTTCTGTATCTATATAACTCTATACATGTTTGCATTATTTTCGCTAGAAACTACACAATATGTGTCAGTGACAAGACATATATAGCGGTATATCAAAAACTGTATACCGGTCAAGTTACAGAAAACATTGAAACCGGACTTGAGTACTTTTATTTATTTTTATGGAGAGATGAACGTGTTTATAGGTTTGCAAGTATGGTTGCTGTAATAAGCAGGTGAGCAATGGACCAGGCTGATATCATGAATTCCCTAAGGGCGAGAGGAGCGTACATGGTTCAAGTAATGTTGGTTAATCTACAACACTAACCAGACTGCAAGAATTCCAAGTCAGGTGTGGTGTAACTAGACAAGAACACTATGCTGGTAGCCAAAGACGAATAGTAAACCAACAAAGAACCGGTGTCGCTAATTGCCAAACGCTGAGAGACATACCGAGGAGGCGATCCGAGCACTTATTGACAAATTGGTTCGACGTGCAGTGATGAGGATCCGACAACTAAAAAAAAAAAATCTATTTCACAAATATTTATTCCCGCCCTGAAATATATTTTTATCAGTTCACACGATCGCAAGTTTTATCAGCAAGACTTATTTATTGTGTTTATATTTTTAGACTACCACTTTACGAAACGGTACCATAATTTCTGATTAATTCCTTGTTTATTAATTTTTCTTTCTTTACTCTTATCCTGTTTTTATTTCACAGCGCCAGGATAAAAAAAAATATTTTTAACGAGCTTTTTGTGTGTGCTTCATAAATAGTGTTTTTCACTGCCACTGTTATGTCTGAGGTCCCAAATTTTACGTCGACGGCTTTTGCTTTGTGTCCACCATATCGAGTATCATTGCTCTTTGAGGTTCACTGTCTGTTGTTAATCTCTTTATATGACTGAACTCATTAATTGTGTGTTTCTTGGTGAAGCTCAGTACTTCTTCTTCTACGAACGCTCCATATCGACCACTTGTTAACCACTCTTTGTGATTTGTATGTGATCCAAGCCTAAGAGCGATTATAAGGTGTGTCAGTTATGCGCCTGTAAGTAGGCCAGATTATCCTATTTCTGTGACGCTTTTTATTTACTAGGGTAGCTTCTCTAGGCCCCTACCTGAGACGCCTCTTACGACATGCCTTGTAGGTCGCAGTGTTACTATTCTCTGCTCCAGTAGTCAGCCCATGCAACACACTGGCGAGTTCAATATTAATGTTGTACACACTTTTTTCCTGATATCTTCATTTCTAAAACGTTCTATTCTTGATATTCCTAGCCTTCTCTGAAGACACTTCATCTTTATCGTGACAAGTTCTCTGCTATCATTTGATTTCAGCATCAATGTGTTTAATTATAACGGCTTTAAAATAAACTGGTAACAAAATAGTCGTTTCGTATTTACCATAGTTAATTCCACAAACCTTTACTTACAATAGACTTTGATCCAGGAAATATGCAGTGTTTATATTGTACGCTAGCACCCCATGATATCTACGCTCCCAAACGCCTACGTATCTGTCGTGAACATTCAGTTGGGTCTATTTTAAGACTAGCCAAACTAGCGATCGTCATTTATAATTGGTAAATCTTGGTGTTTGTGCAGATCGAATGTCAATCTAAACGTGTTTAATGTGTTTTAGATCTATTTTTATTGTCAATCTACGGGTCACTCTTCTAGAACACTTTTATTATAAAGTACACATATAAACATGAAAAGCACAACAACCGATCGGAAGCATTGCAAGACATGCAATGTTTTGGAACCAGAAATGGAAAGAGAAAATGGAGACGGCTTAGACATATATGGAGAAGAGAGATGGAGACTGATATTAAAAGGATAGGAAAAACATGGAAAGAATTGGAAGGGTTAGCAGGAGAGAGGAGCTGGAGGAGTTTGTTGAAGGTCTGTGCTCCGTTGGGAGTTGAAAGGTGAAGAATACACATCTACTGCTCTGCCTTGTTAAAAATATCCATGTTTAACATCCATATCCATGTTTCACATCCATATCCATGTTTCACACCCATATCCATGTTAAAACCCATATCCATGTTACACACCATATCCATGTTTCACACCCATATCCATGTTACACACCCATATCCATGTTACACACCCATATCCATGTTACACACCCATATCCATGTTACACACCCATATCCATGTTACACATCCATATGTTGCCACTGGAAATATCCATGTTTCACACCCATATGTTGCCACTGGAAATATCCATGTTTCACACCCATATGTTGCCACTGGAAATATCCATGTTTCACACCCATATGTTGCCACTGGAAATATCCATGTTTCACACCCATATGTTGCCACTGGAAATATCCATGTTTCACACCCATATGTTGCCACTGGAAATATCCATGTTTCACACCCATATGTTGCCACTGGAAATATCCATGTTTCACATCCATATGTTGCCACTGGAAATATTCATGTTTCACACCCATATGTTGCCACTGGAAATATCCATGTTTCACACCCATATGTTGCCACTGGAAATATCCATGTTTCACACCCATATGTTGCCACTGGAAATATCCATGTTTCACACCCATATGTTGCCACTGGAAATATCCATGTTTCACACCCATATGTTGCCACTGGAAATATCCATGTTTCACACCCATATGTTGCCACTGGAAATATTCATGCTTTTATTATCCTGATCTTTGCTATATTCGACCGTGATAAACCATGATAATCTTTATAGTGTTTGTCAAAGTCTATTGTGAATAGGCTTGAGAGACCTTGGTTGCGGACTATGCTTTCCTAGGGGTGAAGGCAGAAGAAGAAGAGTCTGTTGTAAATATATTAATTTTCTATAAAGAAACAACAATCCAATAAAGTATTCCTGCTGCAACAGTGATATCATAGAACATGTCTGACTTCTCTTTCTGTATCTCATCAATGAAATAGCTTGTCTTAAACATAACTTTGACTCTATAACAGTCCTTCAGAATGTCTCTCTCTTTCTCTCTCTCCCTCTCTCTCTCCCTCTCTCTCTCTCATAGGCCAGGTGTCACGCCTCTGCAGCTATCATGTTGAAATCATCAGTTACATCCTGAATCCACGTTCTTTGTGGTCTTCCTCTTCTCTTTACCGTGATACCGCCTTCCATAATGGTCTTCTTCCTTTCGTGTCTCCCTATATGTCCAAAATACTTCAATTTTCTAATTATCTTTTGTAGCCTTATTTGTGCCTATGAGCCGCTGGGGGCGCTACTATTTATTTGTTTTAGAACGATCTTAAATAAAATTCATTCACCAACAAAATGGTAAATTACTTATAAACATATGTTAATAATTCAGAAAACTGCAGCTGAATTTGTACCTACACCTGCAATGGGAAAATATAACCTAAATTTAATTCAACCACAACCTGTTTTTCAATTCAGTAGCTAATCAGTTAATCCAGTTTTCTTTGAGCTCTTTCTCTATAGATCTATTTGTTCTCTTATCTGTTCATGGTAGAGGTACATAGATATGTGTTCTCTATCTATATATGACAGAATATACTGTTGTTTCTCACTGTTGCTACTTGTTCCAAGGAAAGATTATTAATTATTTTGATGTCTTAAGCATCAATGAAATCCACTGCCATCTCCACGAAAACAAAGCTCAAGATATTCAG
Organism: Arion vulgaris; assembly: GCA_020796225.1. Classification (NCBI taxonomy): domain Eukaryota; kingdom Metazoa; phylum Mollusca; class Gastropoda; order Stylommatophora; family Arionidae; genus Arion; species Arion vulgaris. Next base: position 47,951,742 of record CM036757.1, read on the forward strand.
CTCAATTGTGAAATATGAGTTGCTGTATGGCACGGAAATATGGCGAGTGACTAAGTTAAATACAAATAAGATTCAGATCTTTGTCAATGGATGTCTTCGGTAGATTCTCAGACTGAGATGGTATGACAGAGTTGCAAACACAGAACTGTGGATAAGAACAAGACAGGAACCCATGATGACCCAGGTTAAAAGAAGAAAATGGCGATGGGTCGGACATACTTTACGGAAGACACAGTCGAGTCTCACTAGATAAGCACTTGAGTGAAACCAACAAGGAAAATGAAAAAGAGTACGCCCTAAACAGACCTGGAGATTACGTCTTCTTGAGGAACTGATCGGTGCTCGACTATCTTGGGAGAACATAAAGAAAACAACCAGAGACCGAGAAAAGTGGCGAACAACTATTGAGGCCCTATGCTCCACGAGGAGCGGAACGGAATAAGTAAGCAAGCTTCCAAGCTTATCCAAGTCAAATACATCTTTAGTCAATTCAGGCTCTATTGGGCACCAGAGAAACACTAGGTAATAAAAACGACCAATGTGATGATGTCCACACCACCATCATGTGTGACGTAACTTCAAATAAAAGTACAGATTTAGCAATGTCTTCTTCTTTCTTGTTTACCCTTTCATCTCCTAGGAGGCATAGGTCAACAATCAAGGTTCACCTCCTAGGAGGCATAGGTCAACAATCAAGGTTCACCTCCTAGGAGGCATAGGTCAACAATCAAGGTTCACCTCCTAGGAGGCATAGGTCAACAATCAAGGTTCACCTCCTAGGAGGCATGGAGTCAACAATCAAGGTTCACCTCCTAGGAGGCATAGGTCAACAATCAAGGCCTTGCAAGTTCTCATGCGCTTGGCCGTGGTTATTTAAAGGTAAGTGTTTTTACTGGGTGGAGTAGCTAATCCCACGCCAAACCTCCACGTTTGCTGTAAACAGCATTTGGTAGGTAGTAGTGGTTCTATTTTTTACCCCGAATTCGGGCCCTAGCAACTACACTGACTTCACTTTGGATAGTCTGCCTTCTTTGACTATCTGACAGGAAAGACGTGTAGGCACATTTGCTGAGATTCTCATCGTCTGTATTGTGATCAGATCTCGAATCAGACATGTATGCACCTACCCTTCTAATTTAGCACTGTATGTGTCCAATATACCGTGTAATATAAAAACTGCTTGTTTACTTATGTAAAGTTTTTCAATAGAATTTCATCAAGAAGTCGGGACCTTCTACTTCGAACGCTCCATATCGACCCCTTGTTAAACTATTTTTGTGATTTGTATGTGATCTTAGCCAAGAGCGATTGTACGTTGTAACAGTTATGCGCGTACAAGTAGGCGGGCACACTCGATTTCTGCTATGCTTTTTATTTACTAGTTGACTCCTACCTCAGTCGCCTCTTACGACATGCCTTGTAGGTCGCAGTGTTACTATTCATTGTTTTCCTTGCTGGTCACGATAACACACGGTCAGAAGTCGGGATCAGAATACTACATGCATTCCTGAAGATGTAATTTCTTTACAAATTTCTTTCTTCTGGTGTTTATTACTTTTTTGCATATCCTACCTTAGACGTATTTCATGACATGTTTAACTTGCTGTCCTCAGTGTCACATTTCTCAGCTAAAAGTATGTACGTGTAACAGGATCTAGACGGGTGACATTCGTGCAGTTTATATTAAATAATGATCTTGAATGTTCATGTCAGCGATAAGCTGTTATTCATATTGTTATACCTAAGAGGAACTACTTTACAGATGTTTTGTCAAGACGACATGAGGTCAAAATGTAACTTTAAGTCACGCTTTTAAATCAGATGTGATCTTCTTCTTCTCGTTCGTCCTCTATGAACTCAGTCGTAGTCAGGGCACCCAGTATGGTGATTCTATCTTATTTTTGCGTGACAGCTTGCTTTTCCTATCATCAGTGTCCCTCATCATTCAGAAAAGCCTTCTCCAACTTCAGAAGATAACAGATGTGATATATCTTAGCTTGTTACGGTATAGAGACAAATTATGACTTCAGAAGATAGCAGATGTGATATATCTTAGCTTGTTACGGCACGGATACAAATGATGTCTTCAGAAGATAACAGATGTGATATATCTTAGCTTGTTACGGCATGGATACAAATTATGACTTCAGAAGATAACAGATATGATATATCTTAGCTTGTTACGGTATGGATACAAATTATGTCTTCAGAAGATAACAGATGTGATATATCTTAGCTTGTTACGGTATGGATACAAATGATGTCTTCAGAAGATAACAGATGTGATATATCTTAGCTTGTTACGGTATGGATACAAATGATGTCTTCAGAAGATAACAGATGTGATATATCTTAGCTTGTTACGGTATGGATACAAATGATGTCTTCAGAAGATAACAGATGTGATATATCTTAGCTTGTTACGGTATGGATACAAATGATGTCTTCAGAAGATAACAGATGTGATATATCTTAGCTTGTTACGGTATGGATACAAATGATGTCTTCAGAAGATAACAGATGTGATATATCTTAGCTTGTTACGGTATGGATACAAATGATGTCTTCAGAAGATAACAGATGTGATATATCTTAGCTTGTTACGGTATGGATACAAATTATGTCTTCAGAAGATAACAGATGTGATATATCTTAGCTTGTTACGGCATGGATACAAATTATGACTTCAGAAGATAACAGATGTGATATATCTTAGCTTGTTACGGTATGGATACAAATGATGACTTCAGAAGATAACAGATGTGATATATCTTAGCTTGTTACGGTATGGATACAAATGATGACTTCAGAAGATAACAGATGTGATATATCTTAGTTTGTTACGGTATGGATACAAATGATGTCTTCAGAAGATAACAGATGTGATATATCTTAGTTGTTACGGATGGATACAAATGATGTCTTCAGAAGATAACAGATGTGATATATCTTAGCTTGTTACGGTATGGATACAAATGATGTCTTCAGAAGATAACAGATGTGATATATCTTAGCTTGTTACGGTATGGATACAAATGATGTCTTCAGAATTTAACTCTGATTTATATCTATTCCCTTAGTCTATGGATACAAATGATGTCTTCAAATTTAACTCTATTTTATATCTCACTTGCCTTAGCTCTCATGGGGAGCATAAAATAGTAACATTGTGACCTACAAGGGGTGTCATAGGACGCGACTAAATTATGGGCCTAGGGAAGCTACGCTAGTAAATAAAAAGCATCGCAGAAATCGGATGTGCTGGCTAACTTGTGAGCGCTTATCTGTCATAACGTACAATCGCTCTTAGGCTCAGATCCCATACAAATCACAAAAGTTGGTTAACAGGTGGTCGTTCGAAGAAGAGGAAGATATCTCACTAACTATAGAGTGTACCTGGGATGTCTTACATCCTACACAACCTGCATATCGAGCAGCATTAGCTCATAAATAACATCATATCCCGGTAGATGGAATTTGTTGACCCGTTAAACGTCACAGTGGTTTAGAGAGAATTGTAATAGAAGGCATGGTTCCTGGAGTACGAGACATTGGACGACCCAGACGAAGGTGGCAGCAGGACATCAAAGAATCATTAGACATGGCACTGCAGTAGGCGGGAGAACTTGCTAGAGACTGAGAGATTTGTGGGCGGGCTGTGATGAAAGTGATGTTCCGCAAGGGACATGTTACTTCTTGAACTATATATAGTCTCGGCTTGGCACGAGAAATATTACTTCTCCGGATATGTCACGGAACAGTTCCTTTGACAAATTAATAACAAGCTCTTGAAATTATAGACAACACACACAAAGATATAATTGCGCTAAAAATTAAATATCGTGAAGGTGCTGACCTTTGGCATGTAACACGCGTTGAGACTTTCACGACTTTGAAATTAATTGAGAATACACACTACAGTTGTAAATCTTTCACAAATATTGAAACTTTCAATAATTTAGCAAGCATTGACATCTTTCAATGTTGTATCTGTTTCCTCAGAAGTTTTGATGCTTCGTTGTAGAACAGCTTTGAATTTTGTCCACATGGGCAAAGCTCAGCTTTTATATTTTCATTAGTATCTCCTTTAAACCATATTCATCTTTCTATACATCAAATAGTCTTTATGTGGTTTATCTTAGAAAACTCATAACTAGTTAATGGAACAATGTAGACAGCTCAAAATAATCGGGTTAACCTGTAAATTCCAGCGTCAAGAAGTTGTGCAAATTTCATTGTTTCAGAGTTCAGAGATCGATATTTTTTTTAGCAGACAAACAGACAAACGGACACTATTATTTTGTGCTTTATAGTTAAGATAGTATCTATTTACGTTTTAGTTTGTTGTGATTCTATGACACAAACATATCCGTATTCATTCATGTAGAAACATTTAGTCCTTTGTAGTTACTTTTACTGGTCTATTGTATTATCAATGTATTCAGGGGCGGCAGGTCATTAAGGGCCAGTGGGGCCCGGCCTCACCAAAAATATTGAGTAACCTGTACTTATTATTTTAGACATTATTTGTTCATAATTATTACTTTCAACGAGATACTGATTAGCTTTGAAAGTTGATATATAACGCTAAAATATCATACAAAGTCTGAAATTTGAAATTCATAATCTTTTACCACTAATTAGTATACGCCTCTTGTCATTAGGGGCCAGTAAGAAGTGGCGTCTGTGGCCTAGGGGTTAGTGACTCGGTCTATTAACCCCGACGTTCTGAGTTCGAATCACGCTGCGGACAGTTTGCTTGCAAATTGTTTCCGTTGATTTTAACAAAGGACGATGGCGCCACCCGTTCAGAAAGCAATGGCAAACTACTGAACGTATAAGTGGTGCGTAGAAAATCAACGACTTGTTTACTGTGGTTGATGGCTACGTCCTTTGGGATATGCCACGATTTTCAAGAACCGTCCTACCAAACCAAAAAAATTAACGTGTACTTATTATTTTAGAAATTATTTTTTCGTAATTATTACTTTTAAAATTTGACACTGATTAGCTTTGACAGTTGAATATGTAACACTAAAATATATATTTTATATCAGAATAATATAACAATCCTGTTATTTATATAATATCTCCTTATTAAAATATATTATATGTACTGAAGCCTGTAATAATTCAAGCATTGTGTCTTCCATTATTTCTGGGGCTAGTTTACAAGTGCCTACATTGCGACCTCTGACCTTTGATCGCTATTGCAATGATATTGCCACAAAAATGTCATTTTCATTCGCCGGAAGATATATTCATTCTTACGCGGCCAAACTACTTCTCAGATAAACGATAACTCTAGCTCAAATAGTTCGTTTAGTTATCGATTGAATCCCTAATTTTATATAAAAATAGTATAAAATTATAGAAAGTAATGGTATTAAATAACAAACCTTCTTATAATAATATTAGTTTTATGGAATTGGCCCTTGCATTAACACATCTTCTCTACAGCAATAAATGAAACGACATTCCTGACATTTGAGCCTGGTTCCCCTGTACGTCCGCTTCGTGAACTAATACCGATCGACTGACGTTATTTGATCTAGTTTATCTAGTTTACCCTTTTTAATGGCGAAACAGGTAAGGACAAAGTACTGTAATTTTACAAATTACAAACACAATGATAATATACAGCAACGTTTCGACCAACAAGGCCATTATCAAGCAAATGAAAAACAGGAGTGACGAATTAAAAAAACCACTAACATATGGACGAATACATATGGAGACATACTGGCAATATGTTTACGATGCCCTGATCTTTCACAAGTTCGTGGTTTGTTGTCATGCGGGTGCCGTATTTTCAATTTGCGTTTCAGACAAGTTAAAAAAAAAAAATTCTTTAGGAGCTCTTGTCATTTGATGTGTCCGAATTATTTAATTGTCCTTGATTTTATATTATTTAATAGCCAACTCTCTTTAGTATCAAGCTGTTGCAGAATAGAAGCGTTTGTTCTTTTCCTAAACGGGGTAATGGGGTCTAACGCACATAGGGACAACGTCGCGCCAGGATTAGTGAGCTGGCACTAACCGAGATACTACCCCACCTCCACGTGGTGACCCTGGAAACAGACAACGGTTCTTATCTGGCTAAGCGCGTAGAGATCGAGGGAGAGCTACTCTGGTATAAGTAGTGATGCAGACAGCAGTTACATTGGATGAGATCTGCTCGCAACACAGACGAGCAGAATCCCAAAGTGACTATTAATGCACATCTCTCCCGGCCGATGGGAAAAGCTGAACAAATAAACATAAAGGGATGAAGGGTGCATCCAAAGAAGAGACTGGACCCATATCGGGCGAAACTCGGAGCCACGAGGTGGGAGCTCGAATTGAATTGCGTATCATGACAGTATTGAGGCATAGTAAATGTGATCACGGTGAGAAAATAGATAAACACGGTGAGCAGGCACCAAAGTAGAGCGAACACGCACACGGACGATAGACAGGAGCCCACCGGTGGGGACAGACATGCACAGTGCTGATGATAGAGCGACAAAAAGGCGTGGCAAACGTAGGGGTGAGCGGCGACCCAATAGTGTAGAAAAACTGGAAAGCCCAGCAGAGGCTTGAATTCAGTGCAAAAGTTCCTACCAAATGGTGATAAACTGTGCACTGTGCACAGTGAGATAGAAATGGGTAACGTATCGCCCAGTAAAACAATATGAGCACAAGTGACAGGAAAAAGGGGCGTGTCAGTCGGTGGACGAGGGCACAAGCAGAAATGGGCGAATGGGCACCAAAAGAAACGCGAGGTGGCGAGCGTCGAAGATAGGTCTCCATCCAGAGAGCAATAACCTCGTTTTCCCTCGCAGATAACTACTACTGCCGTGTAGTTGATTGGGGGCAATCAAAGGCTAGTGGAGCAAACCGTACACAAAACTGGACGGCAGGCAAACCAAGCAGGCCAAAAAAAGACTGGTAAACTGGGCAGATGACGCTCAACAACCCGGGAGGGAAGGTTGTCTAAGGGTAGCTACCCTAAAAGAAAATAGCAACCTGCTGCCTTGCAGATTGGCTGGGACAGCCCGAGGTGACGGAGTGCGAACCCAGTAAACGCTGGCTAACACTGGACACATTGCCGAAGGATAAGCACCAGGGCTCCAAATGGCGCTAAAGGTGTGACGAAGTACACCCATGCTAATGCTGCATGAATCAGATTTCCACATGAAAGCAGAATTTATGGGAAATCTGGTACATCAGTCTATGAGCGGTGATCGCGCGCTCGAGAGAGAGAGAAATGAAGAGAGAGAGAGAGTGCGTGTGAGAGAGAGAGAGAGAGAGAGAGAGGGAGAAAGGGATAATAACTTCCCGGAATAGACAAGAAATAGTAAATATTCCCAAAACCCCAATTTTTCCTAAATTTGTACCGGCCCCACAAAAAAATTACCACGAACCGCCACGGACCACTGAATGTATTGTTATTTTCTTGTGGCAAATTTTTTCAGACAGGTCGTATAAACTCATATTTTAAATTTCATTTTTTCTGTGACATGTATAATCACAAACTACTGAGTCATCATTCTGTAACTGTGAATTGGTAACATGTGCATATGATAGTGGGCATCTTCTACATGTCAATCATCAGTATTTGTCTGTGATTGTCATGATTTTCTAATTGTCAATCATCAGTATTTGTCTGTGATTGTCATGATCTTCTACTTGTCAATCATCAGTATTTGTCTGTGATTGTCATGATCTTCTAATTGTCAATGATTAGTATTTGTCTGTGATTGTCATGATCTTCTACTTGCCAATCATCAGTATTTGTCTGTGATTGTCATGATCTTCTACTTGCCAATCATCAGTATTTGTCTGTGATTGTCATGATCTTCTACTTGCCAATGATCAGTATTTGTCTGTGATTGTCATGATCTTCTACTTGTCAATCATCAGTATTTGTCTGTGATTGTCATGATCTTCTACATGAAATGATCAGTATTTGTCTGTGATTGTCATGATCTTCTACTTGTCAATGATCAGTATTCATGCATGACATTTACAATCATAAATGTGTGACAGGCATCACTCTTTATCTGTGACAATCGCCATTTATCGTTCTCGTTGGTAATAATCACCCTTCAGATGTGAATCAGCATTGTATTTACTTGCGACAGTCGCCATCTTCTTTATGTAAACAGCATTCACATGTAACAGTTATCATTCTTTATCTATGACAGTTATCACTCTATATATGTGACAATTATCATTCTTTACCTAGGACAGTTATCATTCTTTATCTATGACAGTTATCACTCTATATATGTGACAATTATCATTCTTTATCTATGACAGTTATCATTCTTTATCTATGACAGTTATCATTCTTTATCTATGACAGTTATCATTCTTTATCTATGACAGTTATCATTCTTTATCTGTAACAGTTATCATTCTTTATCTATGACAGTTCTTTCATTATTTCTTTCTCGAATCCTGTTTGCCTCACAGCGTCAGGTCAGGAAGAGATTTCTAAAACGGGCCCTAGAATGCGCTTCGTAGATAGTCTCTTTCGTCGCCTCTGTTATCTCTGAGGTTTATCTTTTGCGTGGCCGGCCTTTTGCTTTGTACCCATTGTATCGGAGCAGCATTTCTCTTTGAGGTGCACTGTCTGATGGTAATCTGCTTACGTGGCCGAACCATTTAATTTGTTGTTTCTTGATGAAGTCTAGTACTGATGTTGTACCCACTTTTTCCTGATGTCTTCATTTCTCAACCGGTCTCTTCTTGTTACACCCAGCATTCTGCGTAGATACTTCATCTCTGTTGTGACTAGTTTTCTTCTATCGTTTGTTGTCAGCGTCCGGGTTTGGCACTGGTAACATAATGTGGGGAGAAAGATTGTGTTGAACATTGCTCTTTTGTGCTCATGGTGACGTGTTTGCATCTTAAAATTGGCGCCATTTACCCTATCATTCTTTATCTGTAACAGTTATCATTCTTTATCTATGACAGTTATCATTCTTTATCTGTAACAGTTATCATTCTTTATCTATGACAGTTATCATTCTTTATCTGTAACAGTTATCATTCTTTATCTATGACAGTTATCATTCTTTATCTGTAACAGTTATCATTCTTTATCTATAACAGTTATCATTCTTTATCTATGACAGTTATCATTCTTTATCTGTAACAGTTATCATCTTTATATATAACAGTTATCATTCTTTATCTGTGACAGTTATCATTCTTTATCTGTGACAGTTATCATTCTTTATCTATGACAGTTATCATTTTGTATCTGTGACAGTTATCATTCTTTATCTATGACAGTTATCATTCTTTATCTGTAACAGTTATCATTCTTTATCTATGACAGTTATCATTCTTTATCTGTAACAGTTATCATTCTTTATCTATGACAGTTATCATTCTTTATCTGTAACAGTTATCATTCTTTATCTATAACAGTTATCATTCTTTATCTATGACAGTTATCATTCTTTATCTGTAACAGTTATCATCTTTATATATAACAGTTATCATTCTTTATCTGTGACAGTTATCATTCTTTATCTGTGACAGTTATCATTCTTTATCTATGACAGTTATCATTTTGTATCTGTGACAGTTATCATTCTTTATCTATGACAGTTATCATTCTTTATCTGTGACAGTTATCATTCTTTATCTGTGACAGCGCTGTTCAACTCGGCGTCCGCTGACACCATGTCGTCCAGGTCATACATTCATTGCGCTATATTTTACTCTGCTGGCTTTAACATTAATCCGATTTTATTTTACACTTTGTTTCTGTGAGTTTTTTCTTAGTACTTACATGAAAATGATCTTCCCATTTTGCATTCTTATTTTATTTTGTAACTATTCTATTGCCCCCTAATCTCACCCGTTTGGCTTTTGTTCCTGACCAAATTTTCAACATCTCAACTATATTAACATTAATATTGTTATTATTATTAGTAGCAGTATCGCCCGAGTGGTTACCGGGGCCCAAATTTGGGGTGTAAAGAATAGAACCACTGTTACCTGCCACACATGTCGTAAGAGGCGACTAAGGAGGTTTGGGTGAAATCGGATGCATGTGTCCTAATCGTGTAGAAGTCTATGCGTTTAGGGCCTACCAAACCAATGTGCAACGTATACACGTTCTTGGCAAAGATCAAACATCACAAAGAGTGATTAAAATTGGTCGTAAAGAGCGAACGCAAAGAAGAAGAAGAAGAAGTAGCAGTATGACAATCATCTGATGGCGCCCACAGATCCCTTCAACCATCAGTCAGATGCACCCCATTATATGAAAACGCTGGACTGCTCTAGTCTACACAGTGCTATAAGTATCAATAAAAGACTGCTTTGTGAATAAAGACATCAGAAAAAAGGTGAGCAAAACATCAGTACTGAACTTCATTAAGTAACAATAAATTAATTGCTTCGGCTACACAAGTATATTACCAACTAACTGTGCATCTCAAAGGTCAAAGATACTCAGATACAGTGGGTACAGGACAAATGATCCTCCTCGCAAAAGGTTGTCCAGTGAAATAACAAGAAAGTCTTCTTCTTCTTCTGGATTCTCACTAGATTGGGATTTCGGATTCTCTAATAAAGGCAGCAGTCTACTTCAGATTATCAGCCACGCCCTACAGTTTGTCTTGGACGCTGGTGTAAGTGTGCCACCTCTTTCTTCTCAAGTCTGCATACTGGAGGCAGTGCTGTAGAATATACCTCCTATGATTCTGCTTCCCCGTTTGTTTCAACCTCTTCCCACAGTAAGTTTTGGCCACCCTCGTGATGGTAGGTCTGACATTCTTACTGCGTGGCTAAATCTCCGAGGCAGATTGGCAACCGTAGAATTCGTTATCCAATTGCTTTGTGAGGGGTCGTTGCACCATGTTATGCGCCTTACGGCCTGGTGCATCCGTTTTCTGCAAGCATTTGTTACGGGTTAGCATTCCCTAGCGGACACGTGCATCCGATTTCAGCCAAACCTCCTTAGTCGCCTCTTACGACATACGTGGCAAGTAACAGTGATTCTATTCTTTACACATCAAATTTTGTCCCCGGTAACCACTCGGGCGAGATAACAAGAAATGAAAGACTATACGCGAATCGCACACACAACAACCAGTTTTATAAAGCTCTTCCTGTCCAGACGCATTGAGCCAAAACAAAATTAGGGAACGAATGGGTGTCTCTGTGGTTAGGCCTTTGTCTTGCGTTACGAAGGTCGTGTGTTCCAGTCCAGATTGCAACGTTTTGTTCACGAGTGTATTTTTTTCCAGAAAGCCCTAGAATTATTGCAGTATCTACGGTATTCGTGCAATACTCTCGACAGATGGCGTGTCATTTCCTTCATAGAACAGAGTCATATGGGATACAATCCAAACTAATGAAGTCAATCCTTCGGCTGTAGGCCTGTTTTATAGAGAAGAAATAATAAGGCAAGTATAATGTAATACAGTTACTATTGAATGAAAAATACTGGCTACAATTGATCATTGATTGAATGAAAGGACCATCATCATTGCACTTCGGTAAGTAGCCATGTATGCTTCAAATTTTTTTAACACAGAAAGATCTCAGCGACAGTGCACAAACTCCGTAGCATAAGTGAGGCTCATGTGTAATTTAGAAGGTGGTGAAAATGTTTGAGGGAATTTTATTGTTTAGTTTTTCTAATGAATTTGCCTTAATTAAAAGCAATGAAAACCAATTTATCAAGAATTACTTATACAAGGGAAACAACTACTAAGTTCTACCACGATTACAGGTTAACTGTGTTATTTACCCTTATATCTTAGACGTTGGAGTATGTAGCGTATGGGCGTATGTCGCGTATGGGTGGTAGTACGTTCGATCACAACCCAAGCTTACCTGGTTCAAACTCCACGTCAGGCAGCTTGGTAGCAAATTTGTCCGCGTGGATTTTTCCGAATGGCAAAAATAGACCTCACCGTTCAGAAAGCAATGTCAAACTATTGAACGTATAAGTGGTTCCTAGAAAATAAACGACTCGTTTTCCCATGGTTGATAGTCCAGTAAAGGTCCTGCCACATTTTATTTTCATATCTTAGACATTTTGTTTTGTTTTCTAAATTAACAGAATGATAAATGCATGTGCTTGCTTTAGCATATTTTCAATGTGTTGTATTTATTTGTCTGTGTGTATGTATGTTTTTCGCAATTATTTGTACGTGGTATATCATCATCATCAGGTGCCGTCTCCACATCGAAGGTTGACTGCAATGAATCTCCAGCATCCTCTGTCTTTCGCCTTGGTGTTGCACTCTGCCAGACTGTAACCTGTTCATTTCTTAAAGTTTCCCTCCCACTTATCTCTCGGTCTTCCTCTTGCTCTTCCCCCTCAACTTTCCACTCTAGTAAAGATTTTATCTCGGTGTCATGTCTTTTTATGTGTCCAAAATTCTTTACTTGTCTGAATTTTATTTCTCTTAGTAATTGTTTCTTCGTGCCTAGTTTTCCTAAAACTTGTTTATTTGTCTGTTTATCTGTCCATGAAACACTGCCTATTCTTCTATATATCCACATCTCAAATGTATCAATTCTGTCTTCTAACTGCTTGTTCATTGTCCATGTTTCCGAGCCATACATTAATATAGGATATATATAGCATTTGATCATTCTAATTTTTAGCCTGTTTGTGATTTGTTTGGATGTCAGTAACTTTCTCATACTATTGAAATTATCCTTGGTCATTCCTATTCTCTTTTTAATTTCTGTTATACATCTGCCATCATCTGTTATCATCTGACCAAGATATAAGAAACTTTTACTTGATGTAGTAATTCTCCATGTATTTTTATATTCACACGTGGTATATACTTAATTGATTTCCGCATGTACATTAGTTTTTCCTTATTAAACCTTGCTGGAACTCTATAAAGTTGTGACAGTCTATCATTTTGTAAGAAGCGTTGGTGTCTGAATGGTTAAATGCGGTAACGTTTCCTGAGGATATTTCCGTGTTCGATCCATCGGTAAGGTCATAAATATTTTTTTTAGGTTAAGGCTTAAGTAAAAAAACGATGTCTTGTACACGCTTGGTGATAGCTTCGTGCAAGCGGTCTTAATTCATCTACCCAATACAAACCCACTGCGTACTCTCGAAAATGGTAACAATGCTCTGCAATGGCAATTTCCTTTTATAACTTGATAATGGCTCATTAAATTTTGTTGGCCTATAACTAGAAGGGTGGCGTCTGTGACCTAGGGGATAGTGACTCGGTCTGTTAACCCCGACGTTCTGAGTTCGAATCACGCTGCCTACAGTTTGGTTGCAAATGTTTTCGCGTGGATTTTTACAAAAGGACGATGGCACCACCCGTTCATAAAGCAATGGCAAACTACTGAACGTAATAATGCCTATAAAAATTACAAACAGCGTTAAAAGCTGGAGTTGATTCGCAAAGTCCTGTAAAGGAAATGCAATTAACATATAACTTGAACACGGCTTATGATTGTCTCTGTAAATAAGTAATGTTTATAAATGTTTCAATCTATGACTATGTAGTGGCTGATGATTGATTCAATCTTGACTTATTTTTCTCCGCAACTCGTGAAGCATAGGGTTACAACAGTTGTGTGCCACTTTTTTCAGATCTCTGGTGGTTTTCTAAATGGCTTCCCAGGATATTCCATCATCCTTCAGTTCCTCAAGAGGAATCCCTCTCCAAGTCTGTTTAATACATCCCCCTTTTCCGTTTTCCTTGTGAGTTCCACACAAGTGATTGTCTAGTGACAATCGACTGTGTCTTCCGCAAAGTATGCCCAATCCATCGACATTTTCTCCTCTTAACCTGGGTCATCATGTGTTCTTGTCCTTTTCTTATCCAAAAGTATGTGTTTGCAACTCTGTCATACCCTCTCAGTCTGACAATACGCCCAAGACACCTGTTGACAAAGGTCAGAATATTTTTTTTATTTAACTAGGGGACTCGACAAGTTTCCGAGTCATACAAGACGAAATTCACATTTGAGCTGAATATCCTGTGCTTTGTATAAGTGTAGATGGCAGTAGATTTCCACACTGTGTGCATGAGAGCAATGACATATTGGACTTACCTAATCCTGTCATTAATGTCATCTGATTCAATTTATTACTTGATAACTGCTCAAAAGCGTCCCAAATCTATGACTTGGTGATAGTTATTTAATACCTCAATTTGTGACTTTGTAATGAATCGAGATTTTCTTTATGTATCTTCTTCTTCTTTCCGTTCGTTCTTTACGACCAATTTAAATCACTCTTTGTGATATGTTTGATCTTTGCCAAGAACATGTATACGTTGCACATTGGTTTGGCAGGCCCTAAACGCATAGACTTCTACACGTTTAGGACATGCGCATCCGATTTTAGACAAACCTCCTTAGTCGCCTCTTATCGAAATAGGGGGAAGACTGCAGTAAAACTTGGTCATGCAACATATACCCATATAGATTATAAAGCATTGTAAAACTATAGTACTTTGTTTGTACGTGTTTCACTATTAGTCGCCTCTTACGACATGTGTGGCCGGTAACAGTAGTTCTATTCTTTACACCCCAAATTTTAGCCTCGTAACCACACAGGTGTTCTTTATGTGTGACTTCGTAATGACTCATGATAGTCTCAATCAATGATAACAGCTAAAAGATGTCTCAAACCTATGACATTGTAATGTCTTATAAGTGTCTCAGCTTATAGCATGGTAATGTCTTATAAGTGTCTCAGCTTATAACATGGTATTGTCTTATAAGAACGATCTTCTGGGTAACACTATGTTACCAGTGTCAAACATGCCCAATAACAGCAGCTAACGAGCGGAAAATCATAACGACGGAGATGAGGTGTCTTAGAAGAACTGCAGGTGTAACAATAAAAGACAAAATTAGAAATAAAGAAATCAGAAGAAGACTGGATGTAAAACCGGTCATGCAATTCATAAAAGAACAACAGATTAAACGTTTTGGACACCCGACAAGAATGCTCTGGTATCGCCTACCACAGAGAGCCACACAGAAAAGTATAACGAGTACGGAGCAAGAAGAGACCACGCAAAAGATGGAGAGACGGCATCAAGAACAGCCTTCAGAAAATGAATAATAGTTTATAAAGTGCATTAGAACAAGCATGCAGAAGATCACTACAACCCACCCCCACCCCCCACCCTCCCCTCTCCCGCCAACACTTCTATAAAGAAGTAAATGGTGGAAGAGAAAAAGAATGTCGTATGAGTACCTCAACTTATAACATGGTAATAGTTCATAGATGTTTCCGTCAATGATTAGATAACGATCAATGAATGTCTCAATCTTCAACTTGTTACTGGACAATCAACAATTTTATAACATTACAAACATTTATTAATTTGTAGTTGCATATTTCCAGCATTACAAACATTTATTAATTTATAGTTGCATGTTTCTAGCATTATAAACATTTATTAATTTGTAGTTGCATGTTTCTCTAGCATTACAAACATTTATTAATTTATAGTTGCATGTTTCTCTAGCATTACAAACATTTATTAATTTATAGTTGCATGTTTCTCTAGCATTACAAACATTTATTAATTTATAGTTGCATGTTTCTCCAGCATTACAAACATTTATTAATTTATAGTTGCATGTTTCTAGCATTACAAACATTTATTAATTTATAGTTGCATGTTTCTCTAGCATTACAAACATTTATTAATTTATAGTTGCATGTTTCCAGCATTACAAACATTTATTAATTTATAGTTGCATGTTTCTCTAGCATTACAAACATTTATTAATTTATAGTTGCATGTTTCTAGCATTACAAACATTTATTAATTTATAGTTGCATGTTTCTCTAGCATTACAAACATTTATTAATTTATAGTTGCATGTTTCTCTAGCATTACAAACATTTATTAATTTATAGTTGCATGTTTCTAGCATTACAAACATTTATTAATTTATAGTGATGTTTCTAGCATTACAAACATTTATTAATTTATAGTTGCATGTTTCTCTTCATTACAAACATTTATTAATTTATAGTTCTTTTTTAGCATTATTTGTTTCTCTAGCATTACAAACATTTATTAATTTATAGTTGCATGTTTCTAGCATTACAAACATTTATTAATTTATAGTTGCATGTTTCTAGCATTACAAACATTTATTAATTTATAGTTGCATGTTTCTGAGCTATACAAACATTTATTAATTTATAGTTGCATGTTTCTGTACGATTACAAACATTTATTAATTTATAGTATAGCAAAACTGTTTAACTCATATCTGTCCATTACAAACATTTATTAATTTATAGTTGCATGTTTCTAGCATTACAAACATTTATTAATTTATAGTTGCATGTTCTCAGCATTACAAACATTTATTAATTTATAGTTGCATGTTTCTCTAGCATTACAAACATTTATTAATTTATAGTTGCATGTTTCTAGCATTACAAACATTTATTAATTTATAGTTGCATGTTTCTAGCATTACAAACATTTATTAATTTATAGTTGCATGTTTCTAGCATTACAAACATTTATTAATTTATAGTTGCATGTTTCTAGCATTACAAACATTTATTAATTTATAGTTGCATGTTTCTCTAGCATTACAAACATTTATTAATTTATAGTTGCATGTTTCTTAGCTTACAAACATTTATTAATTTATAGTTGCATGTTTCTCTAGCATTACAAACATTTATTAATTTATAGTTGCATGTTTCTGTAGCGTTACAAACATTTATTAATTTATAGTTGCATGTTTCTAGCATTACAAACATTTATTAATTTATAGTTGCATGTTTCTAGCATTACAAACATTTATTAATTTATAGTTGCATGTTTCTAGCATTACAAACATTTATTAATTTATAGTTGCATGTTTCTAGCATTACAAACATTTATTAATTTATAGTTGCATGTTTCTAGCATTACAAACATTTATTAATTTATAGTTGCATGTTTCTCTAGCATTACAAACATTTATTAATTTATAGTTGCATGTTTCCAGAACTCATCATCATTATTAAGTTTGTCACTAGCGAATGTTTCTCACATTAACATCCTTCTAATTAATTTTAGTGCCATGTTTCAGACAGCTCATCAGCCTTAATTTTCACTACAGAATGTGCACATTCAACATCTTATTTTGGTCTTATTCTTTTCTCACTTGCTGAGATCTCTCTCTATAAGTTACTCAAATCCATCATTAATTACCAAATACTTCTATAATTTTATCAGTTCTTTTTACTTATTATCGCTTCAGCAGATCAGCATTTCTGCATCGATTTTTAGTTCTTTTTTATAGATCTATTTGTTCTCTTCTATCCATACTACAGCAGTCCATGATGACACATATTAAGAGGAGAAAATGGCAATGGGTCGGGAATACCCTACGGAAGACACAATCGAGTGTCACTAGACAGGCACTTGAGTGGAACCCATAAGGAAAACGAAAAAGAGTACACCCTAACCAGACCTGGAGACGAAGTCTTCTTGAGAAACTGAAGAATGCTCGACTATCATGGAAGACCATAAAGAGAACAGTAAGAGACAGAGAAGAGTGACGAGCAACTGTTGAGACCCTATGCTCCACGAGGAGCGGAGAGGAATAAGTCAAATCAGATCATGCTATACGCAAAACTCGTCTGTAACACATATCTTCCAACACTACAAACATTTATTAATTTGTAGATACATGTATCGGAAACTACAAACTTATTTTCATTTCGCCCGAGTGGTTACCGGGGCCAAAATTTGGGGTGTAAAGAATAGAACCACTGTTACCAGCCACGCATGTCGTAAGAGGCGACTAAGGAGGTTTGCTGAAATCGGATGCACGTGTCCGCTAGGAATGCTAACCCGAAACAAATACTTGCAGAAAACGGATGCACCAGGCCGTAAGGCGCATAACATGGTGCAACGACACCTCACAATGAGGAATGGAATAACGGATTCTATGGTTGCCAATCTCCCTCGGAGATTTAGCCACGCAATAAGAATGTCAGACCTGCCATCACGAGGGTGGCCAAAACTCATTGCGGGAAGAGGTCCGAACAAACGGGGAAGCAGAAATCATAGGAATTATATCTTACAGAACTGCCCTCAGTATGCAAACTTGAGAAGAAAGAGGTGGCCCACTTACACCAGCGGCCAAGACAAACTGTAGGACGTGGCTGATAATCTGAGGCAGACAGCTGCCTTAATTAGAGAATCCGAAATCCCAATCCAGTGAGAAAACAGAAGAAGAAGAAGAACTTTAATTTGCAGTTATATTTTTCCAACATATAGATATAATTACAAAACACAACCTCCCAACATTGCAAAGATTTGTTATTTTAAAAAGACAACCTTCATTATATTACGAATATTTCAACAAATTCTCAAACTACTATTTCACCAAACATAGGATTAAATCGTTTGTGGAAACAGCCATTTGAGCCTTGAAGGGAGAATGTGTGTTGGTCTCCTCCCTGTGTTGTACTTCCATAAAATCCATGCTCTCCAGCTTTCATACATGTTATCTTGGAGTTGTTCTTTGTTCCAACACATCTGAAATATTGAAAAGGACACAGAGAAATAAGAATGATTTTCCTTGTATTTCAATTATTAAATAGTATCTTCTATACTAGATATCATTTGAAGCATATTTTTTTCAATGGTCTTGAGAAACCACAGTAGATACATAAATTGCCATAGAACGAGAGTTATTAGTCTAAACCAGCGTTTCCAAAGTGGCGAGTCCGCCTTCCCGTAAAGGTCTTTGATCGAAACATTGTTGTGTATTGTCATTGTTTGTATTCTATAGAATTACAGTACTTTGTTTTACGTGTTCTTCAACTTGACTCATTTTTAATGCAGTCTTCCTTATTTGATAGTCTGGGGATCCGAGAGATATCGATAGTCTGGATCGCAGAATATCGATTGATCGCGAAGAGATATCGATAGTCTGGGGATCGCGAGAAGATATCATAGTCTAAACATGAAATACATGCGCTGTGTAGAGATGACAATTATATTTTATGAACAAGTCAGATATGCGATGAAGATGATCCTCAAATGAACAATATGTCTTTCGCTAATATAATCGGACGAAAATGGTTTTTAGTTCATTTCCAACACCCAATATTCCCCAAGTGATGAAAGGAATTAGCCATCCTACACCATGCATACTTGAAACAAGAAATGTTATTTACAAAGGTTGCGGCTTATCATTATTCATTCCTTCTCTTCTTCTTTGCGTTCGTTCTTTACTACCAACTGTAATCACTCTTTGTGATATGTTTGATCTTTGCCAAGAACACGTGCATATTGGTTTGGTAGGCCCCTAAACGCATAGACTTCTACAGTTTAGGACATGTGCATCCGATTTCATCCAAACCTCCTTAGTCGCCTCTTACGACATGCGTGGCAGGTAACAGTGGTTCTATTCTTTACACCCCAAATGTGGTCCCCGGTAACCACTCGGGCGAGCTTTATTCATTCATTCAACGAAAGCACTGTAACAAATGGCATCATCACCTCACAGATTTTGATATATGTCTGTGGGCTGTCCATAAGTCAGCTCGCACTGTAAGGTTGTTGCAGAGCGGAATGAAACAAACAGGACAACTACTTCCAGTATCAGGATGAAGGTTAAGAATGTTACTGGTGTCCTTCAATGGCTTTCTTGAACAAAATATCTTTTTTTCTTTAAATGTCTTCTATTCTAACTGTCCTCTCTCGTGTCTCTTATTCTAACTGTCCTCTCTGGTGTCTTCTATTCTAACTGTCCTCTCTCATGTCTTCTATTCTAACTGTCCTCTTTCATGTCTTCTATTCTAACTGTCCTCTCTCGTGTCTTCTATTCTAACTGTCCTCTCTGGTGTCTTCTATTCTAACTGTCCTCTCTCATGTCTTCTATTCTAACTGTCCTCTCTGGTGTCTTCTATTCTAACTGTCCTCTCTCGTGTCTTCTATTCTAACTGTCCTCTCTCATGTCTTCTATTCTAACTGTCCTCTCTCGTGTCTTCTATTCTAACTGTCCTCTCTCGTGTCTTCTATTCTAACTGTCCTCTCTCATGTCTTCTATTCTAACTGTCCTCTCTGGTGTCTTCTATTCTAACTGTCCTCTCTGGTGTCTTCTATTCTAACTGTCCTCTCTCGTGTCTTCTATTCTAACTGTCCTCTCTGGTGTCTTCTATTCTAACTGTCCTCTCTCATGTCTTCTATTCTAACTGTCCTCTCTCATGTCTTCTATTCTAACTGTCCTCTCTCATGTCTTCTATTCTAACTGTCCTCTCTCATGTCTTCTATTCTAACTGTCCTCTCTCATGTCTTCTATTCTAACTGTCCTCTCTCATGTCTTCTATTCTAACTGTCCTCTCTCATGTCTTCTATTCTAACTGTCTCTCTTCATGTCTTCTATTCTAACTGTCCTCTCTCATGTCTTCTATTCTAACTGTCCTCTCTCATGTCTTCTATTCTAACTGTCCTCTCTCATGTCTTCTATTCTAACTGTCCTCTCTCGTAAGTGTCCTTTATTCTAACTGTCCTCTTTCGTAAGTGTCTTATATTCTAACTGTCCTCTCGAAGTATCTTCTATTCTAACTGTCCTCTCTGGTAAGTGTTTTCTATTCTAAACGTATTTTCTCTTAAGTGTCTTCTATTCTAAATGTGTGTTCTCTTAAGTGTCTTCTTTAATGTCTTCTATTCCAAAAGTCGTTTCTCTTCAATATCTTCTATTCTAAACATCTTTTCTCTTCAATATCTTCTGTTCTAACGCTTTTTTTCAATATCTTTGCTATTTTGTCCATTTCTAACTGACTATGTTTGTTTTATCTCCTTCTAAACCTGTCCCCACCTGCAATAGTCATCTCTACCGTCACCGTCCATATCTCTCATAAACCAAGTGTTGGGATATCCAGCGTCAAATCCTAACTTGGAAACATAGTGGTGACCTTGACCCGTGCTGCCAGCTAGATTGCAAGACATAAATCGACGCTTGTTTTTCCCAACGATCCTGTGGACACAAAATACAAAAAGTATGTACCATTTCTGTCATAAAATGTAAATAACTTACACACAAAAAAAGGTTCGATCATCTTTATGATAGTCTTCTTCTTCTTTGCGTTCGTTCTTTACGACCAATTTTAATCCTCTTTGTGATATGTTTGATCTTTGCCAAGAACGTGTTACATTGTACATTGGTTTGGTAGGTCCCTAAACCATAGACTTCTACACGTTTAGGACACATGCATCTGATTTCAGTCAATTTATGATAGTAAAGTCCAGTCCAGTACCACTTTAAACTTAGATCAGTAGTGTTATGGGAGAAGGAAGAAGACAAAGTGGCATGTGAATAGACAAACATTAAAGATATAATACAACATCATGGGCTCACAACAACCTCTGGAACATAAAATTATATAATTACGAGAACATAATTTTCAGTAGAAAAGGCAGAAATTCACTTGCAGTCGACTCCATCTCACTGTGGTATTGCAGACAATGAGAGTGCCAATGTCTTGGATAGGAGGCAGTGTCAAAGAGCAAATTTACCAACGCTTGTCTTTTTCGGAGGTCAAAAAAGAAATTCAAAGTCTTTACTATTTGTAATACCACTTTTTAAGGTGATATAAGACGGGGGAACATTAGCCTGTGGAATTTCATGGCCGTATAGCTAGTGCAGTCGCCGTCAAACTGTTCTGGTTAGAATGTTTGTCGTTATGCTTCCGACAGAAAAACTTAATGAGGCTTGAACCCGGATTTTCCGAATGGGAGTCCGTGTCTAATTCATTCGGCCAGACGCCCAGACTTCTCTTTATGTACGGTAATAAATCTTGATATAATAATGTAGAGCCGTGCCGTGCTATGCTACAGAGATGCGACTGCACCAGGCAGCACCATATGGGGGTGGCATAAGCAGCGAAATCAAAATACAATTTGAAACATTTAAGGGCGGCATTTCGAAGACCTGCATCATACTAAGAAAATATACCGCACCGCCCTGCAATCATGTATAATGTAAGTAAACGCAGTCTTGTACACGGATATATAGATTAGGGAGCCACACCAACAGAAGAAGAAGAAGAAGAATCTTCTTCTCTTCCACCATTTACTTCTTTATAGAAGTGTTGGGGATGAAACGTAGTGATCTTGTGTGTGCTTGTTCTTCTCTTCCACCATTGACTTCTTTATAGAAGTGTTGGGGTGAAACGTAGTGATCTTGTGTGTGCTTGTTCTTCTCTTCCACCATTTACTTCTTTATAGAAGTGTTGGGAGTGAAACGTAGTGATCTTGTGTGTGCTTGTTCTTCTCTTCCACCATTGACTTCTTTATAGAAGTGTTGGGGTGAAACGTAGTGATCTTGTGTGTGCTTGTTCTTCTCTTCCACCATTGACTTCTTTATAGAAGTGTTGGGGTGAAACGTAGTGATCTTGTGTGTGCTTGTTCTTCTCTTCCACCATTTACTTCTTTATAGAAGTGTTGGGGGTGAAACGTAGTGATCTTTTGTGTGTTTGTTTTAGGCACTTTGTAAGCTGATATTCATGTTCGTAAGGCTGTTCTTGATGCCATCGCTCCATCTTTGCGTGGTCTTCCTCTTGCTTTGTACTCATTATACTTTTTCTGTGGCTCTCTGTGGTAGGCGATACCAGGGCATTCTGGTCAGGTGTCGAAACCATTTAATCTGTTGTTCTTTTATGAATTGCATGACTGGTTTCACATCCAGTCTCCTTCTGATTTCTTTTTTCTATTTTTGTCTCTTCTTGTCACACCTACAGCTCTTCTAAGACACCTCATCTCTGTCGTTATGATTTTCCGCTCATTAGCTGCTGTTATTGGCCATGTTTGACACTGGTAGAAGAAGAATGAAAAGAGAATATCTTGATTGACTGAAATTACTAACCTGCAATAATCATTAGCGGCTCCTATACTTTGAACATCTGTCCAGCCTTGGAAAAAATCAGGTTCTCCAAGATTAGCTATGTCGTAACGTCTCTCCGGAATACGATTGGCTGACAATGACACAACCTCGACCTCATAACCTTCGTCGTTTCCTAACTCGACGTCTATTGGTGCAAAATGTAAGATGTCGTTGGATGATGGTCTTCTGTGTGTGGCAACAATGGAGTTTTTCACGAATGCTACGCCATTCGAACCTAAACAAAACACACAAAAATGAAAAATTGATCTCGTATAGATAATAATTTGCAAACATGGCATTGCAAAAATATTAAACAAATAAAGATAGTATAAAATAGAACTGATAAGAAAACAAAGATCAGAATACTAAGAGCAAGCATATTCCTAGTGACAACGTATGAGTGTGAAGCATGGATATTTAACAAATCAGTGGAAAAACATGTATGTGCTTTTGAATATAAGTGTTACAGAAAAGTTATCTGTATAACATGGACAGAGAAGAGAACAAATTTATCTATCCAGAAAGAACTTTAAAAATCAAAGAAACTGGCTGATGCTTCCCTTCTCTAAATATACTCAATAATGACGATGGTCTTTTCTGAAGTTTATAGTTTCTTTTGTTACTGCCTCGAATTTCTTTTCATATCTCTTTTTTATGGTTCGACGTGGGAGGGAGACGAACAATGGCAGGTAGTTAGTTTGCTTTATAGATTACCATTTCCCAAAAAACGAAATGGAAAGTTCCAGTTATCCAGCTAGTCGTGCTGCAGTGGTACCAGTGAACCAATATTTGTGTAGTATTTCTTGACTGTAAATTAATCTGTCTCCCAGATTACCTGGTACACAAACATTGGTTAGATCATGGCCTCCGATAATATATGACTGGCGGGCTCCGATAAAAAATCTAGGAAACAAAACCACAACTGTCGCGTGATCATCGTATTCCAGTGTTGTATATAGAAAATTTCACTTTTTTAAACAACACAGCATGCTAGATCACGATTATATTATGTTACAAATTAAGTTTAACGCTAATGATTATCAGTATTGATAACATTTTTCATCAATAACTAACCAGTATGTCATCTAATTATCTTTTTTCGTGATCTGCCTCTCGCCTTCTTTCCTGATATTCTGTAGTACAAGACTCTATATGCTGTAGAGTTTTGATATAACCTTATTAAGTGGCTAAACCACTTCATTCTTTGTTTCTCAATGTAATTCAAGCAAGGTTATGTGCTAACTTTCTTTCCAAGATGATGTTAGCGACTCTTCGCTTTTGTGGTGTTGTTAGTAACTTTTCACAGACACCGTATTTCACAAGTTTTTTGCGACTGCGCTTTTCTCATTGTCTATATTTGGCTCTGGTAACACAAAGTACGTATGAAAATGCTATTGATCATCTGTTATTTTGCAGGCAACACCAGAGAATAACCAAATTGCCTCACTTTGGTACTTCTGTAGAGACTCCCCCAACAGCCGTAACAAAACTGGTAACAATTGAGTTCTAGACTTGAGAACTTGATTAATGTAGTGTAAGGTAAAGGTCGAACATGAGAAAGTGTTTGGTAACGTGTAGCCTCCTGAGACTAGCACCCGCCAGAAAATAACAGGTAGAAAAAAATGTATGGCGTGATAACAATGTCAAGAAAATGTAACGCTTGCTGACAAGGAAAGATATCAAGTTGGATAACAAAATATCAACACCCAGTAACAATCTAAATATCTAGATCTATTCATGGGCGTATAAACGTTAAGACAAGGGTGGGGGTGGGGGGTTAGGTTAGGGAACAAGTGCCCTCTCCATTCTGAAAAATGCCGTTTTGAATAATCAGTTGTTTTATACGAATCTGGTTATCTCTATATGAAAAATGAAAATCGTGGCATATCCTAAAGGACTAGCCATCAACCACAGTAAACGAGTCGTTGATTTTCTAGGCACCCCTTATACGTTCAGTAGTTTGTCATTGCTTTCTGAACGGTAGGGTCTACTTTTACCTTTTGTAAAAATCCCACGGAAACGAATTTGTTTCAAACTTGGCCACCGTGGTGTTTGAACCAGGTATGCTTGGGTTTGTGATCAAGCTCACTACCGCTTGAGCTAGAGACGCTCACATATCCGTGTAGTAAACTACTAACGGAATTTTTGTTATTCCCTTCGCCGCCCCCTCCTCGTACTTCTGCCATGAAAAAAATGTATGGGGCGCATATAGATCTAATCTAACTTCGTCATATTTCGTGACCCAACAATGTGTGACCCAACAATGTTGCAATGAAATGTGTAGCCACATACAAGAGAATAACAGCATCCAAAGGCTATATAAAGTTGCTAAAGTAACATATTTGTTATGACACTTGGAATGTTGAAAGTACTGGAAGCTTTTTTCTGAAAAGACCACATACCGTTGCAAAGCCGTGGAGAGAAGAAAAAAAGACAAATTGTAAAATGTATTATCCAGAGAACTATCAAAACAAGTCTGTTTTCTTACTAAGAGATTCAACCTTCTTCGGGATTTCTATCTATCTATTAATGGGTTTATAGACGAGGATTGCAATGGGTTCCCTTGTGGCTCTGCCGCTCTCTGCATAAATCGCACACCACATGTCGCTAATATTGTATTTATTAATGGGTTTATAGACGAGGATTGCGATGGGTTCCCTTGGGCTCGGCCCTCGCTGCATAAATTGCACACCACATGTCGATAGTATTGCACAAAGCATGAACTCAACAGTTCCGGCAACAATCCTAGATTTCTCTGGAAAAAATGTACTGCAAACAGACCGGTGGGGTTTCTCTCTTCTCTCTCTCGATCACCGCTTAGACTGATGTACCAGATTTCCCCATAAAATATCTTATTCATGTGGAAATCTGATTCATGCAGCCTTAGCATGGGTGTTTTGTCACATCTTTGGCGCCATTTTGGAGCTCTGATGCTTATCCTTCGGCGATGTGTCCGGTTTTACCTAGCATTTACTGGGTTCGCTCTCTGTCAACCTTGAGCTGTCCCCAGCCTACCTGCAAGGCAGCAGGTACGGTTGGGTTTGAATTCAAATCCACGACCTTCAGAACGCAAGGCACGGCTTAACCACTAAGCAACAGGTACCTCCAATTGGTATCTATTGTTCAACCATAGACATTCCAATTTTATCTTATATATATATATATAGATATTCATACACAATTTATTAGACGTTGGTTTTATATTGTGTATGAATATATATATATATATATATATATATATATATATATATATATATATATATATATAAGATAAAATTGGAATGTATATGTGTGTTTATCTGTTCCCAATGTTTCAAGATATCTAGACATCCTACGGACTTGAAATTTGGCAAGAGTGTAGCTTTCATAGATGGAAAGATGGAAAATTATAAAACTGGACTGTTGATTCGTTTTTTATATCTTAAATACTAACGTAACAAAATTGTAATGAAAAGTATAACTCCGAAAAAGAGTATCCATGTTTTAACTTGCCAGTCACATGTTACACGAATATTTGACCTATTCGAATTTCACACGGACGCGTTGCTACTGTAGTTTATTGGTATTTACTACACATCTGGTGGTTATGGGAGCGTCTAGCCGAATTTATTAGAGCGCGGCTACCATGTGGGTATGGCACGTGTTCAATTCACTGTAAGGCCAAAGGTTTCTTTTAGTAATTGGAACGAGGGACATTTTAATCGTATGTGGTCAATTGACAAAGTTTTCCCACCAGGCATAGAGAAAAAACGTATTGTTATTGATGGGAAAGCATCCGATTTTGAGGAGACGGAGCACGTTTTTTTTTAATATGCTTAGTCTCGCACTACTTGGGACTTACAAATTTCAGAAATGATATAATTTCGTAGATCTATCTAAACTAATGAAGTTAGAGATATGCAGTTGGAGAATGATAAGAAAAGAAAAACGAAGTCCAGAAACATGGAGACAGAGGAGGAAAGATTAGTTATTAGACTTGACTACAAGCGTTGGAGGAGTGTAAATGCGATTGATGAAGAACCTAAAGAGGAACGACTTGGAAGATCAGCTGAAAAAGATAGCAAATGTAACTTTAAAAGTGTTGAAACATTACAACTAGATTTAAATTAAATTCCCTTGCAAAGAACGGGTACATCTGCTAGTATTTAATAATATTTAAAAATGCGAGAGATGAGAACTGTATATGACACTTAACATCGTAACACCATGGTGTGGAAGATAATCAACATCAGGATTTTTTTGCTTTAGTTTTAATATTAATTTGTGGACGTTCCAAGTTCAAATTGAGAACTTTAAAGAACATTTGACATTTGAAAATTGATACGAGTCTGTTGGAAAGCTGTTGTCTGGGCAAAGTAAATTAATACAAATTAATAACTTTTTCCCCATCTAGTTTACGATTAAGTAAAGAATAGAAACGATGGGTCGGAGGTGGGGGATGGCGATCCGACACTGCAAGAACGCAAATTTCCACCCAAACAGAGAGAAAAACATAGACAGACATAGAGACAGAAACATGTACAGAAATAGACAGAGATAAAAATAGAAACAGAAAAAGAGACAGAAACAGAGATAGAAACAGAGATAGAAACAGAGATAGAGACATAGACAGAAACAAAGATAGAAACAGAAATGGACAGAAATAGAGACAGAAACAGAGACAGAAACAAATATAGAAACAGAGATAGAGACAGAAACACAAACAAAGATAGAAACAGAAACAGAATAGAAAAGAGACAGAAAATGACACTGCACAGAGACAGAAACACAAACAGAGAAGAAACAAAAGATAGAAACAGAGATCAGAGACATAGACAGAAAACAGAGATAGAAAAGAAACAGAAAGACAGAAACAGAGACTAGAAACAGATGAAACAGAGATAGAACATAGACAGAAACAAGATAGAAACAGAGACAGAAAAGAGACAGAAACAGAGACAGAAACAAAGATAGAAACAGAGACAGAAAAAAAGCAAGATAGAAACAGAAAAGATGAAATAGAGACAGAAGATAGAAACAGAGACAGAACAAAGGCAGAAACAGAGATAGAAACAGAAGAGACATAGACAGAAACAAGAGAATAGAAACAGAGACAGAAACAAGATAGAAACAGAGATAGAAAGAGACAGAACAGAGAGAAACAGAAACAAAGATAGAAACAAGAGATAGAGAATAAACAGAGACAGAAACAAAGATAGAAACAGAGATAGAAACAGAGACAGAAACAGAAGAAACAGAGACAGAAAAATAGAAAGAACAGAAGATAGAGACAGAAACAGGATGAAATAGAGAAATAGAGACAGAAACAGAGAACAAAACAACAGAAACAAAACAGAGACAACAGAAAGAAGGATAGAAATAGAGAGACAGAAACAGAAAGAGACAACAAGATAGAAGAGACAGAAACAGAGATAGACAGAAACAGAGAAGAAACAGAGACAGAAACGATAGCAACAGAGACAGAAACGTAGATAGAAACATAGATAGAAACAGAGATAGAAACAGAGACAGAGATAGCAATAGAGACAGAAACAAAGATAGCAACAGAGACAGAAACCAAGACAGAAACCAAGATAGAAACAGAGACAGAAACCAAGACAGAAACCAAGATAGTAACAGAGATAGAAACAGAAACAGAAACCAAGACAGAAACCAAGATAGAAACAGAGATAGAAACAGAGATAGAAACAGAGATAGAAACAGAGACAGAAACCAAGATAGAAACAGAGATAGAAACAGAGATAGAAACAGAGATAGAAACAGAGATAGAAACAGAGATAGAAACAGAGATAGAAACAGAGATAGAAACAAACTCAACATGCTCAAGAAGTTCATGATATCACAACGGTAAGATTATAGTGAGTGGAAATGTGTTGTCTCTACCGTATCTGCCCTTGTGCGCGACGATATGGAGTAATTATAACACAAGTTCTACAAAATTCTCACCATCTATCAAATTACATCTGGTTGGAACTCGTTCACTGTAGCTGGAATCTTTCTATGTAAGAGAGAAATCAGAGAACATAAGAAGTGAACAATATCAATGATAACCAAAATCAGAGGAGAAAATAGAGGTGTGTCGAGTATACCCATCTAAAGACATCGTCAAATGTCACTAGACAAACAATTGAGCAGAACCCGCAAAGAAAACGGAAAAGAGGACGTCGTAAACAAACCTGAAGAGGGACTCTTCTTCGGGAATTAAGGGATGCTGGACTATCATACGAAGCTATTTAAAAACGGCCGAGACCTGGAAAAGTGAAAGACATCTGTTGAAGCTCTATGCTCTATGAGAAGCGGAGAGGTATAAGTAAGTAAGCAGATACGAGATCAAACAAGAAGTATACAAATTCATAGCAAATAATAAAGATTTGCAATAGGTACCAAAAATATTTTTAAACCATAACAACATTTCAATATAAATAATAAGAGCAGATATTTTTGTGTATAAATCTAAGCAAATAATTACAGTTTATAACAGTAAATAAACGAAACGAATAGCAAACCACAAATTAAGAGAGCGGTATTCAAGGATATAAAGAATGCAACATCAGTTGCCAAGCCAACAGACGCAAGTTATCATATTCTTCCACAACTCTCTGTCTCTTGTTCTAACCATGACTGCTAACACTGTTTTCGTACCGTGCCATGATGTTAACCCACAACACTCTGTCTCTTGTTCTAACCATGAGTGCTAATACTGTTTTACACAGTGCCATGATGTTAAGCTGTATATAATCTTTTCTCACTGTTGATCTATATCTCTCTTCCCCGTATCTACCTCGTTGTCACAGCATATCCAAGCTTTTCTCTTGCCATAACATGTTCAAAGAATAGTGTTTGCTTTTTTCTGCTGCATTTCATAAGCAATCTGTTCTCGCCTGCTTTCATTAACATTATCCTTTACCTTTTCTGTCATTGATATTTTCATCATTCGTCTATAAAACCACATTTCTGTAGCTTATAATAACAGACTTTATATATATATATATATATATATTCCTCTCGTACCCTCATTCGTTACATAGGGCCTGAAAGTAATTTCTCCATACTGCTATTTCCTGGGCACCACGCGCTTCTTCTGTGAACGCTCCATATTGACCACCATGTGTGATTTGTATGTGATCTGAGCCTAAGATCGATTGTACGTTGTTCCATTTATTTCTGCGATACTTGTTATTTACTAGGGTAGTTTCCCTAGGGCATACATCAGTCACCTCTTACGGCATGCTTTTGAGGTCGCAGTGGCACTATTATTTGCTTCTCTTTCGGGCCCCGACATCACATGGATGGGCAACTCGCTCAATCTCTTCCATTGAATTGAGCTCAATATATCTTGCCTCTATCAGAAAAGTTCGTTTCAGTGTTTCTCTTTCATGAACTCTTTGCCTCTCACACAATCTTCCTTCTTCTTCTTCTTCTTTGCGTTCGTTCTTTACGACCAATTGTAATCACTCTTTGTGATATGTTTGATTTTGCCAAGAACGTGTATACGTTGCACATTGGTTTGGTAGGCCCCTAAACGCATAGACTTCTACACGTTTAGGACACATGCATCCGATTTCAGCTAAACCTCCTTAGTCGCCTCTTACGACATGCGTGGCAAGTAACAGTGGTTCTATTCTTTACACCCCAAATTTGGGCCCGGTAACCATTCGGGCGTCTCACACAATAAAGCAGTTAATTTTTAAAAAAAGACACTATCTGTCAAGAATTAAAAACGATACCAATGAATACTTAATTATCTTTCTATATCTTCTTCGTGTCCCGATTGACACATAAGGCTTCCTTAAGAGACTTCCACTGTTGCCGTTCTGCTGCCTTTCTAGCAAACGTCTCCCACGTCAGACCACACTCCTTCAACTCTCTCTCTCTCCACCGTTCTTCTCCATGTTTCCTTCAGACGTTCAGACTTTTTCTTCCCATCCACTGTCCATCTGAGAGCTGTTCTTTTTTTCCAATCCAGAAGCAGTTGAGCTATTCAGTTCTTCGGCTCTGTGCCATGGCCATCATAACCCTTCGGTTCGGTGCCACGAACACCGTAAATCTGGAGAACCTGTGGCTTTTCTGTCAACCTGCGGAATTGAACCGCACTCACAGGGGTTTTCAACCGTCGTCCAACGCGCTACGAACACGTTGGGCAGGCGGGCTGAAAGTTGTCCTAGTCAATGCCCCTACTGGCATACGACATACATCACCGCTCCATCCTCGTCTCTTGTCTTACTTTAAAATTATATTACCATTTTTAAAAAAAGATAATATCAACAATGCAATTTTAGAACAATTAATAAAAACATTAATATAATAGATGTGGCGAAATAATAAGACAGTCGTGAGGGATTAAAAGAAAAAACTTCAGGAATAGAGAATGAAATCTAAGAACAATAATAGAGGAAAGCAAAAACAAAAATGTAGCAAAGAAGCCAAAATCAATGACAAACTTCATTTGGCATGTATTGGTAGTTTAGATGCCAACTACAGCTTTTACCTGGCCAAAGATATATCGTATATCTGTGCTCACGTATGTATACAGATCAGGAGAAATTATTGTGCATCTGTGTTGTTATATGTGTGGTCCATCTGTGTTGTTATATGTGTGGTCCATCTGTGTTGTTATATGTGTGGTCCATCTGTGTTGTTATATGTGTGGTCCATCTGTGTTGTTATGTGTGGTCCATCTGTGTTGTTATATGTGTGGTCCATCTGTGTTGTTATATGTGTGGTCCATCTGTGTTGTTATATGTGTGCGGTCCATCTGTGTTGTTATATATGAGTCCATCTGTGTTGTTATATGTGTAGTCCATCTGTGTTGTTATATGTGTAGTCCATCTGTGTTGTTATATATGCGGTCCATCTGTGTTGTTATATGTGTGTGGTCCATCTGTGTTGTTATATATGCGGTCCATCTGTGTTGTTATATGTGTGCGGTCCATCTGTGTTGTTATATGTGTGCGGCCCATCTGTGTTGTTATATGTGTGGTCCATCTGTGTTGTTATATATGTGTGGTCCATCTGTGTTGTTATATGTGTGCGGTCCATCTGTGTTGTTATATGTGTGCGGTACATCTGTGTTGTTATATGTGTGCGGTCCATCTGTGTTGTTATATGTGTGCGGTCCATCTGTGTTGTTATATGTGTGCGGTCCATCTGTGTTGTTATATGTGTGCGGTCCATCTGTGTTGTTATATGTGTGCGGTCCATCTGTGTTGTTATATGTGTGCGGTCCATCTGTGTTGTTATATATGTGTGGTCCATCTGTGTTGTTATATGTGTGCGGTCCATCTGTGTTGTTATATGTGTGCGGTCCATCTGTGTTGTTATATTGTGCGGTCCATCTGTGTTGTTATATGTGTGCGATCCATCTGTGTTGTTATATGTGTGCGGTCCATCTGTGTTGTTATATATGTGCGGTCCATCTGTGTTGTTATATATGTGCGGTCCATCTGTGTTGTTATATGTGTGCGGTCCATCTGTGTTGTTATATGTGTGCGGTCCATCTGTGTTGTTATATGTGTGCGGTCCATCTGTGTTGTTATATGTGTGCGTTCCATCTGTGTTGTTATATGTGTGCGGTCCATCTGTGTTGTTATATATGTGTGGTCCATCTGTGTTGTTATATGTGTGCGGTCCATCTGTGTTGTTATATGTGTGCGGTCCATCTGTGTTGTTATATGTGTGCGGTCCATCTGTGTTGTTATATGTGTGCGGTCCATCTGTGTTGTTATATGTGTGCGTTCCATCTGTGTTGTTATATGTGTGCGGTCCATCTGTGTTGTTATATGTGTGGTCCATCTGTGTTGTTATATATGTGTGGTCCATCTGTGTTGTTATATGTGTGCGGTCCATCTGTGATGTTATATGTGTGCGGTCCATCTGTGTTGTTATATGTGTGCGGTCCATCTGTGTTGTTATATGTGTGCGGTCCATCTGTGTTGTTATATGTGTGCGGTCCATCTGTGTTGTTATATGTGTGCGGTCCATCTGTGTTGTTATATGTGTGCGGTCCATCTGTGTTGTTATATATGTGTGGTCCATCTGTGTTGTTATATGTGTGCGGTCCATCTGTGTTGTTATATATGTGCGGTCCATCTGTGTTGTTATATGTGTGCGGTCCATCTGTGTTGTTATATATGTGCGGTCCATCTGTGTTGTTATATGTGTGCGGTCCATCTGTGTTGTTATATGTGTGGTCAATCTGTGTTGTTATACGTGCGGTCCATCTGTGTTGTTATATGTGTAGTCCATCTGTGTTGTTATATGTGTAGTCCATCTGTGTTGTTATATGTGTGGTCAATCTGTGTTGTTATATGTGTGCGGTCCATCTGTGTTGTTATATATGTGCGGTCCATCTGTGTTGTTATATGTGTGCGGTGCATCTGTGTTGTTATATGTGTGGTCAATCTGTGTTGTTATATGTGCGGTCCATCTGTGTTGTTATATGTGGGGTCCATCTGTGTTGTTATATGTGTGCGGTCCATCTGTGTTGTTATATGTGTGGTCAATCTGTGTTGTTATATGTGTGGTCAATATGTGTCGCGTGTTGCTGTTCAGACTTTTTAGTAAGACCCAGTGGCGGCTTGTCATTAAGGGCCAGTGGGGCCGAGCCCCACCAAAAATAATGTGTAACGTGTATAAATTAAAATATAACCTAACTCAATACCATGATTTTCCAAACAAAAATATGTCTGGCCCACTAACAAAACTTAGCACTAGCCGCCACTGGTAAGACCGTTATCGTTATTCAAGTGTCTTTGAGTTTAACAATTCCGATAGTTCCTGACATGAAAATTAGTTGCGTCACACTTTTCCTAGATGCCCCAGTCGGAACAGAATCTAAAACTGATGAACTACTTCAACACATGTCCCTGATTTCCTTTCTTTATTCTGCTTTGATGTCTTTGAATCTATTAGTAGATAACACTTGCTGTTAAAAGCAATAGGCTCGGGTTTAACTTTGACGAGCAGCTGAATCCTGGTAGGAAAGGCAGTGAATGATAATGATGATGAAGATCAGTGGCGTCTCGTCATTAGGGGCATGTGGGGCCGGGCCCACCAAAAGTAATGTGTAACGTCTATTTATATTTTGTAAATTAAAATATAACCTAACCCAAAACCATGATTTTTCCGAAAATGTTTGTCTGGCCCCACCAACAAAAATGATCACGAGCCGCCACTGATGAAGATTATCATGATGATGATGATGATGGGGCTGATGAATATGTTGATTGCTTGTAAGCTACAAAATAAGAGACGCACGCGTGCTGCATCCCTCAAGTTACACTTATGCAACAATAAAAATGCTCTAAAGCCCAAGGATTGATTTCATTGCGTTAGGTTTTACCCCTTATGGCTCGGTCCCGCTCCCCAGAAATGACATGACGCCTGCCGAGATTATTACACAATGTGCGTACTCCGTAGCTCTAGTAACAATCCTAGGGGTCTGTGGAAAAATTGCGCTCGTGAACAGAACGGCGTGGTCCGAATTCGAACTCTCGACTTTCCGGGCGCAAGGTAAAGATTTGACCACTTAGCCACAGAGACCCACACACACTACAATTTACATACATACAATAGTAAGTTATACACACATACAATAAGTTACACACACATACAATAGTAAGTTACATACACACATACAATAGTAAGTTACATACACACATACATAGTAATTACACACATAATAGTAAGTTACAACACACATACAATAGTAAGTTACATACACACATACAATAGTAAGTTACATACACACATACAATAGTAAGTTACATACACACATACAATAGTAAGTTACAAAACATACAATATGTTTACACACAACAATAGTAAGTTACATACACACAATATTTACACACACATACATAGTAAGTTACATACACACATACAATAGTAAGTTACACACACACATACAATAGTAAGTTACATACACACATACAATAGTAAGTTACATACACACGTACAATAGTAAGTTACACACACACATACAATAGTAAGTTACAACACACAGTTTACAATAGTAAGTTACATACACATACAATAGTAAGTTACATACACACATACAATAGTAAGTTACACATCAGTACACACGATACAATAGTAAGTTACACACACATACAATAGTAAGTTACATACACACATACAATAGTAAGTTACACACATACAACTATACAATAGTAAGTTACATACACACTACAATAGTAAGTTACAACACATACAATAGTAAGT
This sequence comes from Arion vulgaris, assembly GCA_020796225.1. Lineage (NCBI taxonomy): Eukaryota > Metazoa > Mollusca > Gastropoda > Stylommatophora > Arionidae > Arion > Arion vulgaris. Next base: position 47,986,839 of record CM036757.1, read on the forward strand.
TACATACACATACAATAGTTAAGAACTTACATACACACATACAATAGTAAGTTACACACACATCAATTTAAGTTACATACACACATACAATAGTAAGTTACATACACACATACAAACTTAACCATCTTTATGGAGACGTTTTAAATAGAAGTACAACTAAGTGAACTTTTTTGTTTCTTCTTTTCAAATCTGTTTCATCACTTTAGTGCATGCCTTAACTCTGACAGTTCAACTAACGCCGCCTCTTGGAGATCTGTTCTGTTGTTTATTTATCATTCTCGAGGATCGTATTATCTTTCTTCGTTTTGTGTACGTTCGGCAATTTATTATGCACTGCAGCGGCGTAGTCAGGATGTGGGTCTTCTCATCGTCAGATCTCATTATGTATCTTCATCATCTCAGTCTCATTATGTTCATCTTCTCATCTCAGGTCTCATTATGTTCATCTTCTCATCTCAGTCTCATTTGATTATCTCATTATGTTCATCTTCTCATCTCAGGTCTCATTATGTTCATCTTCTCATCTCATGTATCATTATGTTCATCTTCTCATCTCAGGTCTCATTATGTTCATCTTCTCATCTCAGATCTCATTATGTTCATCTTCTCATCTCAGGTCTCATTATGTTCATCTTCTCATCTCAGGTCTCATTATGTTCATCTTCTCATCTCAGGTCTCATTATGTTCATCTTCTCATCTCAGGTCTCATTATGTTCATCTTCTCATCTCAGGTCTCATTATGTTCATCTTCTCATCTCAGGTCTCATTATGTTCATCTTCTCATCTTAGGTCTCATTATGTTCATCTTCTCATCTCAGGTCTCATTATGTTCATCTTCTCATCTCAGGTCTCATTATGTTCATCTTCTCATCTCAGGTCTCATTATGTTCATCTTCTCATCTCAGGTCTCATTATGTTCATCTTCTCATCTCAGGTCTCATTATGTTCATCTTCTCATCTCAGGTCTCATTATGTCCATCTTCTCATCTCAGGTCTCATTATGTTCATCTTCTCATCTCAGGTCTCATGATATTCATCTTCTCATCTCAGGTCTCATTATGTTCTTCTCATCTCAGGTCTCATTATGTTCATCTTCTCATCTCAGGTCTCATTATGTTCATCTTCTCATCTCAGGTCTCATTATGTCCATCTTCTCATTTCAGGTCTCATTATGTTCATCTTCTCATCTCAAGTCTCATAATATTCATCTTCTCATCTCAAGTCTCATGATATTCATCTTCTCATCTTAGGTCTCATTATGTTCATCTTCTCATCTCAGGTCTCATTATGTCCATCTTCTCATCTCAGGTCTCATTATGTTCATCTTCTCATCTCAGGTCTCATGATATTCATCTTATCATCTCAGGTCTCATTATGTTCTTCTCATCTCAGGTCTCATTATGTTCATCTTCTCATCTCAGGTCTCATTATGTTCATCTTCTCATCTCAGGTCTCATTATGTCCATCTTCTCATTTCAGGTCTCATTATGTTCATCTTCTCATCTCAAGTCTCATAATATTCATCTTCTCATCTCAAGTCTCATGATATTCATCTTCTCATCTTAGGTCTCATTATGTTCATCTTCTCATCTTAGGTCTCATTATGTTCATCTTCTCATCTCAATTCTCATTATGTTCATCTTCTCATCTTAGGCCTCATTATGTTCATCTTCTCATCTCAGGTCTCATTATGTTCATCTTCTCATCTCAGGTCTCATTATGTTCATCTTCTCATCTCAGGTCTCATTATGTCCATCTTCTCATCTCAGGTCTCATTATGTTCATCTTCTCATCTCAAGTCTCATGATATTCATCTTCTCATCTCAGGTCTCATTATGTTCATCTTCTCATCTTAGGTCTCATTATGTTCATCTTCTCATCTCAATTCTCATTATGTTCATCATCTTCTCATCTTAGGTCTCATTATGTTCATCTTCTCATCTCAGGTCTCATTATGTTCATCTTCTCATCTCAGGTCTCATTATGTTCATCTTCTCATCTCAGGTCTCATTATGTTCATCTTCTTATCTCAGGTCTCATTATGTCCATCTTCTCATCTCAGGTCTCATTATGTCCATCTTCTCATCTCAGGTCTCATTATGTTCATCTTCTCATCTCAGGTCTCATGATATTCATCTTCTCATCTCAGGTCTCATTATGTTCATCTTCTCATCTTAGGTCTCATTATGTTCATCTTCTCATCTCAATTCTCATTATGTTCATCTTCTCATCTTAGGTCTCATTATGTTCATCTTCTCATCTCAATTCTCATTATGTTCATCTTCTCATCTTAGGTCTCATTATGTTCATCTTCTCATCTTAGGTCTCATTATGTTCATCTTCTCATCTCAATTCTCATTATGTTCATCTTCTCATCTCAGGTCTCATTATGTTCATCTTCTCATCTCAGGTCTCATTATGTTCATCTTCTCATCTCAGGTCTCATTATGTTCATCTTCTCATCTTAGGTCTCATTATGTTCATCTTCTCATCTTAGGTCTCATTATGTTCATCTTCTCATCTTAGGTCTCATTATGTTCATCTTCTCATCTCAGGTCTCATTATGTTCATCTTCTCATCTTAGGTCTCATTATGTTCATCTTCTCATCTCAGGTCTCATTATGTTCATCTTCTCATCTCAGGTCTCATTATGTTCATCTTCTCATCTCAGGTCTCATTATGTTCATCTTCTCATCTCAGCTCTCATTATGTTCATCTTCTCATCTCAGGTCTCATTATGTTCATCTTCTCATCTCAGGTCTCATTATGTTCATCTTCTCATCTCAGGTCTCATTATGTTCATCTTCTCATCTCAGGTCTCATTATGTTCATCTTCTCATCTCAGGTCTCATTATGTTCATCTTCTCATCTCAGCTCTCATTATGTTCATCTTCTCATCTTAGGTCTCATTATGTTCATCTTCTCATCTCAGGTCTCATTATGTTCATCTTCTCATCTCAGGTCTCATTATGTTCATCTTCTCATCTCAAGTCTCATGATATTCATCTTCTCATCTCAGCTCTCATTATGTTCATCTTCTCATCTCAGCTCTCATTATGTTCATCTTCTCATCTCAGCTCTCATTATGTTCATTTTCTCATCGCAAGTCTGATGATATTCATCTTCTCATCTCGTCTCATGATATTCATCTTCTCATCTCAGTTCTCATTATGTCCATCTTCTCATCTTAGGTCTCATTATGTTCATCTTCTCATCTCAATTCTCATTATGTTCATCTTCTCATCTTAGGTCTCATTATGTTCATCTTCTCATCTCAATTCTCATTATGTTCATCTTCTCATCTTATGTCTCATTATGTTCATCTTCTCATCTCAATTCTCATTATGTTCATCTTCTCATCTTAGGTCTCATTATGTTCATCTTCTCATCTTAGGTCTCATTATGTTCATCTCATCTCAATTCTCATTATGTTCATCTTCTCATCTCAGGTCTCATTATGTTCATCTTCTCATCTCAGGTCTCATTATGTTCATCTTCTCATCTCAGGTCTCATTATGTTAATCTTCTCATCTTAGGTCTCATTATGTTCATCTTCTCATCTTAGGTCTCATTATGTTCATCTTCTCATCTCAGGTCTCATTATGTTCATCTTCTCATCTCAGGTCTCATTATGTTCATCTTCTCATCTCAGGTCTCATTATGTTCATCTTCTCATCTCAGCTCTCACTATGTTCATCTTCTCATCTCAGGTCTCATTATGTTCATCTTCTCATCTCAGGTCTCATTATGTTCATCTTCTCATCTCAGGTCTCATTATGTTCATCTTCTCATCTCAGGTCTCATTATGTTCATCTTCTCATCTCAGGTCTCATTATGTTCAGCTTCTCATCTTAGCTCTCATTATGTTCATCTTCTCATCTTAGGTCTCATTATGTTCATCTTCTCATCTCAGGTCTCATTATGTTCATCTTCTCATCTCAGGTCTCATTATGTTCATCTTCTCATCTCAAGTCTCATGATATTCATCTTCTCATCTCAGCTCTCATTATGTTCATCTTCTCATCTCAGCTCTCATTATGTTCATCTTCTCATCTCAGCTCTCATTATGTTCATTTTCTCATCGCAAGTCTCATGATATTCATCTTCTCATCTCAGTTCTCATTATGTCCATCTTCTCATCCCAGATCTCCAATAGAACTCCAATACGTTTTGTCTTATGTTAATATGTTGTATAACTTCAGTGTGTTGCCGAGGCTCGCAATGAGAACAAATAATAGTAATAGTGTAATCTAAAAGGTATTTCGTAAGAGACGACTGAAGTAGGAGCCTAGGTAAACTACCCTAGTAAATAAAAAGCGTCGCAGAAATCGGATGTGATGGCCTACTTGTAGGCGTATACTGGCACAACGCTCACATGCTCAGATCACATACAACTCACAAAGAGTGGTTTAACAAGGGGTCGCTATGGAGGGTTTGAAGAAGAAGTATTATATAAAGATGTTCTATGTTCATTTCTTAATGTTTCCTTTCAACACTTATGTCGTTGTCTTTCTCCTTCCCATAACTTACAACATTTCCTTTCAGTGTGGTTATTATCAAAGTGAAGTGTCTTTATATGTATCCAAGCCCGCCTGACCAGCGTGTTCGTAGCGCGTTGGACGCCGGGTTACAAGCCCCTCTATGTGTGCGGTTCAATTCCGCGGGCTGGAAGAAAAGCTACAAGTTCTCCAGATTTACGGTGTTTGTGGCACCGAACCGATGGCTTACGATGTCCATGGCACCGAGCCGAAGAGCTGAATGCTCAAGCGCTTCTGGATCGAAAAAGAAATATGTATCCAAAATATTTAGAAATTCACTGTTACAACAATATTGTATCCTGACAACAAACATGTCTCGACCAGCCGCCCGAGTGGTTACTGGGGTCTAAATTTGGGGTGTAAAGAATAGAACCACTGTTACCTGCCACGCATGTCGTAAGAGCCGACTAAGGAGGTTGGGGTGAAATCGGATGCACGTGTCCTAAACATGTACAAGTCTATGAGTTTAGGGCCTACCAAATCAATGTGCAACGTATACACGTTCTTGGCAAAGATCAAACATATCACAAAGAGTGATTAAAATTGGTTGTAAAGAATGAACGCAAAGAAGAAGACTTTCACAGGTTCTCCAGATTTACGGTGTTAGTGGCACCAAACCGAAGGGTTACGATGTCCACGGCACCGAACCGAAGGATACGATGTCCAAGGCACCGAGCCGAAGAGCTGAAAGCTCAAATGCTTCTGGATCGAAAAAAAAATACGAAGTAAATGCAACTAACCTCTCTGATTACTTCTTCTTTTGTCGTCACACTGCTACAGGGTTGTTGCCAAGTGTCCTGGTTTTCTTTTTCTGTCTTGCGCTGTTCTGGTAGCTTGGGTGATTGTTATTTTTGCTCTTTTACATGATTCTGCTATGCCATCAAACAATCTTTTTACATTGTCTTCCTCTCGCCTTCTTTCCTGATATATGATTTTTATGTTTGATCATATATTCTACTATTTCCATTGCTTTATCTCCTAATCCACAGATATTTCATGTCGCTATCTTAAACTCTTGTATTTTACGTATTGCTGAGTTCTGTGTTGTTGCTAATTCCGCCCGTTTTGTCATTGCGTGTTTTGTAGTTAGTAAAACTGTTTAATTCTATCTTTTGTAACACATTTTGTGTGGCGTCTGTGGCTTAGGGATAGTGACTCGGTCTATTAACCCCGATGTTCTTAGTTCGAATCACGCTACGTACAGTTTGGTTGCAAATCGTTCCGCGTGGATTTTACAAAGGATACGCCCGCGTGGTTACCGGGGCCCAAATTTGGGTTGTAAAGAATAGAACCACTGTTACCTGCCACGCATGTCGTAAGAGGCGACTATGGAGGTTTGGCTGAAATCGGATGCACGTGTCCTAAACATGTACAAGTCAATGCGTTTAGGGGCCTACCAAACCAATGTGCAACGTATACACGCTCTTGGCAAAGATCAAACATATCACAAAGAGTGATTAAAATTGGTTGTAAAGAACGAACGCAAAGAAGAAGAAGAAGAAGAAGACAAAGGACGATGGCACCACCCGTTCAGAAAGCAATGGCAAACTACTGAACATAATAATGCCTAGAAAAATCACAAACAGCGTTAAAAGCTGGGGTTGATTCATAAAGTCATGTAAAGGATATGCAATTAATTTAAAAACAATCTTTGCTACAATTGATCCTGTCCTGACCACAGACAGCCACATTAAAAAGTATAATCAGTACAAAGCAAGAGGAAGACCACGCAAAAGATGGAGCGACGGTATCAAGAACAGCCTTACGAAAATGAATATCAGCTACAAAGTGCCTTAAAACAAGCACACACAAGATCACTACGACTCCCCCCACCCCATCCCAACACTTCTATAAAGAAGTAAATGATGAAAGAGAAGAAGAAGAAGAGATCCTGTCTGTGGTTAAGTCCTTGCCTTGCGTTCCGAAGGTCGAGGTTCGAATCAGGACCGCGCCGTTCTGTTCACGAGGGATACGGTTATTTCCACATACCCCTTGGATTGTTATAGGAACAATGGAGGCCGTGCTTTGTGCAATACTCTAGGCAGGTGGCGTGCCATTTCGTCAGAAAGGGGCAGAGCCGTATAGTAAAAATCTGGTGCAGTTAAGTAAATCTTTCGCCTTTAGACTCTATAGATTATGTCTGAGAGATGTCACCACTTTATATAATAGTAGTCGCAATCATTTGATTGATTGATTGATGGATTGATTGATTGAACCATCATCATTGCACTTCGGTGAGTAACCATGTATGCTCCAATCTATTTCTTACACAGGAAGATCTAAGCTGCACTGCACAAACTCCGTAGCACCGGCGAAGGTCCCCGATGTAATTTTGAAGATTGTGAAAATATTTTGTAGGAATTTTATTTTTAATATTTTTCCAACGAATTTTGCCAGGGCAACGGCTTTCCAGTCTGCTCTTCTCGACTTTAAACTGCCAAGGGTTCTTTTACGCGCTCAAATTGAACACGGAACCTACGTTTTATCGTCCGTTTCCGATTGGACTTTGAACTAGATCTCGCCTAAACTGAGGGATTTCTGGAAAAAATATCCCAGTGTATCCACGAGGGATCGAGCCGGTTACCTTTGGAACAAGAGGCGATCACCTAACCTCTACGCTACAGAGTCACACCCCAAAGCACATCAAATGTTAGATTACAAACGAAGTTCATTACTAACTTATATCTAAACTCTCTGCAGGTAAATTTCCTACATATTCTATCCTCATACCATATCAGCAGTTCTGTCTTTCTGTCATCCATTTCAACAATATTATTCTCTTCACATGTGGTACTCATCAACACTAGACTCACTCGTCATTAATACTTTCACGCTTGGTGGATGCACATGCGCAGCTTTCTCTTTACTCCCCCCAGCAGACGTTTTCATTCATCATTACATTTCCGGTGTTACCCAGAGGGCGTCATTTAATGTCAGACATAAGCAGAAGAACACAACAGTAAAAAAATGTTGAGAAAATAAGCAGAAAGATTTTTGTTTTTACCTAGCTCCATCATCTTTTCATATTTAAAAGGATCTATGTTGTTTATCTTGTATACAATCTTGTTATCTTGTATAACTAGTTATCATTTGTTCTCTTTTTATTTTTAGATAGGATAAATAAAGTCAAATTGCGGAAATCAATTATATAATAAAAATAGGATTGATTAATTGATTTATTTAATGATTGATTGATCGATTGATTGATTGATTGATTGATTGATTGATTGAATGAATGAATGAATGAATGAATGATATGATTAAATTGATTGATTGATTGATTGATTGATTGATTGATTGATTGATTGTTTGATATGATGATTGTGAACACTTGAGAGAATAACCATGTGCACTCAGATCTATTACTCACACAGAACAATCTCAGCGGCAGTGCACGACCTACTTAGTACCGGCGAGGGTCCCGGTGTACTTTTTTAAGATGGTAGAAATTTTGTAGGAATTTTATTTTAATATATTTTTATTAATTTTTCCAGGCAGTGGCTTTGCAGTCTAATTTTATTCATTTTCAACTGCTAAGGGTTCTTTGACGTGTGCAACTTGTGTACACGCGATCTCCGTTTTATCATTCATCTCTGATAGGACTAGGGAAATCCATCTCACGTACATTAAGATCAGGGATCTCTGGAAATATATTTCGATCGCTTTACCGGAAACAAAGAGATACCTTTGTAACGAGAGGCTAGCATGTTACCTCTACGTCTCAGAAACCATTAAATATGAATATTAGAGTAATATGTTGCATACATTTTTACGTGTGCATTCTTCAGAAAATAATACAGAAAGTATTTGTAAAATGTAACTAGACAGTGGGAAAACATAAATAAATGTTACAGAAAAGTTATCCGTATACCATGAACAGAGAAGAGAACAAATAGATCTATTTAGAAAAATTAAACAAATTTTTATTGTGGCTGGCTCTAGAAAAAAATAATGAGAAAATTAAAGTATTTTGGACATAATACGAGCCATAATACGGGCCATAATACGGGCCCTAATAAGGGCTGTAAATTATGACCAAAATTTGATTTAGTATTTCAATTCAGTGTTTCTAATACAATTGTATCCTTCTCGTAAGGCCTCTTGACGCATAAGAGATCATCAAAGTTCCTCCAAACAGATATGTCTAGAGCTTGCCATTCCATGTCTTTTCTGCTTCTACTATGTCTACAGTTCGTCCCCATGTTTCTCTAGGTCGTCCTCTATCTCTCTTGCTTTCCAGATTCCAATTCAGAGACACATTATGATGTGTGGTCATATAAATTCTTTATATATGTCCTAACCACTTCCATCTCCTCCTTGTTTGAAGGTTCTTAAGCCAAAGGATTGATATCATTGCACCGGGTATTACTTCATTTGACTCGGTCCTCTCCCCAGAAATGGCACGCCACCTACCGAAAGCATTGCATAAAGCACGAACTTCGTAACTCCAGCAACAATCCAAGGAGTCTCTGAAAAAAATAACACTCGTGAACTGAACAGTTCGGTCGGGATTCGAACCCACGACCTTCGACTCACAAGACAAGGGCTTAACCCCTTAGACACAGAGAGGCCTTCTTATTTCATCTTTGATATTGTTGATTCTAATGAAATATATTAGAGTTAAAATTTGTTCACAAATTATATTTAGTTTTTCCTTTGCAGCTTGTTTAGCAATGCAGATTTGATTGCTTTGTGTTGCTGGTTTCTACCCAACATCTGATAACCTGAGCACATATTGTCCAACAGAAAACACATTTGTATAGATTTATTAATTATAATATTTTGGGAACATAAAGCCCCCATTTATAGAACCACACATACTGAATTATACTGTAGAATGGGGTTAGATCTGTTTGGTCTTAGAAAAGGTAGTCAGAGCCGTAGCCCTCGGCAACATAAGGCCCAATAGCTCAGACGGGAAAACCAAAATTCAAGTTTAATGGGGGCTAATTTTTATATATGTTTGATAGAACACTGTGAGCTAGCTTTTTTTGTAATTTTACTTAATTCTATGAGTCTATGGTTATTTACTGATCTTTCTTTCTTTCTTCTTCTTCTTCTTTTGTCCTTCTCTGCTTTTTTTGCCGCTAGGCGTAGAAGGTTTAACTGATGATCGGTTTCCGAGATAATGCACGCTCGGTCGCTTGATACGGTGTAGTATTGTGGAGTTTTAAGATGTCTGTAACTCTATCAACCCATCTTTTTCTTGGTCTGCCCTTTCTCTTGATGATTCCATTTTCAGGTGGTACGCTCTTGCAACTGGTGTATTCGGTTCATTCTGACCAAGTGGCCAAACCATTTGAGTCTCTGTTTTCAATAAATCTAATAGCAGGTATTGTTCCATAATGATATTCGTTAGTGTTAAACTGAACTTGTAATATAACATAACCTTTGATTTAGCATGTGTTGTTTTTCAAATGAATTCGTCTTTATACAAGATGAAAATAGCATATCAATGGATCTAATCTGGCATGAATTTAGGACAATCAGAAGGTTCAGTTATGACGTAGTATAGTTCAAGATTGTGTGATGGTTTGTAATTATAGTGCGGGAAGGGCGATGAACACCTGTACAATAATACTGGAATTCGAGGTCACGCGGTGGTTGTGGTCTCATTTCCTATAATGTTTACCTGAGCCCGCTGGCCGTGCGTTATCGGCGGCTCTGTTGACCCTAACTCAGTAAATTGGTTTTCTCTAATCTAGAAAGTCAGTATCCGTTTTTAAACGGGTTACCTACAGTATCAGTTACCTACAGTATCGGTTGTACAGGGTATTAAATTATTTATGTCTGCATTTAGCAGATGCAGGCAAATGTCACTGTATACAACGCTACCTGGTAGTCGCCGATAGCAACGCTGATAAACCTCTGTGCTGATGACCATGTGCAGTTGAAATTCCGAGGTTCGAGGTCATCTTGTGTCAACATGTTTTAGTGTGCACACAGTATCCAGTTGGACTATATAGGTTCTCTGGTCCTTAACTGGTGCGTCTGGTAAGGGGATAGTGACTCGCTATATTAACCCTGACGTTCTGAGTTCGAATCACGCTGCTGACAATTTGGTTGCAAATTGTTTCGCGTGGATTTTCTAGGACGATGGCACCACCGTTCAGAAATCAATACTGAACGTAATAATGCCTAGAAAAATCTCAAACAGCGTTAAAAGCTGGGGTTGATTCGCAAAGTCCTGTCAAGGATATCGAATTAACTTTTTGGGGTCCTTAACTTGGAAATCTACATTAAAAATACTTCAGAAGTCGGAGTAAAGTTTACCTGAATGTCGGAGAACACTGTTGATAATGAAAGCAAGAACTCGCGTAAGTCTGTGAGATGCGCCTAATTATGCGCCATGACTACGTCTAAATTCCTAGCGGGCGAACGAAAACAAACCTTGGCCATCTCCTCATCAAATAATGTTGGCTTTGTAATTATGTAAGATTAATGATATGCAGCAGGCGTTTCAAACATGAAGGTGATGTAATGTAATACTGAGTAAGAAAACAAAACACTGCAACGCTGGCTGTGAACAAAATAACACAACAAAAATACGTCAGACAAAATATAACATTGTGATAGTAAGTCTAAACAAATGAGTAATACGTAAGTGAGGGCAAGGGAGGGGTAGGAGAATAACACTGCAACATTAAATGGGAAAAATAATAATACACCAGAGAGTGTTAAAAGGAACAATAAAACAGTGTGTAGAAGGAACAATAAAACAGTGGGGAAAAGTGAACAATAAAACACAGTGTGTAAACGGAACAATAAAACACAGTGCAATAAAAGAACAATAAAACAGTGTGGAAAAAAAACAATAGAACACTAAGTTAGAAAAAATATCGTTGAAACACTGTGAACAAAATAGCACTACAATTAACACTTTGACAGAAATAGTTCAACAACAGTTCGCAGTAAAAAAAAACCTCAACAAAAGTAGACTTGAAAAGAATGACATTCCAACACTAAGTATTATAGCACCAGGAGAACAGCTTAATGTTAAAACTCTCTACACAATATGTACAAGTAAGTGCTTAGTTCCTTTCAATTTGCTGTGTCAGCGTCGTATTACATACACAGTATTTCCACGTGATTCAGATTTGTTCTTTAACTCAAAGAATTAGTCTTGATCCCCAAATCTCTCGTCGTTTTCAAAAATATATCTACTTGCTCCCAATAATTACTATACATGATCCCTAAATCTCTCGTCGTTTTCAAAAATATATCTACTTGCTCCCAATAATTACTATACATGATCCCCAAATCTCTCGTCGTTTTCAAAAATATATCTACTTGCTCCCAATAATTACTATACATGATCCCTAAATCTCTCTTAACCTTCAAAATATATCTACTTGTCCAATAATTACTATACATGATCCCTAAATCTCTCTTAGTGTTCAAAAATATATCTACTTGCTCCCAATAATTACTAAACATGATCCCTAAATCTCTCTTAGTGTTCAAAAATATATCTACTTGCTCCTAATAATTTACTATACATGATCCCTAAATCTCTCTTAACCTTCAAAATATATCTACTTTCTCCCAATAATTACTATACATGATCCCCAAATCTCTCTTAACCTTCAAAAATATATCTACTTGCTCCCAATAATTACTATACATGATCCCTAAATCTCTCTTCGTGTTCAAAAATATCTCTACTTGCTCCCAATAATTACTATACATGATCCCTAAATCTCTCTTCGTGTTCAAATATATATCTACTTTCTCCCAATAATTACTATACATGATCCCTAAATCTCTCTTAACCTTCAAAAATATATCTACTTGCTCCCAATAATTACTATCATGATCCTAAATCTCTCTTAACCTTCAAAAATATATCTACTTTCTCCCAATAATTAATATACATGATCCCCAAATCTCTCTTAACCTTCAAAAATATATCTACTTGCTCCCAATAATTACTATACATGATCCCTAAATCTCTCTTGTGTTCAAAAATATATCTCTTTCTCCAATAATTACTATACATGATCCTAAATCTCTCTTAACCTTCAAAAATATATCTACTTGCTCCCAATAATTACTATACATGATCCCCAAATCTCTTAACTTCAAAAATATATCTACTTGCTCCCAATAATTACTATACATGATCCCTAAATCTCTCTTAACCTTCAAAAATATATCTACTTGCTCCCAATAATTACTATACAAGTCCTAAATCTCTCATCGTGTTCAAAATATATCTACTTTCTCCCAATAATTACTATACATGATCCCTAAATCTCTCTTAACCTTCAAAATATATCTACTTTCTCCCAATAATTACTATACATGATCCCTAAATCTCTCTTAACCTTCAAAAATATATCTACTTTCTACCAATAATTACTATACATGATCCCTAAATCTCTCTTAACCTTCAAAAATATATCTACTTGCTCCCAATAATTACTATACATGATCCCTAAATCTCTCTTAACCTTCAAAAATATATCTACTTGCTCCCAATAATTACTATACATGATCCCCAAATCTCTCTTAGTGTTCAAAAATATACCTACTTGCTCCCAATAATTACTATACATGATCCCTAAATCTCTCTTAGTGTTCAAAAATATATCTACTTGCTCCCAATAATATTACATGATCCCTAAATCTCTCTTAGTGTTCAAAATATATCTCTTGCTCCCAATAATTACTATACATGATCCCCAAATCTCTCTTAACCTTCAAAATATATCTACTTGTCCAATAATTACTATACATGATCCCTAAATCTCTCTTAACCTTCAAACATATATCTACTTTCTCCCAATAATTACTATACATGATCCCCAAATCTCTCTTAGTGTTCAAAAATATATCTACTTTCTCCCAATAATTACTATACATGATCCTAAATCTCTCTTAACCTTCAAAATATATCTACTTTCTCCCAATAATTACTATCATGAGTCCCAAATCTCTCTTAGTGTTCAAAATTATCTACTTTCTCCCAATAATTACTATACATGATCCCTAAATCTCTCTTAACCTTCGAAAATATATCTACTTGCTCCCAATAATTACTATACATGATCCTAAATCTCATCGTGTTCAAAATATATCTACTTTCTCCCAATAATTACTATACATGATCCCAAAATCTCTCTTAACCTTCAAAAATATATCTACTTGCTCCCAATAATTACTATACATGATCCCCAAATCTCTCTTAACCTTCAAAAATATATCTACTTTCTCCCAATAATTACTATTCATGATCCCTAAATCTCTCTTAACCTTCAAAAATATATCTACTTGCTCCCAATAATTACTATACATGATCCCTAAATCTCTCTTAACCTTCAAAAATATATCTACTTGCTCCCAATAATTACTATACATGATCCCTAAATCTCTCTTAACCTTCAAAATATATCTACTTGCTCCCAATAATTACTATACATGATCCCTAAATCTCTCTTCGTGTTCAAAAATATATCTACTTTCTCCCAATAATTACTATACATGATCCCTAAATCTCTCTTAACCTTCAAAAATATATCTACTTTCTCCAAATAATTACTATACATGATCCCTAAATCTCTCTTAACCTTCAAAATATATATACTTCTACCAATAATTACTATACATGATCCCTAAATCTCTCTTAACCTTCAAAAATATATCTACTTGCTCCCAATAATTACTATACATGATCCCTAAATCTCTCTCAACCTTCAAAAATATATCTACTTGCTCCCAATAATTACTATACATAATCCCAAATCTCTCTTAGTGTTCAAAATATACCTACTTTCTCCCAATAATTACTATACATGATCCCTAAATCTCTCTTAGTGTTGAAAAATATATCTACTTGCTCCAAAATTACTATACATGATCCCTAAATCTCTCTTAGTGTTCAAAAATATATCTACTTGCTCCCAATAATTACTATACATGATCCAAATCTCTCTTAGTGTTCAAAATATATCTACTTGCTCGAATAATTACTATACATGATCCCAAATCTCTCTTAACCTTCAAAAATATATCTACTTGCTCCCAATAATTACTATACATGATCCCTAAATCTCTCTTAACCTTCAAACATATATCTACTTTCTCCCAATAATTACTATACATGATCCCAAATCTCTCTAGTGTTCAAAAATATATCTACTTTCTCCCAATAATTACTATACATGATCCTAAATCTCTCTTAACCTTCAAAATATATCTACTTTCTCCCAATAATTACTATACATGATCCCAAAATCTCTCTTAACCTTCAAAAATATATCTACTTGCTCCCAATAATTACTATACATGATCCCTAAATCTCTCTTAACCTTCAAACATATATCTACTTTCTCCCAATAATTACTATACATGATCCCTAAATCTCTCTTAGTGTTCAAAAAATATTCTACTTTCTCCCAATAATTACTATACATGATCCCTAAATCTCTCTTAACCTTCAAAATATATCTACTTTCTCCCAATAATTACTATACATGATCCCCAAATCTCTCTTAGTGTTCAAAAATATATCTACTTTCTCCCAATAATTATTATACATGATCCTAAATTCTCTTAACTTCAAAAATATATCTACTTGCTCCCAATAATTACTATACATGATCCCTAAATCTCTCTTAGTGTTCAAAAATATATCTACTTGCTCCCAATAATTACTATACATGATCCCCAAATCTCTCTTAGTGTTCAAAAATATATCTACTTGCTCCGAATAATTACTATACATGATCCCCAAATCTCTCTTAACCTTCAAAAATATATCTACTTGCTCCCAATAATTACTATACATGATCCCTAAATCTCTCTTAACCTTCAAACATATATCTACTTTCTCCCAATAATTACTATACATGATCCCAAAATCTCTCTTAACCTTCAAAAATATATCTACTTGCTCCCAATAATTACTATACATGATCCCTAAATCTCTCTTAACCTTAAACATATATCTACTTTCTTCCAATAATTACTATACATGATCCCCAAATCTCTCTTAGTGTTCAAAAATATATCTACTTTCTCCCAATAATTACTATACATGATCCTAAATCTCTCTCAACCTTCAAAAATATATCTACTTGCTCCCAATAATTACTATACATAATCCCCAAATCTCTCTTAGTGTTCAAAAATATACCTACTTTCTCCCAATAATTACTATACATGATCCCTAAATCTCTCTTAGTGTTGAAAAATATATCTACTTGCTCCCAATAATTACTATACATGATCCCTAAATCTCTCTTAGTGTTCAAAAATATATCTACTTGCTCCCAATAATTACTATACATGATCCCCAAATCTCTCTTAGTGTTCAAAAATATATCTACTTGCTCCGAATAATTACTATACATGATCCCCAAATCTCTCTTAACCTTCAAAAATATATCTACTTGCTCCCAATAATTACTATACATGATCCCTAAATCTCTCTTAACCTTCAAACATATATCTACTTTCTCCCAATAATTACTATACATGATCCCCAAATCTCTCTTAGTGTTCAAAAATATATCTACTTTCTCCCAATAATTACTATACATGATCCTAAATCTCTCTTAACCTTCAAAAATATATCTACTTTCTCCCAATAATTACTATACATGATCCCCAAATCTCTCTTAACCTTCAAAAATATATCTACTTGCTCCCAATAATTACTATACATGATCCCTAAATCTCTCTTAACCTTCAAACATATATCTACTTTCTCCCAATAATTACTATACATGATCCCCAAATCTCTCTTAGTGTTCAAAAATATATCTACTTTCTCCCAATAATTACTATACATGATCCTAAATCTCTTAACCTTCAAAAATATATCTACTTTCTCCAATAATTACTATACATGATCCCAAATCTCTTAGTGTTCAAAAATATATCTACTTTCTCCCAATAATTATTATACATGATCCCTAAATCTCTCTTAACCTTCAAAAATATATCTACTTGCTCCCAATAATTACTATACATGATCCCTAAATCTCTCTTAGTGTTCAAAAATATATCTACTTGCTCCCAATAATTACTATACATGATCCCCAAATCTCTCTTAGTGTTCAAAAATATATCTACTTGCTCCGAATAATTACTATACATGATCCCCAAATCTCTCTTAACCTTCAAAAATATATCTACTTGCTCCCAATAATTACTATACATGATCCCTAAATCTCTCTTAACCTTCAAACATATATCTACTTTCTCCCAATAATTACTATACATGATCCCCAAATCTCTCTTAACCTTCAAAAATATATCTACTTGCTCCCAATAATTACTATACATGATCCCTAAATCTCTCTAACCTTCAAACATATATCTACTTTCTTCCAATAATTACTATACATGATCCCCAAATCTCTCTTAGTGTTCAAAAATATATCTACTTTCTCCCAATAATTACTATACATGATCCCTAAATCTCTCTTAACCTTCAAAATATATCTACTTTCTCCCAATAATTACTATACATGATCCCCAAATCTCTCTTAGTGTTCAAAAATATATCTACTTTCTCCCAATAATTACTATACATGATCCTAAATCTCTCTTAACCTTCAAAATATATCTACTTGCTCCCAATAATTACTATACATGATCCCTAAATCTCTCTAACCTTCAAAATATATCTACTTGCTCCCAATAATTACTATACATATCCTAAATTCTCTTAACCTTCAAAAATATATCTACTTGCTCCCAATAATTACTATACATGATCCCTAAATCTCTCTTCGTGTTCAAAAATATATCTACTTTCTCCCAATAATTACTATACATGATCCTAAATCTCTCTTAACCTTCAAAAATATATCTACTTTCTCCCAATAATTACTATACATGATCCCTAAATCTCTCTTAACCTTCAAAATATATATACTTTCACTAATAATTACTATACATGATCCTAAATCTCTCTTAACTTCAAAAATATATCTACTTGCTCCCAATAATTACTATACATGATCCCTAAATCTCTCTAAACCTTCAAAAATATATCTACTTGTCCAATAATTACTATACATAATCCCCAAATCTCTTAGTGTTCAAAAAATATAACCTACTTTCTCCCAATAATTTACTATACATGATCCTAAATCTCTCTTAGTGTTGAAAAATATATCTACTTGCTCCCAATAATTACTATACATGATCCTAAATCTTCTTAGTGTTCAAAATATATCTACTTGCTCCCAATAATTACTATACATGATCCCCAAATCTCTCTTAGTGTTCAAAAATATATCTACTTGCTCCGAATAATTACTATACATGATCCCCAAATCTCTCTTAACCTTCAAAAATATATCTACTTGCTCCCAATAATTACTATACATGATCCCTAAATCTCTCTTAACCTTCAAACATATATCTACTTTCTCCCAATAATTACTATACATGATCCCAAAATCTCTCTTAACCTTCAAAAATATATCTACTTTCTACCAATAATTCATACATATCCCTAAATCTCTTTTAACCTTCAAAAATATATCTACTTGCTCCCAATAATTACTATCATGATCCTAAATCTCTCTTAGTGTTCAAAAATATATCTACTTGCTCCCAATAATTACTATACATGATCCCTAAATCTCTCTTAGTGTTGAAAAATATATCTACTTGCTCCCAATAATTACTATACAATCCCAAATCTCTCTTAGGTTCAAAAATATCTACTTGCTCCGAATAATTACTATACATGATCCCCAAATCTCTCTTAACCTTCAAAAATATATCTACTTTCCCATAATTACTATACAGATCCCTAAATCTCTTAACCTTCAAACATATATCTACTTTCTCCCAATAATTACTATACAGTCCCCAAATCTCTCTTACCTTAAAATATATCTACTTGCTCCCAATAATTTATACATGATCCCTAAATCTCTCTTAACCTTCAAACATATATCTTTTCTCCAATAATTACTATACATGATCCTAAATCTCTTTAGTGTTCAAAATATATCTACTTTCTCCCAATAATTACTATACATGATCCTAAATCTCTCTTAACCTTCAAAAATATATCTACTTTCTCCCAAAAATTTTACTATACATGATCCCCAATCTCTTAGTGTTCAAAAATATATCTACTTCTCCCAATAATTCCCTACATGATCCTAAATCTCTTTTAACCTTCAAAATATATCTACTTGCTCCCAATAATTACTATACATGATCCCTAAATCTCTCTTAACCTTCAAAAATATATCTACTTGCTCCCAATAACTACTATACATGATCCCTAAATCTCTCTTAACCTTCAAAATATATCTACTTGCTCCCAATAATTACTATACATGATCCTAAATCTCTTCGTGTTCAAAAATATATCTACTTTCTCCCAATAATTACTATACCAGTCCTAAATCTTCTTAACCTTCAAAAATATATCTACTTTCTCCCAATAATTACTATACATGATCCCTAAATCTCTCTAACCTTCAAAATATATCTACTTTCTACCAATAATTACTATACATGATCCCTAAATCTCTCTTAACCTTCAAAAATATATCTACTTGCTCCCAATAATTACTATACACTGATCCTAAATCTCTCTCAACCTTCAAAAATATATCTACTTGCTCCCAATAATTACTATACCATGATCCCAAATCTCTCTTAGTGTTCAAAATATACCTACTTGCTCCCAATAATTTATACATGATCCTAAATCTCTCTTAGTGTTGAAAAATATATCTACTTGCTCCCAATAATTACTATACATGATCCCTAAATCTCTCTTAGTGTTCAAAAATATATCTACTTGCTCCCAATAATTACTATACATAATCCCCAAATCTCTCTTAGTGTTCAAAAATATATCTACTTTCTCCCAATAATTACTATACATGATCCTAAATCTCTTAACCTTCAAAAATATATCTACTTTCTCCCAATAATTACTATACATGATCCCAAAATCTCTCTTAGTGTTCAAAAATATATCTACTTTCTCCCAATAATTACTATACATGATCCTAAATCTCTCTTAACCTTCAAAAATATATCTACTTGCTCCCAATAATTACTATACATGATCCCTAAATCTCTCTGAACCTTCAAAAATATATCTACTTGCTCCCAATAATTACTATACATGATCCCTAAATCTCTCTAAACCTTCAAAAATATATCTACTTGCTCCCAATAATTACTATACACGATCCTAAATCTCTCTTAACCTTCAAAATATATCTACTTTCTCCCAATAATTACTATACATGATCCCCAAATCTCTCTTAGTGTTCAAAATATATCTACTCTCCCAATAATTACTATACATGATCCTAAATCTCTCTTCGTGTTCAAAAATATATCTACTTTCTCCCAATAATTACTATACATGATCCCAAATCTCTTCTTAGTGTTCAAAATATATCTACTTTCTCCCAATAATTACATGCATGATCCCTAAATCTCTCTTAACCTTCAAAAATATATCTACTTTCTCCCAATAATTACTATACATGATCCCAAATCTCTCTTATGTTCAAAAAATATCTACTTTCTCCCAATAATTCTATACATGATCCCCAAATCTCTTAACCTTCAAAAATATATCTACTTACTCCCAATAATTACTATCATGATCCCAAATCTCTTAGTGTTAAAAATATATCTACTTGCTCCCAATCAATTACTATACATGATCCCAAATCTCTCTTAGTGTTCAAAATATATCTACTTTCTCCCAATAATTACTATACATGATCCCTAAATCTCTCTTAACCTTCAAAAATATATCTACTTGCTCCCAATAATTACTATACATGATCCCCAAATCTCTCTTAACCTTCAAAAATATATCTACTTACTCCCAATAATTACTATACATGATCCCCAAATCTCTCTTAGTTGTTCAAAATATATCTACTTGCTCCCAATAATTACTATACATGATCCCCAAATCTCTCTTAGTGTTCAAAAATATATCTACTTTCTCCCAATAATTACTATACATGATCCCCAAATCTCTCTTAACCTTCAAAAATATATCTACTTGCTCCCAATAATTACTATACATGATCCCCAAATCTCTCTTAACCTTCAAAAATATATCTACTTTCTCCCAATAATTACTATACATATCCCTAAATCTCTTAACCTTCAAAAATATATCTACTTGCTCCCAATAATTACTATACATGATCCCCAAATCTCTCTTCGTGTTCAAAAATATATCTACTTACTCCCAATAATTACTATACATGATCCCTAAATCTCTCTTAACCTTCAAAAATATATCTACTTGCTCCCAATAATTACTATACATGATCCCTAAATCTCTCTTAACCTTCAAAAATATACCTACTTTCTCCCAATAATTACTATACATGATCCCTAAATCTCTCTTAGTGTTCAAAAATATACCTACTTTCTCCCAATAATTACTATACATGATCCCTAAATCTCTCTAAACCTTCAAAAATATATCTACTTTCTCCCAATAATTACTATACATGATCCCCAAATCTCTCTTAGTGTTCAAAAATATATCTACTTTCTCCCAATAATTACTATACATGATCCTAAATCTCTCTTAACCTTCAAAAATATATCTACTTGCTCCCAATAATTACTATACATGATCCCTAAATCTCTCTTAACGTTCCTGCATTGCTTCTGAGATCTTCCTGTTAATAAGAAGATCGAGCCACATAGTTTTTTCGAAGTGCAATGATGATGGTCATATCAATCAAACAGTAGTCAAAAGATAGTAGTCAAGAATGTATATATATCTTCGAGCAGATAGAGGGGCCCGTCTGGCCGAATGAATTATAGCGTGGCTCCCATGCGGGATACCCGTTATCAATTCACGTAGTCAGAAATTATATATATCTTCGAGCAGATAGAAGGCCCGTCTGGCCGAATGAATTATAGCGTGACTCCCATGCGGGATACCGTTATCAATTCACGTAGTCAGAATGTATATATATCTTCGAGCAGATAGAGAGGCCCGTCTGGCCGAATGAATTAGAGCGTGGCTCCTGCGGGATACCGTTATCAATTCACGTAGTCAGAATTATATATATCTTCGAGCAGATGAGAGGCCGTCTGGCCGAATGAATTAGAGCGTGGCTCCCATGCGGGATACCCGTTATCAATTCACGGTAAGGATAAAGATTGTGTATGTTGTGGACATTAATGAAAAGTCATAACCTGAACAGCTTCGCGACGACTGCACAAACCATGTGGTCATTAAATTCCTCAGGCTCTCGTCCCACCTGTCCTACACTGCCCTAAAAGTGGTACCACAGGCAGTAACGACAGTTTTGTTGGTTTTTTGCATATGTTTTTAGTGCAGATAACTAGTGACAGCAAGTACTATATATAGATCCAAGGAATCGCCTATGTGGTGTCGGTACCAGCAAGGGAAGCAAAGAATAGTACCACTGCGACCTATACGGTTTGTCTAGAGGGACTGAGATAGGGGCATAGGAAGCTACCTAGTAAATAAAAAGCATGCAGAAATCGGATGTTCTGGCCTACTTGTAGGCGCATAACTATCACAACGTACAATCGCTCTTCGGCTCAGATCACATACAATTCACACAGTGTGATTAAAAAGTGGTCGATATGGAGCGTTCGAAGAAGAAGAAAAAGAAGATCCAAGAAAAAACTTGGTTTTTTAAAAAAAAAGAAATTTCTAGAACTAACAAGACCTAACATGTCGCCAAAAAACAACCATAGAATCGAATATACAAACACAACTGAGTGCTAGAGTAAACAAGGTTGTCGACTCATACTTCATCAGTGATAGAAACATCAACGTGTCTCTCCTTCATAGTTACTTTGAAAGTATGTTTTCTCTGGAACGACAGATGGGTCAACAAACCACAATCCGAGAATGACCCTACATTTAACTTGTGGATGAGTGTTAGAAAGGGAGTAGATGGAGATAAAACAAAAATAATGATTACAGCTGCTAACACAAGTACAGAAGAGACGAAGGTGGAATGGTGCACACATGTGGAGACAATAAATATGACATTGATTGAAGTTAATTTCCAGACATAAACTTATATCTACAATATAAAAATACACAGAGAACTACTGAAGTTAGTAAATAATCTTGTATATTATTTATCTTCTTCTTTGCGTTCGTTCTTTACGACCAATTTTAATCACTCTTTGTGATATGTTTGATCTTTATCAAGAACATTATACCATAGATTCATAAACTTTTGCCACCGCCCACTTTACAACATAAACTTTATAACGCCTCCTCCCCATTATAACAGTTTGCCAACACCTCCCCCTCATATATATACATGCTATATTTTGACTAAGAAATTGATATATATATTATTATATTCTGACATCATGGTCAATTTTCAAATTATTTATGAAATAGAAAATTGATGAAAAATGGATCTTGTAAGATGGGCATAGGATGAATTTAAAGCAGATTCAAGTTTTTAATGATTATTCAATAGCAAAATCACGAAAACTCCCCAATTCTGAACCCGCTATCGCCCCCTGGAAAGCTTCAGCGCCCACTGGAGGAGGGCGGTACCGCCACTTTAGGAAACGCTGGTGTATACGTTTCCATTGGTTTGAGTAGGCCTAAACGCACAGACTTCTACTTCTTTATGACACTGCATCCGATTTCATCCAAACCTCCTTAGTCGCCTCTTGACATCGTGGCAGATAACAGTGGTTCTGTGCTTTCACCCCAAATAGGGCCGCAGTAACCACTCGGGCGAATTTTTGTGTGTGTGTGTGTGTGTATATATATATAAGGGTCATGATTGCAGATGATGGAAGATGTGAAAAGTGATTATGAAGAAAAGGAAAAACTAAAACAGATACGTACGGTTAATTTACTTGTAGGACTAGCCAGAGCCAACTATAAACTTATGGGCCTTCGGACTCAGGTAAGAACTATGGGAAATCAGACCCCAACTACAACACGTGATCTCGCTTTCCAGTATTGATGTATATAGATGAATTCCTTTTAAAATCAACACAAAATGCTAACTCGAAGTTATATTATGCAAAAAGTTAAGTTTAACAATAAGGAATATCAATATTATGAATATTTTCACCAATAAATAACCATAGACTCACAGGGTGAGTAAAATTTAAAAAAACTTGCAGTGCTCTATCAAACATGTATATTTCGCCTCCTTTTCTACCAGTCAGGTCAGAACCCTTTTCAGTTGTCTGCCTAGTTATTTATAGTTGGCTGTGGACTAGCCTATTCGTTCAGTCCAGACATTATAATCCCCTTTGAACCTAGTCCCCTTTGAGAAAAATCACCGCATGCAACTGACTAAAAGTATATTCAATGATATGAACGAATTACTAACACATAAAAAAAGTTAATTGCATATCCTTTACAGAACTTTGCGAATAAACCCCAGCTTTTCTTAACGCTGTTTGTGATTTTCTAGGCATTATTACGTTCAATAGTTTGCCATTGCTTTCTCAACGGGTGGGGCCATCGTACTTTTGTAAAAATCACGTGAAACAATTTGCACCCAAAACTGTCCGCAGCGTGATTCGAACTCAGAACGTCGGGTTAATAGACCAGTCACTATCCCTAAGCACAGACGAACACACAAACAGAGAACAAATAAGAGCAAGATTATCAAGTGCTATATTTACTTTGTATTTTGAAAGCGATGATGTGTGGCTTTGTGGTAGTAAGCTCAATCACAAACCGTGAGTACCTGGCCGAAACTCAGCAGTGGGCAATTTGGAAGCAAATTAGTTCCCATGGACTTTTATAAACGGTTTTCAACTAACTCAGACAGCATGTATACTCGTCTACGTGTTGAGCATTTCTGTACCGCGTCGGCACAAAAAAGTTTGAGGTTTATTTGCCTCAAGCGACAATTTACAAATGATTGCAGGAATTAAAATCTACCTTCTACATGCTTGGCTCTAAAATGTTTAATGTGGAGCACTTCAATTTCTGTCTGCAAATGCTGCTAGGATATTGCACATATTTGTACATCGTTAGAAAGTCATGAACGTCTGTAGCTTAAGTTGTAGTGAGCTTGATCATACCCCAAGTGTACCTGATTCAAACTCCGCGGCAGGCAATTTGGAAACAGATGTGTTCACGTTTAATTTTATGAACGATAAAACACAGACCGGACCGTTCCGAAAGCAATGGCAAACTTACTACGAAATGTAAGTGGTGCCTAGAAAATCAACGACTCGTTTACTGTGGTTCATGGCTACGTCTAGTAAAGTATATACCACGATTTTCATATAAAGTCAACCATGTCGAGAAATAAACAATTTATGTGTGACCTGCTACAGCTGTCACTATGCTATTTCGACCACCCACGAAATCAATGCTTGCATCTAATTTATACAATCTTATAAACACATGTTAGCTAGAAGCTGAATTTGTTAACTTCCGCTGTACACAAAAGTATTTGCTCATTCGATTTATGCAAGTTACATTTATCTCTATGCTCCTTGCTCAAACATGGAACATATTATCTGATTTATCTGCAGACTTCAAGAGCAAGCTTTATCTTTGTCTTGTCAGGCTCATGTAATGTCTGTAATCTGATACTCATATACAGGGCGTTGTATTTTCTTGGAACTTGAAGGAGAACGGTGGAATTCTACTGCGTTAAATAACTCACTGCTTCATGTAATGCTTCACTGTATAGCTATGTCTTTAACCTTTTTCTCTTATAAGCCGATATATGGTGCATACGAAAAGTTACCAACAACCACCAGAAAGACACATCACCAACATCAGCATAAGAAGAAAGTTGGCACAGAACCTTGCGTGAATTTCGTTGAGAAACAAAGAATGAAGTGGTTTGGCCACTTAATAGGAATGCAAACCGGGCTCATGGTATACATATTCTTCTACCGCAGAATATCAGGAAAGAAGGCGAGGAAAGACCAGAAAAGGTGGCTAGATGACATAGCAGAATCCTGTCAAAGAGCAAACATAACAATCATCCAAGCCACCAGAATAGCTTCTTCTTCACCCTTCGCCTAGGGAAGCATAGGTCCGCAACCAAGGCCTTCAAGCCCGCCTATCCAAGGCCATCCTTTCCAGATCTCTCCACACTCTCTCCTGCCTCTTGCATTCCATCTCTAACTCCCGTCTCCAGGTGTTTCTGGGTCTTCCTTACTTCTATTGCCCTGGGGGTTCCATCGGAGAGCCTGTCTCACGATGCTGTCAGGGTTTCCTCAGTTGTGTCCTATCCATCTCCACCTTCTGCTCATTATCTCTTGTTCCACCTGCCGTTGTCTTGCCCTATCCCACAGTTCTCTGTTTGTGGTCCTGTCGTACCATCTCAGATGGAGTATCCTGCGTAGGCATCTATTGATGAATATCTGCAACTTTTTGGTTTCCTTTAGTTGTTCTCATGTCTCTGCTCCATACAGAAGGACAGACTTGACATTTGAGTTTAATATCATTATCTTAGTTTTATTCCTCACCATTCTTGAACTCCATATGTTCTTCAGAATGGCAAATGCTGATCTTGCCTTTTGTATTCTAACTTTAACATCTTCATCTGTGCCACCTTGAATGTTGACGACTTTCAGATATGTAAATGTGTCCACCTCTTTTAGTGGTGATCCTCTCAATAGATTGGGTCTCTGGAACCAGCATTTAATCTCATGATCTTTGTTTTCTCCCCATGAATAGTCAGGCCTAGTTGCTGTGAGACTGTTTCTAGTTTTCACCAGAACGGCACAAGACAAAAACAGAAAAACACGACACTGTACAGAAAACCCGGTAGCAGTGTGACGTCAAAAGAAGAAGAAGTTTACTAATCTGTCCGCCTCATTGTTGCCCAGATATTTCCCTTATCACTGTTGCCATTCAGGCCAGGCGTACTCCGACTTCAGAAATATTTGTCATTTAGATCCCCAAGGAAAGGATCAGGGTCGATCTCAGTACGTGTTTACACACAAAATTTTGTAATTTAATCTGGCCTCGAACTCGGTATTTCGCACCATGATCACTAGGAGAGAGTTATCAACTTTGCTATCGGCGACCCTCTACTGACCTAAATAATCAGTATTTCTCTTGGGTCATTTAGTTCAGCAATTTGATTGCTCATTAGCTCTGCAACTACAGATAGTGTATCGGTGAGACGTTGCATCTGTCTATTTGATATTTCCTCTTTTATGAAGGTCTATTTTCATGACACTTGCTTCTGCTCTAAAGTTGCTAGACAGTTTTTAGCACAGAGCTAGCTGATTGTGTTTTTCAAATGGCTCATCTATGAAACTGAGCAATGGGTACCGTAAGGAACAACGGTTTGTCGTTCGAATCCTGCTTTTGGTCATTTGTTTTTTTCAGATCCTAATCTTCTTTTTCTTTTGTGGTCACACTGCTACGGTTGTTGTCAGTGTCGTGTTTTCTGGGTTTTTCCTTGCGCTGTTCTGGTGACTTGGGTGATTGTTATTTTGGCTCTTTGACAGGATTCTGCTATACTATCTAACCATCTTTTCGTGGTCTTCTCTCGCCTTCGTCTCTGATGTTCTGTTGTGAAAACCCCATATACTGTGGAGCTTGGATGCATTCATATTAAGTGGCCAAACCAATTCATTCTTGGTTTCATAATGTAATTCAAGCAAGGTTCTGTGCCAACTTTCTTTCTTACGCTGGTGTTGATAACTTTTCGCAGACAGTGCATTTCACATATAGTTATTTTTGTGACTGCTTGTTCATAAAAATACTCCCTAATACTTATATCTATGTATCTAATTATGTATACAAGGAAAATTGTTGAACAGCACATTCCTTTGGTGTGCATCTTGCTTCAATCTCATCTTTCTGCTGACGTGTCCTTCCATGCGTACTTTGAAAGTTTTACTCTCCAGGTAGTGGTTAGTATATTTGTACATATCCTTACACATTCAGGTTTCTGTGGCGTAGAGGTTACGTGCTCGCCCCTCGTGTCAAAGGTAACCTGTTTGCTCCCTAGTGGAGCCATCGGGATATTATATAAAGATCCAATTTCAGTGTAGGTGAGATAGATTCCCTAGTCCTATCGGAGACAGACGATAAACTAGGTCCCGTGTTCAGTTGAGCAGGTAAAGAATCCTTTGCACTTCAAAATCGAGAAGAGCAGGCTAGAATTCCTTCCCGGGCAAAATTCATTAGAACATATTAAAATAAAATTCCCAACAAATATCTTCACCATCTTCAATAATTACTTGAGGCCCTCGCCGGTGTCACGGAGATTGTGCACAGCAGATGAGATCTTCATATGTAACAAAGAGTCGAGCACACTGGCTACTCATCAAGTGCAATGATGAGTGCTATCAATCAATCAATCAATTACATAAACTCTACTTCTTTGAACACCCTATATCGACCACTTGTTAAATCACTCTTTGTGATATGTATGTGATCTGAGCCTAAAAGCGATTGTACGTTGTGTCAGTTATGCACCTACAAGTACATCCTATTTCTGCGACGCTTTTTATTTATTTCGGTAGCTTCCCTAGGCTCTACCTCAGTCGCATCTTACGACATGTCCTGTAGATCGCAGTGTTACTATTCTTTGCTCCCCTCGCGAGCCCTGGCAACACACGAGCGAAACAAATGAATACATGCTTAATGTAATCTGGTAACCTCCAACATCTAGATCATGGGTTCATAAAGTGGCAGTCCGCCCCAGTGACCCTGGCAACACACAGAGCAAACAAATGAATACATGCTAATGTAATCTGGTAACCTCCAACATCTAGATCATGGGTTCATAAAGTGGGCGGTACCGCCCCCCAGTGAGCGATGAAGCCTTCCAGGGGGGCGATAGTGGGTTCAGAAGCATTTGGGGGAGTTTTTCCGTGATTTTGCGATTGAATAATCATAAAAATTTGAATTCTGCATTTTAATTCATCTTATGCCCATCTTTCACAATCCATTTTTCATCAGTTTTCTATTTCATGTATATAATAATTTGAAAATTGACCATGTAGGACAGAAATATATATATCAATTTTCTATGTCTAAGTGAAAATGATGCTCGTCCATCACGGGCGATGACGACCACACAAATGTTCATCCAAGGGAATGTGGTTGCGTTATGTTTGTCTGTGTGTGCGTAGATGACTAGTGAGCCCGATACGGGCTTGAAATGTTCTTGTACAGTGTGGGCAAGCTATATTTGCACTTGTGGGAAGTTTTACTGCCTTTTTGTTTTGATGTTTTTGTTCCATCCGTGCATCAAAGTGAAAATAGAGCATGTTTATATATATATGTGGGGGTGGGCGTTGGCAAACTGTTATAATGGGGGTCGTTACAAAGTTTATGTCATGCAAAGTGGGCGGTGGGCCGAAAAGGTTTGGGAATCTATGATCTAGATGCAGCGTTTATGCAACATTACATAAAGTCTACAGCAACACGGATTTACAATAACCAATACCACACACTTGGTTACGAGCTTCAAAACTCAAGCGTTCCACCGTGCTCATGCGTATACATAACAGACATCGGTGATTTGAACCCGATTTAACTGCGATTCACACACAAGAAATTTGTGTCTAAAGTCGAAGGATAGCATCGGGATTTACCCCATATGGCTCGGTCCCTCTCCGCAGAAATGACACAGCATCTGCCGAGAGTATTTCACAGCGCACATACTCAGTAGAACAGGCAACAATCGTAAGGGCTTATGTGGCTAAGTGATTACGACCTTTGCCTTGCGAGTCAAAGGTCATGGGTTCGACTCTGGGCAGCGCCGTTCTGTTCACGAGTGCAGTTTTTTCAGAGACCCTAGGATTGTTGCAGGAGCTACAAAGTTCGTGCTTTGTGCAATACTCTCGGAAGGTGGCGTGCCATTTCTGTGGAAGAGGCCGAGCCATATGGGGTAAATGAAGTCAATCCTTCGGCTTTAAAACCCTTTAATCCTAGGGGTCTCTGGAAGAAAGGACTCGTGAACAGAACGACGCCGTCCAAAATCGAACCCACGACTTTCGAAACGCAATGCAAGAGTTTAACCACTTAACCACAAGCATAATCGCGTGAAGCATAATATGACGATCAAAAGAAGTCACTGAGATGAGGTTTGGAAGAAATATGTCAAGATTGCTCAAATGAAAAATGGGATGCCGAGTGAGAATGTCAGGTAAGATTATGTAGAACAGGAAGAGACAGACACAGTTTATTTCGGTCATGTCATGATAAGAGAAAAGATAGTTGGAACATATCATCATACAAGCAAAATTAATGGGAAAAGAGATAAAGGATGGTGTTGAAAAATAAAGATGTTCGATTGTAGCGACATGGAATGGAAACGACAGCAGTAAAACTGAGAGAGTGGGAGAGAACGAGAGTGGGGAGGGGGGAAGAAAGAAAGAAATTAGGTAAGAAAAGAATGAAAAAAACAACGAGAGAGAGAGAGAGAAAGAACAATGAAAAGAGAAAAGCAACAAAACAAATTTCGGGACAGAGAAAAATAGAAAAAGAGAGAAAGAGAGTGATCGAAGAAAGATAGAACAAGGAAGGAAAAAGAAAAAAATTTAATAAAGAAAGGAAGGAAGAAATAAAGGTAGTGAAGAATATCTTAAGAGGAAAGAAAGAAGAAAATGAAGAAAGTAAGGAAGAAATATGTCTGAAAAGTATGACTTTCCGTGAAAGATTGTAAATATTTTGTGTCTTGCTTCTAGCTTAAGCGTAGTGAACTCGATCACAACTAAAGCGTACCTGGTTCAAACTCCGCGGTGGGCACGTTTTTAAGCAAATTAGTTCACTTGGATTTTTACAAACGGTAAAAGTATACTTCACCGTTCAGAAAGCAATGGCAAACTACTGAACGAATACGTGGTACCTAGAATATCGACGACCCGTTTACTGTTGTTGATGGTTACGTCCTGTACATAATATGCCACGATTTTCATTGATACTCACTCATCTGTTGGTCTCAGTAAACAACAATGCAATGTATAGAGCTGACATTTTGAACGTCCTCATAGAGTGTAGCCGCACAGAAGATTTTCATTGATACTCACTCATCTGTTGGTCTCAGTAAACAACAATGCAATGTATAGAGCTGACATTTTGAACGTCCTCATAGAGTGTAGCCGCACAGAAGATTTTCATTGATACTCACTCATCTGTTGGTCGCAGTAAACAACAATGCAATGTATAGAGCTGACATTTTGAACGTCCTCATAGAGTGTAGCCGCACAGAAGATTTTCATTTATACTCACTCATCTGTTGGTCGCAGTAAACAACAATGCAATGTATAGAGCTGACATTTTGAACGTCCTCATAGAGTGTAGCCGCACAGAAGATTTTCATTGATACTCACTCATCTGTTGGTCGCAGTAAACAACAATGCAATGTATAGAGCTGACATTTTGAACGTCCTCATAGAGTGTAGCCGCACAGAAGATTTTCATTGATACTCACTCATCTGTTGGTCGCAGTAAACAACAATGCAATGTATAGAGCTGACATTTTGAACGTCCTCATAGAGTGTAGCCGCACAGAAGATTTTCATTTATACTCACTCATCTGTTGGTCGCAGTAAACAACAATGCAATGTATAGAGCTGACATTTTGAACGTCCTCATAGAGTGTAGCCGCACAGAAGATTTTCATTGATACTCACTCATCTGTTGGTCGCAGTAAACAACAATGCAATGTATAGAGCTGACATTTTGAACGTCCTCATAGAGTGATAGCCACAGAAGATTTTCATTTATACTCACTCATCTGTTGGTCGCAGTAAACAGCAATGCAATGTATAGAGCTGACATTTTGAACGTCCTCATAAGTGTAGCTGCACAGAAGATTTTCATTGATACTCACTCATCTGTGGTCGCAGTAAACAGCAATGCAATGTATAGAGCTGACATTTTGAACGTCCTCATAGAGTGTAGCCGCACAGAAGATTTTCATTGATACTCACTCATCTGTTGGTCGCAGTAAACAGCAATGCAATGTATAGAGCTGACATTTTGAACGTCCTCATAGAGTGTAGCCGCACAGAAGATTTTCATTTATACTCACTCATCTGTTGGTCTCAGTAAACAACAATGCAATGTATAGAGCTGACATTTTGAACGTCCTCATAGAGTGTAGCCGCACAGAAGATTTTCATTGATACTCACTCATCTGTTGGTCGCAGTAAACAGCAATGCAATGTATAGAGCTGACATTTGAACGTCCTCATGAAGTGTAGCCGCACAGAAGATTTTCATTTATACTCACTCATCTGTTGGTCGCAGTAAACAGCAATGCAATGTATAGAGCTGACATTTTGAACGTCCTCATAGAGTGTAGCCGCACAGAAGATTTTCATTGATACTCACTCATCTGTTGGTCGCAGTAAACAGCAATGCAATGTATAGAGCTGACATTTTGAACGTCCTCATAGAGTGTAGCCGCACAGAAGATTTTCATTTATACTCACTCATCTGTTGGTCGCAGTAAACAGCAATGCAATGTATAGAGCTGACATTTTGAACGTCCTCATAGAGTGTAGCCGCACAGAAGATTTTCATTTATACTCACTCATCTGTTGGTCGCAGTAAACAGCAATGCAATGTATAGAGCTGACATTTTGAACGTCCTCATAGAGTGTAGCCGCACAGAAGATTTTCATTTATACTCACTCATCTGTTGGTCGCAGTAAACAACAATGCAATGTATAGAGCTGACATTTTGAACGTCCTCATAGAGTGTAGCCGCACAGAAGATTTTCATTGATACTCACTCATCTGTTGGTCGCAGTAAACAGCAATGCAATGTATAGAGCTGACATTTTGAACGTCCTCATAGAGTGTAGCCGCACAGAAGATTTTCATTTATACTCACTCATCTGTTGGTCGCAGTAAACAGCAATGCAATGTATAGAGCTGACATTTTGAACGTCCTCATAGAGTGTAGCCGCACAGAAGATTTTCATTTATACTCACTCATCTGTTGGTCGCAGTAAACAGCAATGCAATGTAAAGAGCTGACATTTTGAACGTCCTCATGAGTGTAGCCGCACAGAAGATTTTCATTGATACTCACTCATCTGTTGGTCGCAGTAAACAGCAATGCAATGTATAGAGCTGACATTTTGAACGTCCTCATAGAGTGTAGCCGCTAGAAGATTTTCATTTATACTCACTCATCTGTTGGTCGCAGTAAACAGCAATGCAATGTATAGAGCTGACATTTTGAACGTCCTCATAGAGTGTAGCCGCACAGAAGATTTTCATTTATACTCACTCATCTGTTGGTCGCAGTAAACAGCAATGCAATGTATAGAGCTGACATTTTGAACGTCCTCATAGAGTGTAGCCGCACAGAAGATTTTCATTTATACTCACTCATCTGTTGGTCTCAGTAAACAGCAATGCAATGTATAGAGCTGACATTTTGAACGTCCTCATAGAGTGTAGCCGCACAGAAGATTTTCATTTATACTCACTCATCTGTTGGTCGCAGTAAACAGCAATGCAATGTATAGAGCTGACATTTTGAACGTCCTCATAGAGTGTAGCCGCACAGAAGATTTTCATTTATACTCACTCATCTGTTGGTCGCAGTAAACAGCAATGCAATGTATAGAGCTGACATTTTGAACGTCCTCATAGAGTGTAGCCGCACAGAAGATTTTCATTGATACTCACTCATCTGTTGGTCGCAGTAAACAGCAATGCAATGTATAGAGCTGACATTTTGAACGTCCTCATAGAGTGTAGCCGCACAGAAGATTTTCATTTATACTCACTCATCTGTTGGTCGCAGTAAACAGCAATGCAATGTATAGAGCTGACATTTTGAACGTCCTCATAGAGTGTAGCCGCACAGAAGATTTTCATTTATACTCACTCATCTGTTGGTCGCAGTAAACAGCAATGCAATGTATAGAGCTGACATTTTGAACGTCCTCATAGAGTGTAGCCGCACAGAAGATTTTCATTTATACTCACTCATCTGTTGGTCGCAGTAAACAGCAATGCAATGTATAGAGCTGACATTTTGAACGTCCTCATAGAGTGTAGCCGCACAGAAGATTTTCATTTATACTCACTCATCTGTTGGTCGCAGTAAACAGCAATGCAATGTATAGAGCTGACATTTTGAACGTCCTCATAGAGTGTAGCCGCACAGAAGATTTTCATTTATACTCACTCATCTGTTGGTCGCAGTAAACAGCAATGCAATGTATAGAGCTGACATTTTGAACGTCCTCATAGAGTGTAGCCGCACAGAAGATTTTCATTTATACTCACTCATCTGTTGGTCGCAGTAAACAGCAATGCAATGTATAGAGCTGACATTTTGAACGTCCTCATAGAGTGTAGCCGCACAGAAGATTTTCATTTATACTCACTCATCTGTTGGTCGCAGTAAACAACAATGCAATGTATAGAGCTGACATTTTGAACGTCCTCATAGAGTGTAGCCGCACAGAAGATTTTCATTTATACTCACTCATCTGTTGGTCGCAGTAAACAGCAATGCAATGTATAGAGCTGACATTTTGAACGTCCTCATAGAGTGTAGCCGCACAGAAGATTTTCATTTATACTCACTCATCTGTTGGTCGCAGTAAACAACAATGCAATGTATAGAGCTGACATTTTGAACGTCCTCATAGAGTGTAGCCGCACAGAAGATTTTCATTTATACTCACTCATCTGTTGGTCGCAGTAAACAGCAATGCAATGTATAGAGCTGACATTTTGAACGTCCTCATAGAGTGTAGCCGCACAGAAGATTTTCATTGATACTCACTCATCTGTTGGTCGCAGTAAACAGCAATGCAATGTATAGAGCTGACATTTTGAACGTCCTCATAGAGTGTAGCCGCACAGAAGATTTTCATTGATACTCACTCATCTGTTGGTCGCAGTAAACAGCAATGCAATGTATAGAGCTGACATTTTGAACGTCCTCATAGAGTGTAGCCGCACAGAAGATTTTCATTGATACTCACTCATCTGTTGGTCGCAGTAAACAGCAATGCAATGTATAGAGCTGACATTTTGAACGTCCTCATAGAGTGTAGCCGCACAGAAGATCTTCATTTATACTCACTCATCTGTTGGTCGCAGTAAACAGCAATGCAATGTATAGAGCTGACATTTTGAACGTCCTCATAGAGTGTAGCCGCACAGAAGATTTTCATTTATACTCACTCATCTGTTGGTCGCAGTAAACAACAATGCAATGTATAGAGCTGACATTTTGAACGTCCTCATAGAGTGTAGCCGCACAGAAGATTTTCATTTATACTCACTCATCTGTTGGTCGCAGTAAACAGCAATGCAATGTATAGAGCTAACATTTTGAACGTCCTCATAGAGTGTAGCCGCACAGAAGATTTTCATTTATACTCACTCATCTGTTGGTCGCAGTAAACAGCAATGCAATGTATAGAGCTAACATTTTGAACGTCCTCATAGAGTGTAGCCGCACAGAAGATTTTCATTTATACTCACTCATCTGTTGGTCGCAGTAAACAGCAATGCAATGTATAGAGCTGACATTTTGAACGTCCTCATAGAGTGTAGCCGCACAGAAGATTTTCATTTATACTCACTCATCTGTTGGTCGCAGTAAACAGCAATGCAATGTATAGAGCTGACATTTTGAACGTCCTCATAGAGTGTAGCCGCACAGAAGATTTTCATTTATACTCACTCATCTGTTGGTCGCAGTAAACAGCAATGCAATGTATAGAGCTGACATTTTGAACGTCCTCATAGAGTGTAGCCGCACAGAAGATTTTCATTTATACTCACTCATCTGTTGGTCGCAGTAAACAGCAATGCAATGTATAGAGCTGACATTTTGAACGTCCTCATAGAGTGTAGCCGCACAGAAGATTTTCATTTATACTCACTCATCTGTTGGTCGCAGTAAACAGCAATGCAATGTATAGAGCTGACATTTTGAACGTCCTCATAGAGTGTAGCCGCACAGAAGATTTTCATTTATACTCACTCATCTGTTGGTCGCAGTAAACAGCAATGCAATGTATAGAGCTGACATTTTGAACGTCCTCATAGAGTGTAGCCGCACAGAAGATTTTCATTTATACTCACTCATCTGTTGGTCGCAGTAAACAACAATGCAATGTATAGAGCTGACATTTTGAACGTCCTCATAGAGTGTAGCCGCACAGAAGATTTTCATTTATACTCACTCATCTGTTGGTCGCAGTAAACAGCAATGCAATGTATAGAGCTGACATTTTGAACGTCCTCATAGAGTGTAGCCGCACAGAAGATTTTCATTTATACTCACTCATCTGTTGGTCGCAGTAAACAGCAATGCAATGTATAGAGCTGACATTTTGAACGTCCTCATAGAGTGTAGCCGCACAGAAGATTTTCATTTATACTCACTCATCTGTTGGTCGCAGTAAACAACAATGCAATGTATAGAGCTGACATTTTGAACGTCCTCATAGAGTGTAGCCGCACAGAAGATTTTCATTTATACTCACTCATCTGTTGGTCGCAGTAAACAGCAATGCAATGTATAGAGCTGACATTTTGAACGTCCTCATAGAGTGTAGCCGCACAGAAGATTTTCATTGATACTCACTCATCTGTTGGTCGCAGTAAACAGCAATGCAATGTATAGAGCTGACATTTTGAACGTCCTCATAGAGTGTAGCCGCACAGAAGATTTTCATTGATACTCACTCATCTGTTGGTCGCAGTAAACAGCAATGCAATGTATAGAGCTGACATTTTGAACGTCCTCATAGAGTGTAGCCGCACAGAAGATTTTCATTGATACTCACTCATCTGTTGGTCGCAGTAAACAGCAATGCAATGTATAGAGCTGACATTTTGAACGTCCTCATAGAGTGTAGCCGCACAGAAGATTTTCATTTATACTCACTCATCTGTTGGTCGCAGTAAACAGCAATGCAATGTATAGAGCTGACATTTTGAACGTCCTCATAGAGTGTAGCCGCACAGAAGATTTTCATTTATACTCACTCATCTGTTGGTCGCAGTAAACAACAATGCAATGTATAGAGCTGACATTTTGAACGTCCTCATAAGTGTAGCGCACAGAAGATTTTCATTTATACTCACTCATCTGTTGGTCGCAGTAAACAGCAATGCAATGTATAGAGCTAACATTTTGAACGTCCTCATAGAGTGTAGCCGCACAGAAGATTTTCATTTATACTCACTCATCTGTTGGTCGCAGTAAACAGCAATGCAATGTATAGAGCTAACATTTTGAACGTCCTCATAGAGTGTAGCCGCACAGAAGATTTTCATTTATACTCACTCATCTGTTGGTCGCAGTAAACAGCAATGCAATGTATAGAGCTGACATTTTGAACGTCCTCATAGAGTGTAGCCGCACAGAAGATTTTCATTTATACTCACTCATCTGTTGGTCGCAGTAAACAGCAATGCAATGTATAGAGCTGACATTTTGAACGTCCTCATAGAGTGTAGCCGCACAGAAGATTTTCATTTATACTCACTCATCTGTTGGTCTCAGTAAACAGCAATGCAATGTATAGAGCTGACATTTTGAACGTCCTTATAGAGTGTAGCAGCACAGAAGATTTTCATTGAAACAAATTCAGGTCAATTACTAGATTGCAAGAGCTAGATTTTAAGATTGAGTAGCCAGAAAGAACAGCCCAACAGACATCTGAGTAGGCTCATCAATCAAAATCGAACTGGTTCGGTTAGTCACTTGAAGGTTGGTGTAGATATTGAAAAGGGGATCTGAACACCTATAGACATGTCCGGAGCGTCATGAAGATATTTCAAACTGAATCTGAAGCTTACAGCTGAGGCTACTCTCTCTCTTTCTCTTTCTCTTTCTCTCTCTCTTCTCTCGTATGCCTGCTGTTAATTCAGGCGGAAAGTCATGATGCCTGGTATTGTGCTTCTGAATGATTTTTGCGTGAGACCTATATTACCCTTTTACATGCATCCCTCAACCATATAGACAGCCTTACCGACGTCCGAGGTACCTGAAGCTAGATCCTTCAAAGAGTGATCGTTGCAGGAGACATGTTGTCCTTGTAACTCTTTCTCGGACAGAGTTAGTTAGTGAAGGCAGAACGGATGACTTCTCTATCGGCTTTCCTGCCTTTGGTGAGGTCGTTCCTACGTTCGTAAGATAAACACTCTTTAATGATCTTTTAGTACCGTAAATTTGGGCTTGGTTCTACGTCAAAGAGCATTAGCTTACTTTGTGCTGACTAGGTGAGGTCACCCGGTTTAGGGCATTCTCGATCTTTCTAGGGCTAGTCACAGGAACTGTCACCTTTCTTGAATTCATTGCTCTTTTACGATCATTTTTCGCCGTATATTTGGGCTTGTGATCTTCGCCAAAGAGTATGTCTACAGTATGCGCTCTTTCTGACTATATGAGATCTTTAGGGATTAGAAACAATCTCAGTCATTGGAGACGCATATGCTTTGTCAAATAAACGATCATATGTTGGCGGTCGCGAGGCTACAATATTTGCATCTTTCTACCTGACTTATTCATTTTTAGAACTCATTTTTCGGACCGAAGTTATCTTTCCTCTTCAAACCCTGTTCACTTAGCCCGACTGTAGATATTCTACATGTTACCACGATCACCACTTGGAGGTGAAGTCAGGTCTTGGTCAAAGCTGGTTGGATGATCCAGATTTACGTCATCTCATTCCCTGTGTATCAAGTCATAATCTTTTTCTTTCTTCTTTCTCTAATTATGTGTTGCCCCTCAGCGTCAGAATAAGAAGAGATTTTTAGAACGGATTTTTGTGTTCACTTCATAAACAGTGTTTTTCGTCGTCTCTGTTATCTCTGAGGTTCACCTTTTGCGTGGATGGCATTTACCTTTGTATCCACTGTATCGTAGTAACATTGCTCTTTGAGGTGCACTGTCTGTTGGTAATCTGCTTATGTGGCCGCACCATCTAATTTGTTGTTTCTTGATGAAGTTCTGTACTGATATTGTACCCTTTTTTTCCTGATGTCTTAATTACTAAACCGGTCTGTTCATGATACTCTCAGCATTCTGCGTAGACACTTCATCTCTGTCTTTACTAGTTTTCTTCTATCGTGTGATGTCTTATGTTCGTAACAGGGAAATAACGGTCTTCGTCTGCAATTGTTTGAGAACCGTTGAACAAGTTTGCACTCAAGTGCAAGTGAGTCACTACTTATGTTGTTTACTTGATTCATACGTTTCTGAAAGACGCCTTGAAATAGGCGGATAAATTAAAAAAAACTAGCAGAACAAAGGATTCATTGATGAAATAAAGTCAAGATTTACAGGTAATCTGTGGAAATGGACCAGGCATCAAGCTAAAAATAAGATTCTTACACACAAGATTTATATTGTCAATGTTGAAAAAATAAGATAGTATATTTTGTTGTTAGTTTTGTTAACAAAGTTGTTTGTTTATATATATATATATATCTCTTTTTACAGTAACGTATATCTTCAATTGTTGATGTTGTTGTAGTTGCTGCTGTCGTCATCGCCGCAGTCGTATTGTTATAGTTATTACTTATACTTTTATTGTTAATGCTATTGTTTTCGTTCGTGGTTGCGGTGGTGATGGCGGTGCGGTGGTGACATTAGTGGTGATGGTGGTGGTGGTGGTCGTAGAAGTTGTATGGATTATGATGTTATTGTTGCTTTTTTGGTGAGTTCTGATAAGCAAAGAAATTTTGATTTGATTTTTAAATTGATATTCTCCGTTCACAAATTGGATAACCACTCTTTTCCCCGTTAATGCTTGCGCGTGCTCAGCTACTTATTTGGCTGACGGAACACGCTATGTCATCTTCTTCTTCGAACGCTCCATATCGACCACTTGTTAACTTGTGTGATTTGTATGTGATCTGAGTCTAAGAGCGAGCTCCATATCGACCACTTGTTAACTACTCTTTGTGATTTGTATGTGATCTGAGTCTAAGAGCGAGCTCCATATCGACCACTTGTTAACTACTCTTTGTGATTTTTATGTGATCTGAGTCTAAGAGCGAGCTTCATATCGACCACTTGTTAACTACTCTTTGTGATTTTTATGTGATCTGAGTCTAAGAGCGAGCTTCATATCGACCACTTGTTAACTACTCTTTGTGATTTTTATGTGATCTGAACCTAAGAACGATTGTATGTTGTGCCAGTTATGCGCCTACAACTAGGCTAGCACATCCGATTTCTGCGACGATTTTTATTTACTAGGGGCCTAGGCCCCTACCTCAGTCGCCTCTTACGACATGCCTTGTAGGTAGCAGTGTTACTATTCTTTGCTCCACTTTCTTGGCCCCGGCAACACACGGGCGGGAACACACTATGAAATGTGTACATTTCTTAAGATGAGAACAATGCGGGGTTTTTTTTGTAAGAACCCCAAGGAAAGCAGCGGAAGCAATAAATATGATCAATAAATATGATCAATAAATAAGATTAATAAATATGATTAATAAATATGATCAATAAATATGATCAATAAATATGATCAATAAATATGATCAATAAATATGATCAATAAATAAGATCAATAAATATGATCAATAAATAAGATTAATAAATATGATTAATAAATAAGATTAATAAATATGATTAATAAATATTATCAATAAATATGATTAATAAATATGATCAATAAATATGATCAATAAATATGATTAATAAATATGATCAATAAATATGATCAATAAATATGATCAATAAATAGACAGTGAACAAGTATAAGGAGCTCCGAAAAAAAAGCAATGACCAAACACAGGATTCGAACCACTTACCCTTATTTCTTACGGCACCATTGCTTAGCATAGCAATACATTTTTAACTAACTTAACTAACTCATTACTCGGGAAAGAATGTACATAAAAAGAGTTGAAAATGATCGCTTTCATCTGAAAAGGTCTGCAAGAATAAGCTGTCCAAATCTCATGATTCCAGATTTTGATGTTCGCCAGTTTTTAGGTGTGACAGACACACAAACAAACAATGCATTTTATAATTAAAATCAAGTGCAAAAGTGGGAAAGGTGCCAACAATAATAAATACGAAAGTTTTACAACCTCATGCGTCAAACAACATTACACATTAACATGATGTAACGACCGTCAGAGCAATCCACCAGTGCGTTTAAGAAGTCAATCGCCCGCGTGGTTACC
The DNA here is from genome assembly GCA_020796225.1 of Arion vulgaris. Classification (NCBI taxonomy): domain Eukaryota; kingdom Metazoa; phylum Mollusca; class Gastropoda; order Stylommatophora; family Arionidae; genus Arion; species Arion vulgaris. The sequence continues at coordinate 48,027,466 of CM036757.1, forward strand.
GGGGCCAAATTTGGGGTGTAAAGAATGGAACCACTGTTACCTGCCATGCAAGTCGTAGGAGGCGACTAAGGAGGTTCGGCTGAAATCGGATGCACATGTCCTAAATGTAGAAGTCTATGCGTTTAGGGCCTACCAAACCAATGTGCAACGTATACACGTTCTTGACAAAGACCAAACATATCACAAAGAGTGATTAAAATTGGTCGTAAAGAACGAACGCAAAGAAGAAGAAGAATTCAATAAATTTACCAGTGCGTTTAAGAAGTCAATAAATAAACGCTATCGCTAATCAACCAACCAGTAATACAACATTTAGTTCTGAAAAACCAGCTCCTTAAGACGTTTAGCAACTTAAAGTGGACAGAAAAAAGTGCGTATAAGCCAGTCATTCAGTCTTCACTTCCACGTGTAATTAATGATTGTATATTTTGTAATATCTGAGAATGACTGCTACTGACGTCAGCCAACTTGCACAGAATAGAGATTTTTTAAGACTGCTGTCATGGGAGCCAAGTTTCGAAATGAGCAAGATACTTGATGACGATGATGATATTTTGGAAAGTGAGACGCATTACTGTAATGCGTAAGCATTCGTCTATCGACTCAGTCTCAAGAGGGTTGTGAGTTCAATCCTACATTCGACGTTCCACAAATGAGGAAATGACTTGTAGAATTATTAAGTGGCATTCGCTTTATATTTCCCTTAAGTCTGAAAACGCTGCGTGAAATTTGTTATTTATTAATTTTAGAAAACCATACTAGAGAAAGAAGTTAGGCTAAAAAGCTATCAGAAATAGAGTCGTATAAGTGCATGGTAAAAAGTAGATCAACTCTAATATCAGCTTGCACCTCAAGATGATATTAGAGAAATGTCTGGTCAACCACTGGTAACAATTGTTATAAATGAACGAGATCGGACATGCTTGTTCGAAAGCATCCACTGTTGGGAAGCTCAGAATGGATAAGAGGGATGTCCTTCGGTCTTTTTGCGACCTAATTTTTGAATGAGGACACCAAAATTGACGTTGAATCAATCTAACGATTTAGGAGTTTGTAATATACGTTGTACAAGAGAACTGGTTGTAAGGGCAGAGAGAGAAGCGTGCTTAATGTGTAATGTTTTCAGTGAATGCATATTGTTCAATAGGGCGCAAAATACAGGGTGTTCAAGATAATTGCAGCCCCATTGACAAATCGAAAGTTGCCAGTTAATCTATTGCGTGGTGTATATTTACTACGTAAACCGGTTCTGACTAGCTCGTACTACGTCACATTTGTTCGTCGTCCCTTCCCGCACTACAATTACATACCGTCACACAACCTTGACCTATACTACGTCATAACTGAACCTTCTCATTTTCATACATATATGCCAGATTAGCTCCATTCACAGGCTGCTTTTATCTTGAACACCCTGTAGTATCAATTTCTAATGATTATATTTTACACACAAAAAAACTACCTTATCTGCTGTTATACTGTAAAATAGTAACTTAATTTTAGTCACAGATTTTCATTTTTGGACCATTGTAATGTTTCTATCGGGGTCTATATGCTGTGAAATTCGTCAGTCCTGTTGTATCGTTTTCTTGATAAAGGTTTTTTGGTCGAAACGTTGCTGTGTATTATTGTTTTTGTATTTTGTAAAACTACAGTACTTTGTTATTACGTGTTTCGCCACTGCTACATAGTTTTACTGCAGTCTTCCCCTATAACAATAAACGTAAAATAGTCTCAGATTTGATTGGCCATATGGAATTTAGTCAGAACTAAGTAATTCCCAACAAAAAAAGTCTTACTACAGCCGACAATAGTTGCAGAGATGGCACTTGATCTAATATGCTCCCTACCTAGAGACGCTTTATAAAACGACGTGAGTAGAAACTAGTTTAGTACTACACATTATGCGCACTTCAGTACACACGCTAGCTAGCTGTAAGATGTAACAGCGAGTTCTCAAGAGTACAGCTTCGGGTTACACGAAAGAGATCTCATGCAATGCATCTGTCTACTTTCAGCCCTCAGCAACCTCTCAAGATATACAATACAAGATGAGGGACAAGTGATTGAACATGTTAGCCGCCTGTGCGTTGTGGGACTCGCAAGGGGAGAAAAGAATAGTAATACTGCGACCTACGTCCGCCTGAGTGGTTACCGGGACCCAAGTTTGGGGTGTAAAGAATAGAACCACTGTTACCTGCCGTGCATGTCGTAAGAGGCGACTAAGGAGGTTTGGCTGAAATCGGATGCATGTCCTAAACGTGTAGAAGTCTATGCGTTTATGGGCCTACCAAACCAATGTGCAACGTATAAACGTTCTTGGCAAAGATCAAACATATCACAAAGAGTGATTAAAATTGGTCGTAAAGAACGAACGCAAAGAACAAGACTGCGACCTACAAGGTATATCGTAAGAGGAGACTAAGGTAAGGGTCTAAGGAAGCTACCTTAGTAAACAGCAAGCGTTGAAGAAATAGAATGTGCTGACCTGCTTGTATGCGCATAACTGACACAACGTGAATTGCCTGCACAATCACATCACACAAACAAATCACAAAGAGAGGTTTAACAAGTGGTCGATATGGAGTGTTGAAGTAGAAGAACAGAAAAATAATAGAAATGTAGAAATTGCTACAATATAGATGAGACACACGATTGATGTGCATGTGCTCACATAGATGGACTACACGTTGAAAAGCATGGTGCTACAACATAAGATAACACACGATTTAGAATGTTAGCGACATGGTGCTACAACAGATGAACACACGATTTAGAATGTCGACATGGTGTCACAAAATAGTGAACACGATTTAGAATGTTAGCGACATGGTGCTCACAACATAAGATGAGACACACACGATTTAGAATGTTAGCGACATGTCCACAACATAAATGACACACGATTTAAATGTGGACATGGTAATACAAGACGACAGACAAGTTATTTAGAATGTTTGCAGGCTATTATAATAATTAAGTCAATTGATTTATTCATTGCACCGGGTTTACCCATATGGCTCCGTCCCTGTCGGCAGAAATGGTAATCAATCTGTAGATAGTGTTGCACAAGGCACGAACTCCGTAGCTCGAGCAACAATCCTAGGAATCTCACATGTGAAAATTGCAGTTCTGGGAAAATGTAGTTCTGTTTCCCCCAACTATGATAAATTCTCTGTCACTGCTCAAACTTTCATTCGAAGAAGAAGAAGAGGCAGAAGAAGAAGAAAACTACTTTATAACTTAACTAAAGCGTTACTGACATCACCAACCTTTTTATCTTTTGTTTGTTCATATCCAACGTAATTGTTTTCTTGTATTTTAATCTGCTGAGAGCTACATAATTCTTTCCATCATTTTCTCATTAATGCTTGTATCGCACTACTTCTGTGATTCTATTCTGTATAAGCAGCCACTTATGAGAATATGTAGCATTTTGGTAATCAACTGTTCTGGTTCTTCAATGCGGTGAGAGTTCTGTTTTATTTGTACTTAGATTTTATTAGTATTATAAATATTAGTAGTAGTAGTAGTAGCAGTAGTAGTATCAGTAGTAGTAGTAGTAGTAGTAGTAGCAGCATTAGAAGTAGCAGTAGCAAAAATAGTAGTAGTATTAGTAATAGTAGCAGTAGCAGTAGCAGTAACAGTAGCATTTGTAGTAGCAGTAGTAGTAACAGTAGCATGTTTTAGTAGTAGCAGCATTTGTTGTAGTAGTAGTAGTAGTAGTAGTAGTGGTAGCAGTAGTAGTATAGTAGTAGTGGTAGCAGTAGTAGTAGTGGTAGTAGTAGTTAGTAGTAGTAGTAGCTATAGTAATAACAGTAGTAATGGTAGGAGTAGTAGCAGCAGCAGTAGTAGCAACAGTAGGGCGATAGCAGATGGTGGCGGCAGTAGTCGTCGTGATGTTGGTAGTGGTGGTAGGAGTGGCAGCAGTAGCGGTAGCAACGTTGAAGTTGGTGCTGGTAGTGACAACAGTAGTGTTAGTGATGGTGACGATTGTGGTAGTGGTATTGGTAATGGTAGTAGATCATACTTATTTAATAAATTCCTGACATAATCATAACAAAGCTTCGTGTCATGCGCTATAAATAAAACGCTTCTGGAAAAAAAATGGCAAACCTGCACTTTCGTAAACTAGCACCCACCTTATACAAAACAAAAACTGAAGAATGCAGTCTATATTCGTTGAGACTAGACCTATCTACAATGAAGAATGTGGAATGTTTAGATGTATAATAACGCTGCTTCTGCATATCTTCGTTATTTCTTTGATATTTCAAACAAAAAAAACAAATTCTTCTTTGATAAGATCAACATAGCTAAAAAGTAGTGACTTCAAAGTTTCACAATAATTTAATAATGGGAAGAACAAAATATAAGTTAGCGGGCTACATCAGCATATTCAGGCGAATACAAAGTATATGTCATAATGTAATTGATTGAATGATTGATTGGTTGAATGATTGATTGATAGAACTATCATCAGTGCACTTAGGTGAGTAACCATGTGTGCTCCGATCTCTTTCTTACAAAGGAAGATCTCAGTAGCAGTGCACGAACTTCGTAGGACCGGCGAGGGTATGCGATGTAATTTAGAAGATGGCTCAAATATTTTGTAGAAGTTTTGCTAATGAATTTTGACCGGGCAGCGGCTTTACAGCCTGTTCTTCTCAATTTTGAACTGCCAATGGATCTTCTACATGATCAACTTGAACACGGGACTGCATTTTATCTTCCATCTCAAATATGACTAAGGAACTTGACCTCACCTACATTGAGATAAAGAATCTCTTGAAAAAAATCCGACCACTCCACGTAACAGAGACTCTTTTAAAGAAAAAGAAACAAAAATGTGGGAAAGAATGAAGTGACAAAAAGCAATGAGATCCTCTAATGATGATGGTAGCCCGACTGCCCAGCGTGTTCGTAGCGCGTTGATGACGGGTGACAACCCCTGTGAGTGCGGTTCAATTCCGCGGCTGGCAGAAAAACCACAGGTTCTCCAGATTTACGGTGTTCGTGGCACCAAACCGAAGGGTTAAGATGTCCATGGCATCGAGCCGAAGAGCTGAAAGCTCAAGTGCCTCTGGAATGGGAAAAAAAATACACGAAATGCAATTACTGCTGTTCAGTGTTCATTGTTGATTTGAGAATCATCTTCATCGCACATCGGACATGTCCATAATTGATCTGATCTCCTCCCAAGCATGTATCTCAGTGTGTTTAGACTAACAACTCCCGTTCTGTGTTGATTGGTGTATCTACTGAGTTTTCTCTCGTGGTTTTCCCGTCTTGCCGCACCTATCGGTATGCATAACTTGCGAACTGAGATAGAGAATACCCTTTATCTTTTTCGTTGAAATCTTCGGAGCGTATGTTTTCTCTTAGCGCGTTGATGATATCGCTTTTGTCCATAGAAGACCCATTCTCCATCGTAGCATTGCACACCAGTGCATCCGTTCTCTCATTACTCTTCACCCTAGCATGACCTGGGACAAAGGTAACGGTAAGTGTCTGAATTGTTGCATTTTGTATTAATTGCATCCATGGCCTTCCTACATAACTGGTCTTGATCTTCTGTATCATGATCATATAGTCGCTGAGCATGCATGCATGGGTGAATGTTTGCGTCTGGTAACCAAGTTTCAGAACCATTAACCATTGCCTACACCACAAATGCCATCTTTTATATGAACCTCATTTGCTCATCTCGATAACTCCTAACAAAAACATAGCCGTATTAAATAAGAGTTGTTACATAAGATTATCTCCCCCTACTTGCCCCAGAGTTTGATCCCTTACTATATCTAGAAAGTTCTCCCGGTTTCCAGCAGAGATAACCAGTTCTATATTTTTATAACATAAAATTAGATCATCGTGTGCAACTCTATTTTAAACCGCTTATGTCTGCCATTTCCCTAGCTATATGTTACTTTCTTATAGTTAATTGTGAGAGTTCCTGCACTATGTTGATCCATAACCTTGCCACTTTCCTTTTTATTTTTTTATTTCTCACGGTAATTTTAGTGTCATGGTGGATTCTGTAAGAATCCTTCAGATTCTGTTGTTTAGTTTGAGTTTAGTTTAGACAGGAGGCCATCCTCACTGCACATGGAACCAATTAGTGGATAAGTGCTCCGATTTCCTCCTTAGGATATCACTCAGCGTGAAGCCACTGACGACGTCAGTTCTGTGGTGGCTTACTATTCTTGCTTGGTTTTCAGCAAAGTGTCTCTTTCTAATCTCACTAGTTTTTTAGATGACGTTCTTGTTATCTAGTCAGGGTTAATGATTCTGTGGTAATTGCAAATAAAACAGCTGCAGAAAAAAAAAGATTGACGGAAAACGAATAAGGTCATAGATTTAGTTTAGTTTAGTCGTTGTATCATCATCACTGCACATTGAACCAATTTGTACATAAGTACTCCTATCTCCTCCTCAGAATGTATCTCAATGTGTGGCAACTAACTACACCAGTTATATTTAGATTTACTATTCTTCTTTCTCTTCAAATAATATTAATAGCCATCCATCGCAAGCGATGATGACTTCAAATATAGTCCTCTTATCTAGCTAAACCACATTTGACTTGGTATTCTTGCAGAATGAAAAAACATTAAGAATATATATATATATTTAACAACTATCGTTACCGTCTGTAATACCGCTTTTGTAAAGCAATGTAGGACAGTGGATATATTTACTTGTGGGATTTAATGGCAATATGGCTAGGACAGTCGTTGCGAAACTTCAGGTTAGGATTTTCTTTATGTCCCTAACAGAAAATAGGAGCCCGCGCTCTAATCCATTCGGACAGACGCTGCATTATTATAAATAAGGATATCTAGAATATGTTTAAATAACCATTAATTGTCGCCATCAGTAAGGTAAATAGAATACGATGGTTTTGTTATATTGAAAGAATGACAGAGAAATAGAACGTAAAACTGCATATACAAAAAAAGAATGAAAGGGAAGAGATTACGATGCAGAAGAAGAAAACAATGAAGAGATAACATTGAAGTAGATCTAAAAATAATATTTATTTGTCTCTGTGGCTAAGTGGTTAAGCTCTTGTCTTCTCGAGTGGAAGGTCGTGGGTTCGAATCCAGACCGCGCCGCTCTGTTCACGAGTGTATTTTTTGCAGTGACCCCTAGGATTGTTGCCGGAACAACGGAATTGTGCTTTGTGAAATGCTCTTGGCAGGTGACGTGCCATTTCTGCGGAGAGGGACCAAGCCATATGGGATAAAACCCGGTGCAATTAAGTCCATCCTTCGGCTTTAAATAGCTTTTTTAAATAATATTATAGATTCCCCAAATGGAATGAGAAGACTATAAGAGAGATGAATGGAAGACAAGACCGTACTGTGCTATGATACAGAGAGGCGGCCGTATTAGGCGGACTTTAAGGGAGGGCATAAGCAGCAAAATCAAAATTACAATTGAAGGTTATTTTAAGGAAAACAACATTGAAGAGGCGGTATTTCGAAGACTTGCATCATACTGAGAAAATATACCGCACTCGCCTGATCTTCTTCTTTGCGTTCGTTCTTTACGACCAATTTTAATCACTCTGTGATATGTTTGATCTTTGCCAAGAACGTGTATACGTTGCACATTGGTTTGTTAGGCCCTAAACGCATATATTTCTACACGTTTAGGACATGTGCATCCGATTTCATCCAAACCTCCTTAGTCGCCTCTTACGACATGCGTGGCAGGTAACAGTGGTTCTATTCTTTACACCGCAAATTTGGGCCCCGGTAACCACTCGGGCGACGCGCCTGATGAAAGTGGGTGATATCTGAAGCAATGAACATCAAATGCTCGAAAAGCTGAGGAAGAAGAAGATGAAGAAGAAGATACAAAAATACTTCCTCATTTCGATGCTCTCAAAATTCCAATGTACTTATTATATCCATGTTGCAGAAATGCTTCATTTACTTTTATGTTGTGTTCTCCGACGTCTACAATATTAAACACCAGGGAAATCCTAAGTTTATGGCTCGAGCTTGCCTCTGACATCTTTATATCCTAGTCAGTCCATTCTAGTCTGCACGTGCATAAGACATTAACCTGCAGACAACATGGTCGCTGTGTAAGTTTCTATTTGAACCTTATCCTAAATCTAAACAGTGCCGCACCCGAACTAGGATAAAAGGGACTAAATCGTGTATGTAGGAATAGACAGCATATTTTGGGGATCTGACAAGTAACCAGGGCGGGCATCCAGGCTATCTTTATGTAGTTTGGTTTGTTGATATTAATTGTAAGCCGGGGGGTAGTTTGTACTGAGGTTCATAGACGGTAGAGAAAGTTTGGGGTAAGACCTGTGTCTGCTGCCTATTCTATATTTTATCTGTTTCTTTATCACTTTCCTACTTGTCTCATGCTATTTATTTCCTTATCTTTTCATTTCTCTTCCCTTCTCTATTACGCTGAATATTTGTCTTCTTTCTTATTCGCTTTATCAATTTATTTCTGGGGGTTTTTTTTCTCTCATTTTCTCTCTTTGTTTCTTTCTCTTTTTTTTCTTCATCCGTTCTTTCTCTCGATATATCTTTCATATCATTCACTCTCCACCTCTTTATCATTTATCATTAGTTCTCTTTCTCTCTTCCCTTCTCATTCGTTATTGTCCTCTCTCTCTTTCTCTCCCGTTCTTTCTCTTTCGTTCTTTCTCTCTCTCTCGTTCTCCCTCTCTTTATTTCTCTTTTTTCTCTTGCTTTCTATCACTCTCGCTCTCTCTCTCTCTTTCTATCTCTTTGTCTCTCTTTCTCCCTCTTTCATTTCCTTTTATCTTTCTCTATTGCCTTTTCTCTCTATCTTTCTCCCTTTCTCATACTCTCTTTTTTATTTGTCTCTATCCTTTCCTTCTTTTTCTCTTTTTCTTTCTTTCTTTCTCTATATCGTTCTTTCTCTCTCGCTCTCTTTCTCGCTTTCTTTTCCTCTTCCTTCCCCCCTCTTTCTCTCTTTCTATTACGTTCTTTCTTTCACTGTCTCTCTTTCTTTTGTTTTCTCTTTATCTCTCTCATTCTTTCTTTCACTCTCTCATTTTGTCTCTCTCTCTCTCTCTCTCTCTCTCTCTTTATATATATATAGATATAATACTAAATCATAGATCATAAGTAAAGTAGCCAAGAGAAGAAATCATAAATCAGTGCTCTGAACGTGATCTGATCTTCCAAATCTGGTTATACCGAACTATATCTGAAAGTTATTTTCAATTACTTTTGCTCTTTTAATTATATTCTATATTTTAGTATCTTCTTCGCAGTCCTTTTGAACCACGCCTTAGGGGACGCTGGTGGTGATGTTTTCATCCGCACTAGATCTGATGGTTCACTGTTTAACTGGCTAGCTTAAGAGCCAAGACAAAAACGACGGAAATACTTCTCAAGGACCTCCTTTTCGCTGACGATGCTGCCTTAGTCGCCCACAGTGAGACTACACTGCAATGTCTAATTAATAATTTGTCAAAGGCATGCGACCTCTTTTCTCTGACAATAAGTGTCTCCAAAACAGTTGTATTATGTCAGGAGGTAAGACATCAAATATCACTTTAAAATGGCAACCATCTAACACCAGTGCAAAAATTCTGCTATCTTGGGTCCACGGTCACTGCCAGCCTTTCTCTTGACGAAGAAATCAACGCTCGTATAGGGAGTGCGGCTACTACATTCGGCATACTATCAAAACGAGCGTGGGACAACAAAAATTGACATTGCAGACGAAGACTCAAATATATCGAGCCTGTGTAATTAGTTCTTTACTATATGGCTCAGAAACATGGACAGCCTACTCAAGACACGAGAGGAGACTTAACATCTTTCACCTTCGATGTCTCCGCAAGATTATGAACATCAGGTGGTACGACAAGATAACCAACTCTGAAGTACTACAACGTGCAAATCTGCCTTCCATCATGGGCATGCTCAGCAGTAGACGACTAAGATGGTTGGGACATGTGAGAAGAATGAAACTTATCGCATACCAAAACAAATGTTGTTCTGTGAACTTTCGGAGGAAGAGGCACCAGGGCAGACCACTGCTCAGATATAAAGATGTCTGCAAAACCTCAATGAAAAACTTTTCTATAGATCCCAGCACATGGGAGGGACTAGCTGATGACAGAGTTGTGTGGAAAGCCAAATTACGGAAGGGCGCAGAGTCTTTTGAGAAGAGACTTATGTACGAGCTGAACAACAAGAGAGAAAAGCGAAAACTCAGAAGTTGTCACAGTAAAACACTTGCATATTGACCGTCTGTAAAGATGAAAAGGGCCATATATATTTTAGTATTTTATTCAGTATTGGGTGGTTGTATGTCTTGTCTTGATAAACACCTACGGTCGAAACGTCGATTGTTGTTACTTTTCATGTTTCCTTCCTTGTTAATGTAAAACTATTGTCTACTATTATTTATCCAAATCTCCCGTATGTTCAGGTTTACCGAAGCTTCCCCAAGGTTTTCTTTATATCTGATCTGTACATGACTTTCTTCTCTTCGAACGCTCCATATCGACCACTTGTTAAACCATTCTTTGTGATTTGTATGTGATCTGAGCTTAAGAGCGAATGAACGTTGTGCCAGTTATGAACCTACAAGTAGGCCAGCATATCCGATTTCTGCGACGCTTTTTATTTACTAGGGTAGCTTTATTTGGCCCTTACCTCGGTCGATTTTTACGACATGCCTTGTGGGTCGCAGTGTTACTATTCTTTGCTCCCTTTTGGACCCCGGCAACACATGGGCGGATCTGATCTGATCCGGTCGAACTATTTGTTTGTTATTGTAGGAGATTAAAATCTCTTTTAACCGAGGCACGCCCTTCAACCGAAGGACGAAGCTTGTTTTTGATTATATCAGAGCGTGTTTGTCAACAAACAGGGAAAAAATTAGAACTAACTCCTTTCGAAGAATTCAATTTATTAATTTTTTTAAACGCTCAACTAAAACCTCAAAGATATGAGGTTTATGAACAATCTCATATTTCTTAGTTGCTCACTTCCCTCCTGTCTTTGCGCCTTGAGAAAACATATACACTCCATCTTCAACAATTCTGACTTTTTTTATGTTTCCTTTCTTTTGGAAAACTCTGGAGAACTGACGTACAGTTGCGCATGATGTTTGTGAAGTAGATGTAAAGTGCTCTAATCGCGTTATGTTATGTTATGTTATGTTATGTTATGTTATGTTATGTTATGTTATGTTATGCGATCGACGTCATGGCACATTGGGCATTCCCATTCGTGCTCTGTCCTCCGTTGCAGCAACCATCCCACAGTCCATTTGCTCACAGTACCCATGAGAAGTTGATTACTATATCTTCTCTTCTACTACGTAGACGACACTGTCTGGCATGTCCAAACTTAACGCCTAATTCTCGAACTCGTTCCAGTGTCTGAGATCCGCCCGTGTCACACAATTGAGAGCGTACCGCATTGATGATATCGGCTCTGTCCATACTTCTGCCAGTTGAGTCGGGGCACTGTTAGCAAGAGTGTCAGCACGCTCGTTACCCCGCACTCCAGCATGTCCAGGCGTGTACAGCCACGTCATTTTCTTGAGATGTGATCTCCGAATGATGTCCACCCATTCTACACTCATACTTCCAGATGCAATCAGTTGAAACATATTCGTCGAGTCTGATATGATGATTGTATGGGTTACCTGTTGCTCAGCCACCCATGACAGAGTCCTGGAGGGAGCGGTGATCTCCATAGTCATGCTCGATGTCGTTGTTTCAAAAGCCCAGCAGTCCTCATGAAGTGTGCGACCGTTTCGTTGTGCTGAGTAAGCCCACGATGATCTGGTGCCACGCTTGACAGCGCCATCGGTGTAGATAATGATATCACCTGGATGGGAGTGCTGATCCACGAGTGCAAGAATTTCCGCATTGACGACGCCCGGGGCCCATTCTCTACAGCGGCGTCCAAGTGTGCTGATAACCCTGACGGAAGCAGTCATATCCTCTGATATAGGCATCCATTCGTCACCGTGCCTCAGCTCATCTAGGGTACAGACCTGTTTAATAACATCCTCTGCCTCGGCCATCCAGGATCGACCTCTCTTCAATCGCCTGTCCTTGTTCTCATTAATGGATTTGTGCAGAGGATGATTTGTGTCCGCAGAAGCTCTCAGATACGCTTTTACCTGTGCGACTTTGTGTCTCGTGGCCATCGTTGGCAATCCAAGGACATAGCGCATTGCCTCACAAGAAGTCTCACGTGTGCAACCGAGTCATTTCATCGCTTCATTTTGGATCCTTTCTAACTTATCCAGCGATGTTCTGCTTACTGTCAGAAGACCAAGGCCATAGTCCACCACGCTCAGCACTAGACCCTGATAAAGAAAAAGTAGCAGGCGTTGTTCAATATCCGCCCCGCCATACCTTTGAGAGCGGTTTGCCCTTTTCTTGCCTTTAGGATTACGTTCTCAACATGGCTCTTAAATGACAGGCTTCTGTCAACTGTTACTCCAAGATATTTTAGTGTTTCGCTTCTATCAATGTCTTTGTTACACATGCTGACAACCGGAGTAGGTGTCTTTACTATGTGAGTGTTAAGAGAGAACCATGTCAGAGAGGCCTTTGCTGGGTTCACATTCGCTTCGAATTCGTTGCACCAGTCACCAATCCTATTCATCTCACACTGTAATGCAGATGCGATCTCATTTCTGTCCTTGCCCATGCGATACACCAGAATATCATCGGCGTACGACATTGTTCTGCCAACTCCGACCTTTTGTGTGCTGGTTACCCCGACGGTGTATACTTTGAACAGGACTGGTGAGAGTGGGGACCCCTGAAGAAGGCTCATTAGGACCTGTTGTGGTTGTGATGCCCATGAACCACAACGCATTGATAACGTGCGCTCAAAAAGTGCAGCAGCAATCCACTTGACCAAGCGTGTTTCCACCTGTATATCCATCAATAACTGGATAAGTAAGGTGTAAGAGACATTGTTATATGCGTCTTGCAAATCAATGGCGGCTGCTGCCTTTCCATCCCCATCTGAAACCCCTCATTCGCATCATATGCAAAAACCGCTGCATTGCACCAGGTGTCCTTTCCTGGACGATAGCCGCAGAGAGTGGAGGAGAAAAGACCATTTGTCTCCATTATATTTGAAACTCTACGGGCTATGAATTTTTCAAGCAGTTTGCCGACAGTGTTTTGCAAGGTAATAATTCTATATCCATTTGTGCTTATGAGATCTTTTCCAGGCTTAGGCAAGGGTCTCAGATAGCTGTGCAGCCAATCATCAGGAATAGTGCCAGTATTGATACTTTTATTGAAAAGCTTGCATAATTCAGCAAGATCTTTGTCCTCCAGACATTTTATGTGACTATACCGAACACCATCAGGACCAGGCGCTGTATCCGAACATGTCTTTAGTATTGATTTGATATTATCGACAGAAATGTATTCTATATCGTCGTCTATGACAGTTTGCATCTCATGCTAATGGTGTACGATCTGTTGCATTCTTTTACGTTCCTCTCTGTCTTTCTTTTCAGTCTGGAGAATAAAGTTATGCAAGAACGCCCCACTCCTCTCCTCATCTGTCCTCAAAATTACTACACTGTCCAGAGTCAGATTAGGAATTGAAAAAGGTCTCTCACCGCCATTCATGCTGCGGTGCAATCTCCAGAATTTTGCGAGTGATTGCTCGTTTCCAATTTCAAGGTAGAAATCTAATCTCGCTCAAAAGTTCTTCCTTGTGAGGAGATCGCGATATTATTCCCGAGATCCCTTATCTCAATGTAGGTGAGATTGAGTTCCTAGTCCTTTCGGAGACGGGCGATGAAACTTAAGCCCCATGTTCAAGTCGTGCTGGTAAAAGAACGCGTGGCAGCTTAAAACCGATAATAGACTTTAAATCCCACCCGTGTGTTGCTGGGGCTTGCAAGGGAAGCAAATAATAGTAATACTGCAGTCTACAAGGCATGTCGTAAGAAGCCACTGATGTAGGGGCCGAGGGAAGCTGGTTAACAAATGGTATATATGGAGCGTTAGAATACAAAGATCACATACAAATCACAACGACTGGTTAACAAGTGCTATATATGGAGCGTTTGAATACAAAGATCACATACAAATCACAGTTTTCAGTTTCAGTTTCAGTTTGGAATATCTTCATTGCACTCCGGACATGTCCATAGGTGCTCCAATCTCCTTCGCAATATCTCCATCAGCGTCCAGCGACTGACCGTACCAGTTCAATTTTGATTGATAAGCCTACTCGTATACCTGTTGTACCGTTCTTTCCTTGCCACACCAATCTTCAAACCCAGCTCTCGCAATGTAGTAGTTGACGTAGATTGGTTTAGATGAAGGTCTTCTCTGCGGCCACGCTCTATGAGGGCGTTCACGATGTCAGCTCTGTCCATTGGCTGGCCGTCTGATATAGCGGCAGAGCCAGCCAGCCTGTCTGCTCTCTCATTGCCAACGACACCCATGTGCCCCGGAACAAAGACAAGTGTAATTCTGCAAATTGTTGACGCCTGCAGTGATTCAGTCCATTGCCTGCGCACCGAACCGGCCTCCACCTTTCGGATCATACTCAATGAGTCACTCAAAATGCACGCATGAGTGTAGTTTTGTGACTCTAGCCAACGTAAAGCATTAGTCACCGCCAGTACCTCCATTGTCATGCTGCTTGTTGTCATACTGAATGCACCACTGGCGTCCTTGACCATTCTGTCACATGAGCTTGTAGAGAAGGCCCATGCAGACTTTTCGTAACGAACTACCAATCCATGCGTGTAGATCACAACGTCGTCTGCATTGCAATTTTCATCGATGATGGCTTTGACGTCTGCATTCAACGCCGCGGAATTTTCCTCTCTGCAACCTTTGTCAAATTAAATGATGGTTGAAAAAGTGTTCCAGTATATTGGAGGCATCGGTATCCATTCTTCTCCATAGTCAATATTATTGAGCCCGCATACCAGCTGAACAGTATCTGCGCACGGCCAACCCATGACTTGCCCCGCTTTAACCGATGTCCACCACTGGCGCTGAGCTGTTCATGCAATGGGTGATCCTTTTTGGCACTTATTTTGAGATAGGCACGTGCTCTGGCTATCTTGACTATACTCCATGGTCGGAAAATCCAGGAGAACCTCATCACAAGGTGTATCCCTGTCAACAGGATAATGGATAGCTCGTTCTGATTCTCTCCAGTCTTTCAATTTGCTTGCTGATTATATTAATCAACGACTGGTTAACAAGTGGTATATATGGAGCGTTGAATACAAAGATCACATACAAATTACAACGACTGGTTAACAAGTGGTATATATGGAACGTTTGAATACAAAGATCACATACAAATTACAACAACTGGTTAACAAGTGGTATATATGGAGCGTTTGAATACAAAGATCACATACAAATTACAACGACTGGTTAACAAGTGGTATATATGGAACGTTTGAATATAAAGATCACATACAAATTACAACGACTGGTTAACAAGTGTATATATGGAAGCGTTTGAATACAAAGATCACATACAAATTACAACGACTGGTTAACAAGTGCTATATATGGAACGTTTGAATATAAAGATCACATACAAATTACAACGACTGGTTAACAAGTGGTATATATGGAACGTTTGAATATAAAGATCACATACAAATTACAACGACTGGTTAACAAGTGGTATATATGGAACGTTTGAATACAAAGATCACATACAAATTACAACGACTGGTTAACAAGTGGTATATATGGAACGTTTGAATACAAAGATCACATACAAATTACAACGACTGGTTAACAAGTGCTATATATGGAACGTTTGAATATAAAGAAGAAGAACTCTAAAACCGCTGCCTGAGCAAAATTGATTTGAAATATTAAAATAAAATCCCTTTCATAAATTATTTCATCATCCTCAAAATTACCATTGAGACCCTTGCCGGTACTACAGAGTTCGTGCACTGCCGCTGAGATCTGTCTTTACAAGAAAAATATCAAAATATCAGAGCACACATAGCTACTCACCGAAAAGTAATTGTGGTGGACATATCAATAAATCAATCAAACTTTTATGTGTGATTGTCTTTATATTTTTATCTACAACTTCACTTTCTATTAACTTATACATAAACATTTTTTCGAGGATTTGTTTTATCGCTTGCACAAAATATCCCTAAATTTGATCCAAGTTCCCAGTTTCAGAATCTTCCTCCACAAAAAAGTTTGTATTCAAAGAATGTTTTTTTTTTCAGACACAAATATACAGAATCATCCTGCAAATAGTTTGGACATAAATAATGACAAATAAGTTTGAAGTTTCAAAAGTGGTACATCACTGGCATTCACGATCAGAAGATGAAGATGTATATGACTTGGATATGTGTATAGAATGACACTGGGAACTGTGACACTGACTGATGAACAGCAAACGGAAGAATGAAATGTGGCAAACCAAATAAAACTTGGAGAAGGATGTTGATAGGGAGGTAGTGTAGACTGTCAGGATACGAGTGGTTAAAGCTAAATAAGGTCGAATAGCTCAGTCAGGGAATCGGAAATTCATGTTTGATAACGACTGACTTTTATATATGTTTGATAGAAGACTGTCAGTTTTATTGTAATTTTTCTCAACTCAAGAACAAGAGTTCAACTCTTAAGTAACGTATTGAATTTTGCTTCTGTTGATGGTACAAAAGGTGGCGTATGTGGCCTAGGGGTTAGTGACTCGGCCTATTAACCTCGACTTTCTGAGTTCGAAATCACGCTGCAGACAGTTTGGTTGCAAATTGTTTCGCGTGGATTTTTACAAAGGACGATGGCACCACCCGTTCAGAAAGCAATGGCAAACTAGTGAACGTAATAATGCCTAGAAAAATCACAAACAGCGTTACAAAGCTGGGGTTGATTCGCAAAGTCCTGTAAAGGATATGCAATTAACTTTTTTGATGATACAAAATAAAAATTACCGTCTGCGGAACGACAGCTTTGACATAGCGACCTTCTAAATCTCTAGCCTACAGAAAACCATATATCTACCCTGTCCCTTTGTAACCGGGGATAAAGTTATACGGGAGTCTCTGTGGCTAAGGCTTACGCTCTTACCTAGCGAGTAGAAGGTCGTGGGTTCGAATCCGGACCGTGTCGTTCTGTTCACGAGTGTATTATTTTTTTTCAGAGAACACTAGAATTGTTGCCTGATCTACGGAGTTAGTGCTTTGTGCAATACTTTCGGCAGGTGGTATGCCAGTTCTGCGGATAGGGACCGAGTCTTAATGAGTAAAACCCAGTGCAATGAAGTCAATCTGTCAGCTTTAAACCCCTTTAGGAGTTGTTATACGACAGCATTGACATATATTTCCTTCGTTTCAAAGCTAGAATGTGTGTATGAAGCTCGATCTTGCATCGGTGTTGTCACTTACCATTTCTGTGGGGAAGGGAGGTGGGTGATATTGGTCATACTGACATGAGAATCTGCACTCATCAAGAAACAGCTGTAAACTTTGACAGAAAGTGGTTAACTCCCTTTTCTTGAAGAGTGAAGAGAAGAAAAAAATGAAATAAGAAGGATAGAAGAAGAACAAAAACAATCTAAACAAGGAAAAAAGACAGAAAAAATGGAAAATAAACAAGAAAAAAAGAAAAGGAAGAAGAGGTAAAATGAAAAGAAAATGGTGAAAGAAAAAGAAGAAGCAGAAGAAAACAGTGGAAGAAGAGAAACTAGTAGAAGAAGACGCAGAAAAAGAATACAAAGCAGTAGGAGGGGAAAGAAAGAGAGAAAGTAAAGGGGAAAAAGCAGAAGTTAAAGAAGAGGAAGTAAAAGTAGTGAAATTGAAAGAAATTGAAGAAGTAGAAGAAGAGGAAGTGAAAAAAGAGAAAGTAGAAGAAGTGGAAATAAAAATAGTGAAAGCAGTGGAAGTGAAAGAGGTGAAAATTGATGACGTGAAAGAAGATGAAGAAAAAGAGAAAGTAAAAGAGGTGAAAATTGAAGTGAACGAAGATGAAGAAAAAGAGGAAGTAGAAGAAGTAAAAGTGGTAAAAGAGAAAGGTGAGGTGAACGAAGCGAAAGTAGAAGAAGTAAAAGTGGTAAAAGAGAAAGGTGAGGTGAACGAAGCGAAAGTAGAAGAAGTAAAAGTGGTAAAAGAGAAAGGTGAGGTAAACGAAGCGAGAGTAGAAGAAATAAAAGTGGTAAAAGAGAAAGGTGAGGTAAACGAAGCGAGAGTAGAAGAAATAAAAGTGGTAAAAGCGAAAGGTGAGGTAAACGAAGCGAGAGTAGAAGAAATAAAAGTGGTAAAAGAGAAAGGTGAGGTAAACGAAGCGAGAGTAGAAGAAATAAAAGTGGTAAAGAGAAGGGGGTAAGAAGGAGAGTAGAAGAAATAAAAGTGGTAAAAGAGAAAGGTGAGGTAAACAGGAGAGTAGAAGAAATAAAAGTGGTAAAAGAGAAAGGTGAGGTAAACGAAGTCGTGAACGAAGCGAAAGTAGAAGAAGAAGAAAATGAAATGAAATAAAAGAAAGTGAAAAAGGAAAATAAGAAGAAACCAAAGTGGAAATAGATGAAGAAAAGGAAGAAAAGAGGAAAGAAAGATTACAAAAAGAAATGACAGTACATGAATAAAAAGAAGTGAAGTATTAGAAGGAAAGGGGGGATAAAATAAGATAAAGACGAAGACGTAAAAGGAAAGAAACCATTGCCAGCAACAGAACGTTATCTGACGCAGACTCCTTGCCAAGTCTGAGAAAAAGTTGTAAGATATGAACGGAGAAGACGAATCAACAAGGATTATCTCTAGTTTGTAAGATTACCCGCCCAAAACTGAATGGATGGTGTTGACGCAAGAGAATTCTGGGTAAACAAGAACGATGCCAATGTTGCTAATACATTCACTGTACGTAAGGAACTATCTGACAATCACGACTTCTGTTTGGTTAATGTAATAGTGTCAAAGTAATATCCTTGAATGTAAGTTCAGAAATACAGGAAGACAAACTAATTATTTATTGGGAATATAATAAGGAATGATTGATTGATTGATAGGACCAGGGGCAGCTCGTCATTAAGGGCCAGTGGGGCCCGGCCCCACCAAAATCGAAAGGCGGATAACTTCCCGGATTAGACAAATAATAGTAAATACTCCAAAAACCATGATTTTTCCGAAAATGTATGTCTGGCCCCACCAAGAAAAATGACCATGAGCCGCCACTGGATAGGACCCTGACTAAGACACAAGAAAGAAAGATTACAACATGTGAAATGAGATGTCTATGAAAAGCTGTCAACGGTACCAGGAGAGATAGAATGAGAAACGAGAATATCAGAAACATCGTTGGTACTATACCATGCATACAGTACATCGAGAAGCAAAGAATCAAGTGGTTCGACCATCTAATGAGAATGGAACCACATTTACTACCATCACGTGTTTACAATAATCGACACTTAGGTCACTAGGCAGGCCAAGAACACGATGGATAGATAACATCCAAGAGTCCCTGCGAAAGCATGGACTGACAACGTCAAGCGCAACACACCTGGCACAAGATAGAAAAATAAATCTCCCCACGGCGCTTCAAATGTGGTTAAAATAAGATAAAATGATTGATAGGAACATCATCATTGCACTGCGGTGAGTAACCATATGTGCTCCGATCTCTTTCTTCCACAGGAATATCTTAGCTGCAGTGCACGAACTCCGTTGCACCGGCGAGGGTCCCCTAAGTAATTTTAAAGATGGTGAAAATATTTTTGTAGGAATTTTATTTTTAATCTTTTCTAAGAAATTGTGTCCGGGCAGCGGCTTTCCAGCCTGGTCTTCACGATTTTCAACTGCCAAGGGCCCGCCCGTGTGTTGCTGGGGCTCTCAAGGGAGAGAAGAAGAAGCAGAAGAGGAGAAGAAGAAGAAGCGAGTGTTCCCAATGTAATTTTGAAGATGTTGAAGATATTTTTGTAGAAATTTTATCTGTAATCTTTTCCAATGACTTTTGTCAGCGCTCGTTCCAGTCTGCTCTTCTTGATTTTGAACTGCCAATAGTTCTAGTACGTGTTCAAATTAAACACGAGACCTACGATTTATCGTCCGTTTCCGATAGGACTAGAAACTCGATCTCACCTACACTAAGACCAGGGATCTCTGGAAAATATTCCGATGTCTCCACGGCTGAGAGAATCTGGTACCGTCGACACGAGAGATGAGCACCTAGCCTCTACGCGCCAGATACCCCCTATAATATATAATCTTCTTCTTCTTCAAACGCTCCATATCGACCACTTGTTAACAACTCTGGGTGATTTGTATGTGATCTGAGCCTAAGAGAGATTGTACGTTGTGTCAGTTATGAGCCTACAAGTAGGCCAGCACATCCGATTTCTGCGATGATTTTTATTTCCTAGGGTAGCTTCCTAGGTCCTACATCAGTCGCCTCTTATGACATGCCTTGTAGGTTGCAGTGGTACTATTCTTTGCTTCACTTGCCGGCCCCGGCACCACACATGCGATAATATATATATAATAAAGAATATGATTGTAGAAATAAATGAGAATATGCTAGAGATGGGAATAAGTAAGAGTATAGAATGTAAAAAAAACAACCATCGGGTGGGTGTATGAAAGCGGTTGGAATGTTGTAATTACAACAAAATGAGATTCGGAAAAACGTGTAACAGCAAGAATGCGCTTGACTTGAAGAAGTTGAGTACACAGAAGTTTACAATTTCTTATACACTAAACGACTCTTTCTTTAACTCTAATCCTGTTTTGACTTACAGGGCCAGGATAAGAAGAGATTTCTAGAACGAGCTTTTGTGTGCGTTTCATAAATAGTGTTTTTTACTTCCTCTGTTATTTCTGAGATCCACCTTTTGCTTGGACGGTCTTTTGCTTTTTATCCACTAAACGACTCAATGAATATACTAAACACGTATCAGGATGGCTATAGTAGAAATGGTTTGGCGCATTGAATACATCTCGAATAGCCCATTTAATCTTTACTTGTGTTCCCGAGCATGTGAGAGTACCAGGCAACTTGCGAACAAATTTTCTGGCTCATACAGCAGTGGTAGAGTAAATAACAATGGATAGTGCAGACACTATCTATGCCATAAGAGCAGCAAGTCGTATAAAAAAGGAGGAACCATTTTTCCTACCTCGATGTATAATTGGAGAATACGGTGTTAGGCCCGTATTTTTCATTGACCGTCGGCACACGATGGATGTTGTGGCGACATCACGCCTGCTGTCTTTACTTACCAGTGCTTTTGGTTATACCCAATTGAAGCTGGGTCAAGCTGAGAGCCGTTACGGTCGGAAAAATATTCAACGCTCTCTGTGGAATTAAATCACTAGCCTAAGAAACGAGTTCACAAGTTTGAAGATTGGTGTGGCAAGAAAAGAACGGTACAACAGGTATACGAGTCGGCTCATCAATCAAAATAGAACTGGTACGGTCAGTCGATGGACGCTGTTGGAGATATTGCGAAGGAGATGGGAGCACATATGGACATGTCCGGAGTGCAATGAAGATATTCTAAACTGAAACTGAAACGAGTTCACAAACAACTATGCTACTACGGTTCTATGTAGGTCGTATAGATAACTTTGAAAATGTATAAATCTGCATCTCTATTCAGAGCGTACGCCCGCCTGCCCAGCCTGTTCGTAGCGCGTTGAACGACGGGTGACAAGTCCCATATGAGTGCTGTTCAATTTCGCGGGCTGGCAGAAAAGCCACAGGTTCTCCAGATTTACGGTGTTCGTGGTACCGAACCGAAGGGTTACGATGTCCATGGTACCGAGCCGAAGAGCTAAAAGCTCAAGTGCTTCTGGATCTGAAAAAAAAAATCCAGAGTGTATGAGATTGGGGTGAAACTAGGACGTGTTAGACATTAACACTTTGTTGTTTTGTTTTTTTTTGTTTTTTTTCCGATCCAGAAGCACTTGAGCTTTTCAGCTTTCGGCTCGGTGCCATGGACATCGTAACCCCTTCGGTTCGGTGCCACGAACACCGTGAATCTGGGGAATTTGTGGCTTTTTCTGCCTGCCCACGGAATTGAACCTGACACACAGAGGGCTAGTCACCCACAGTCCAACGCGCTACGAACACGCTCGCACGCGGGCATAACACTTGTTAAAGACCAGAGACACTTGATTAAATAACACAGAACGAGAGTTATCAGTCGTCACGGGGTCGCTGATAGCAAAGTTGATAAACAAGCCATGCTAGAGACAACGTGATGTCAGTTTGAGACCAGCTTGAGCCAAAATGTTTTCGGTGTGCACACGATACGTGGTTGGACTACAGAGGAAACTCTGATACGTTACGTGGAAAATTAAATTGCATATACCTCTGAAATTGCTAGTCTGAATGGCGATGGACACTGGTGCAAGCTTTTGCAAGCTTTAGCGTAAAAATCAGTCGGAGATGCCATATTAAGCGTCATGACTAAGCCTAAATTCATATCGAGAAAAACAAATCAGTCGTTATACGTTGATAAAGATACTGGGGAGGAGATCGAAGCACCCAGGGACATGTATGGAGTGTTGTGATGATAATCCATACTATCTATCTATCTATTCTCTAATCCCGTTTTACCTTTCGACGTCATGTCAAAAAGGAGACACCTGGATCAAGCCTCCCTATGCTCCTTGCCTTTCTTTCTTTTCTCCAGTCCTGATTTGTCTCACAGATTCAGGATAAGAAGAGATTTCTAGAACGGACTTTTGTGTGCGCTTCATAAACAGTGTATTTTCTCCTAATAATCCTTACTAATCAGTAATAAGCAAAAATCAAACAGATATTTGCCGTGTTTAAAACGCATGGGGATAGAAGGAAATAGTTTGAACGCCAAACTCAGAATATACCAAACTACCATTCTCGATCCCCATATCCAAGCTCCACAAAGATCCTCAAATGTTGATTACCTCACAAGAATGGCAGAGTCATAAACAAATATTACTGCCTGAGTTTTATTTGGTTAACAGTGTCGACACAAACTGTTTTAAGAAATAGAAGATGGAGATATGTTGAGCATACTTTGATAAGAAATGCTCAAAGAATAATAAAACAGGCATTGAAGTGGGAAGCAAAAGGTTCAAGAAAGAAAGACATCCTAAAAAACAGTCATGAAACAAACTTTACTGTGAGAGGCGAGAAATATCTCAATTCCATAAAAGAGATTCAGCGAGTTACCAACGGCAGATCGGTGTGGATAAATTAACTGCGTGCTCTGTGTAACGTATAACGGCGATACGAGAGGTATATATGTATATGTATATATATATATAAACAAATATTAATAGCTTCACAATATGGCAGAGTCATAAGCAAGTATTGACTCTACAATATTAGTCATAAATATGTTTAAGTGTCCCCTTACTCTGACAGTCCTCTGTTTGTCAGTCTCTTGGTAGTTTTCCTTTCCTATAAATAATGATGTATTTCTCTTTCTCGCTCTCGTTCACTTCTTCATTCTTGTGTAGTCTTCATTATATTCTCTTCAATCTAACTAGATTCTGTCATTGTCATTCTATTATCGTCTACGTATAATAACAAGAAAATGTGGTTTTCATTGAATTGCTCAGATTTTTTAGTAAAAACAAAGTTTCGTTTATTTTATTTTATTTTGCTTGTATGTATTTTGTTTTCATTACGAAATTCCAACTATGTTACCATGACCTTATAAGTTTTGTGAATTCTTTATATGAAGCTAACAAAATTATGTTATTTTTCTTGATGTTGTTTGCTGTGTTCATGCTGTGCATTCTTTTTCTCTCGTGTAATTGCAATGGTTTTCTCTGACATAAACTGCTGTTTAAAACAATCTGACATAGGCTGTTGCTGTTTTCTTTTGTGCACTTTTTACACTTTCACCCTAGTGTTCTAACTCTCGAACTTTCATCATAGTGTTCTGACTCTCCTCTCACCCTGGTGTTCTGACTCTCCCAGTGCAACAAGTGTTCTGACTCTTCCCTTTCACCCTAGTGGTCTGGTCTGACTCTCCCCTTGCAACTAGAACTAGTTGTTTTAGCTAAAACTCTCAGCTTTATACAAGTGTTCTAACTTTCCCTTCTCACCCTAGGGTTCTAACTCTTCCCTTTCACCAGGTGTTCTAGCTCTTCCCTCTCACACTAGTGTTCTGACTCTCCCAATGCAACAAGTGTTCTGACTCTTCCTTTCCCCAGGAGTCTGACTCTCCCTTGCAATTAGTGTTGTGACTCTCAGCTTTTGACAATTCTAACTCTCCTCTCACCCTAGTGTTGTGACTCTCCTACTTCCACCCTAGTGTTCTGACTCTCGAACTTCCACCCTAGTGTTCTGACTCTCGAACTTCCACCCTAGTGTTCTGATTCTCCACTTTCACCAATGTTATGACCTCTTCTTTCAACTAGTGTTCTGACTCTCGAACTTCTACCCTAGTGTTCTGATTCTCCACTTTCACCTAATGTATGACCTCTTCTTCAACTAGTGTTCTGATTCTCGAACTTCCACCCTAGTGTTCTGATTCTCCACTTTCACCTAATGTTTTGACTCTCTCCTTTCAACTAGTGTTCTGACTCTCTAACTTCCACCCTAGTATTCTGACTCTTGCACTTTTAACTGGTGTCGTGGCTCTCAAATTTATAGTTATTGTCTCGTTTTCCCCACTTTAATCTAACATTCTGTCTCTCGCACTTGTCGACTTTCGAGCCTCCAACTAGTGTTCTGACTCTTTCCTTTCACCAGGTGTTCTGATTCTCGCACTTTTAAGCAGCGTTAATTTTCCACCTCTTTAACCTAGTATTCTGACTCTCGCACTTTTAAGCAGTGTTAATTTTCCACCTCTTTAACCTAGTATTCTGACTCTCGCACTTTTAAGCAGTGTTAATTGTCCACCTCTTTAACCTAGTATTCTGGCTCTCGCACTTTTTAGCAGTGTTAATTTTCCACCTCTTTAACCTAGTATTCTGACTCTCGCACGTTTAAGCAGTGTTAATTTTCCACCTCTTTAACCTAGTATTCTGGCTCTCGCACTTTTTAGCAGTGTTAATTTTCCACCTCTTTAACCTAGTATTCTGACTCTCGCACGTTTAAGCAGTGTTAATTTTCCACCTCTTTAACCTAGTATTCTGACTCTCGCACTTTTAAGCAGTGTTAATTTTCCACCTCTTTAACCTAGTATTCTGGCTCTCGCACGTTTAAGCAGTGTTAATTTTCCACCTCTTTAACCTAGTATTCTGACTCTCGCACTTTTAAGCAGTGTTAATTTTCCACCTCTTTAACCTAGTATTCTGACTCTCGCATTTTCAGCTTGTGTTCCGACTCCTCGACACTGTCAACTAGTCTTCTACACTAACACTTTCAGTTTATGTTCTGACTCTTGCACCCTAAGTTTGTGTGTTGCCTCCCCGCACCTTCAACTAACGTTATGTCATATCATCAACTAATGTACTGACTCTCGCACCCTAAGTTTGTGTTTTGCCTCCCCGCACCTTCAATTAACGTTCTGTCATATCATCAACTAATGTACTGACTCTCGCACCCTAAGTTTGTGTTTTGCCTCCCTGCACCTTCAACTAACGTTCTGTCATATCATCAACTAATGTACTGACTCTCGCACCCTAAGTTTGTGTTTTGCCTCCCCACCTTCAATTAACGTTCTGTCATATCATCAACTAATGTACTGACTCTCGCACCCTAAGTTTGTGTTTTGCCTCCCTGCACCTTCAACTAACGTTATGTCATATCATCAACTAATGTACTGACTCTCGCACCCTAAGTTTGTGTTTTGCCTCCCCGCACCTTCAATTAACGTTCTGTCATATCATCAACTAATGTACTGACTCTCGCACCCTAAGTTTGTGTTTTGCCTCCCCGCACCTTCAATTAACGTTCTGTCATATCATCAACTAATGTACTGACTCTCGCACCCTAAGTTTGTGTGTTGCCTCCCCGCACCTTCAACTAACGTTATGTCATATCATCAACTAATGTACTGACTCTCGCACCCTAAGTTTGTGTTTTGCCTCCCCGCACCTTCAATTAACGTTCTGTCATATCATCAACTAATGTACTGACTCTCGCACCCTAAGTTTGTGTTTTGCCTCCCTGCACCTTCAACTAACGTTCTGTCATATCATCAACTAATGTACTGACTCTCGCACCCTAAGTTTGTGTTTTGCCTCCCTGCACCTTCAACTAACGTTCTGTCATATCATCAACTAATGTACTGACTCTCGCACCCTAAGTTTGTGTTTTGCCTCCCTGCACCTTCAACTAACGTTCTGTCATATCATCAACTAATGTACTGACTCTCGCACCCTAAGTTTGTGTTTTGCCTCCCTGCACCTTCAACTAACGTTCTGTCATATCATCAACTAATGTACCGACTCTCGCACCCTAAGTTTGTGTGTTGCCTCCCTGCACCTTCAACTAACGTTCTGTCATATCATCAACTAATGTACTGACTCTCGCACCCTAAGTTTGTGTTTTGCCTCCCTGCACCTTCAACTAACGTTCTGTCATATCATCAACTAATGTACTGACTCTCGCACCCTAAGTTTGTGTTTTGCCTCCCTGCACCTTCAACTAACGTTCTGTCATATCATCAACTAATGTACTGACTCTCGCACCCTAAGTTTGTGTGTTGCCTCCCGTACCTTCAACTAACGTTCTGTCATATCATCAACTAATGTACCGACTCTCGCACCCTAAGTTTGTGTGTTGCCTCCCTGCACCTTCAACTAACGTTCTGTCATATCATCAACTAATGTACCGACTCTCGCACCCTAAGTTTGTGTGTTGCCTCCCTGCACCTTCAACTAACGTTCTGTCATATCATCAACTAATGTACAGACTCTCGCACCCTAAGTTTGTGTGTTGCCTCCCGCACCTTCAACTAACGTTCTGTCATATCATCAACTAATGTACTGACTCTCGCACCCTAAGTTTGTGTTTTGCCTCCCACACCTTCAACTAACGTTCTGTCATATCATCAACTAATGTACTGACTCTCGCACCCTAAGTTTGTGTTTTGCCTCCCCGCACCTGCAACTAACGTTCTGTCATATCATCAACTAATGTACCGACTCTCGCACCCTAAGTTTGTGTTTTGCCTCCCTGCACCTTCAACTAACGTTCTGTCATATCATCAACTAATGTACTGACTCTCACACCCTAAGTTTGTGTTTTGCCTCCCCGCATCTTCAATTAACGTTCTGTCATATCATCAACTAATGTACTGACTCTCGCACCCTAAGTTTGTGTTTTGCCTCCCTGCACCTTCAACTAACGTTATGTCATATCATCAACTAATGTACCGACTCTCGCACCCTAAGTTTGTGTTTTGCCTCCCTGCACCTTCAACTAACGTTCTGTCATATCATCAACTAATGTACTGACTCTCGCACCCTAAGTTTGTGTTTTGCCTCCCTGCACCTTCAACTAACGTTCTGTCATATCATCAACTAATGTACCGACTCTCGCACCCTAAGTTTGTGTGTTGCCTCCCTGCACCTTCAACTAACGTTCTGTCATATCATCAACTAATGTACTGACTCTCGCACCCTAAGTTTGTGTTTTGCCTCCCTGCACCTTCAACTAACGTTCTGTCATATCATCAACTAATGTACCGACTCTCGCACCCTAAGTTTGTGTGTTGCCTCCCTGCACCTTCAACTAACGTTCTGTCATATCATCAACTAATGTACCGACCCCGCACCCTAAGTTTGTGTTTTGCCTCCCGCACCTTCAACTAACGTTCTGTCATATCATCAACTAATGTACTGACTCTCGCACTTGTATTCGTATTCTTTTTCTTGAACGTTTAACTAGTGTTCTGACTCTTGCATTTTCAATTAATGTTCTGACGTTCACCTTCAGAATGCTGAAAGGAAATGAGCACCCTATGTGCACAGACGTTGACCTTCAGAATGCTGAAAGGAAATGAGCACCCTATGTGCACAGACGTTCACCTTCAGAATGCTGAAAGGAAATGAGCACCCTATGTGCACAGACGTTCACCTTCAGAATGCTGAAAGGAAATGAGCACCCTATGTGCACAGACGTTCACCTTCAGAATGCTGAAAGGAAATGAGCACCCTATGTGCACAGACGTTCACCTTCAGAATGCTGAAAGGAAATGAGCACCCTATGTGCACAGACGTTGACCTTCAGAATGCTGAAAGGAAATGAGCACCCTATGTGCACAGACGTTCACCTTCAGAATGCTGAAAGGAAATGAGCACCCTATGTGTGTAATAGTGTTCGTGGTTGAGCAGGACAAAAAGGTATCAAATTCCAATAGGCCACAGAAAAAAAAGCAAGAGAAGAGACGTGCAGAACGGAGAGAAACTTGCAGAGCTCGCAAAGGGCAGACGGAATGGCCCAGTGTGCTGCGTTGAAGAGACTGAAATTGAGTTCGAATATGTGAGTATGGCTAGACACTCCGACAGCCGATAGGACACATAGAGAGAGAAACAACTTAGCAGTAGCAACTTAGCAGAAGAGACTTAGCAGAAAGACTTTAGAACTCGGATAGAGATTTGCCGAACATGGAGAGAGTCTTGCAAAACTCCCAAAAGGGCAGACGGAATGGCCCAGTGTGCTGAGTTGAAGAGACGACCAACGCTGACTTCGGATATGTGAGTATAACTAGACATGTGTAGTGGGGACAGCAGATTCATAAATAGATCCACACAGCAGAGTAGCCACGATCAGACCTATAGACAAATATGATAGAGAATAGAAGTAGCATCTTATAGAGACAGACAGCACTAGAGAAAGCCTTACCTGTTCAACTGTAAATATATATCTTCTAAATTGCCATTTGTAGAAAAGTGACCAAGTTATCAGAGCCTAGTTTTACAGATATGATCTTAATGTATAAAAAGCAAACTTTCATCAAGAGACAGAAAATAGACACTTTGAAGAAATATATATCTTTGAAGTCACAAGTAACAGACCCATGGAACACTCAACGGAACAGCTGTTCCACAGAAAACTATTAACATTTTAAAATAGACAGAGGCATTCTAAGGACTTCAGACTAACCTGTACAATACAATTATGTGATGAACTTGTATTAGCGATTCAATAGAGTGTAGGACTTGAATAGTGAAGATTTGTGCTTATATAATCAAGTGGTTATAGTTTAGCATTTTATATTGTAAGGTGATATATCATTTTCAGAGTGAGGTAATCATGTTGGGACTATATTGTATGTTATATATATATGTATGAACATGATATATGTGTTGTAGATGTAAAGGTGCTATATAGGTGAAATATATGTATATAATAAAGATTGAAATACAGAATTGGGTTCATATATTTATATGAAAGGTTAATTATGGCGTGATTAATAAAATGGACAGAGAGTGATCGCTCACAAATGGTTTCGCTGACCAGGATAGAACACCCTGGATTGAATAAAAAAGAAGCCACTATACGATTAGACAGTGAGAATTAGGATAGAGAGAAAGAAAACAGAAAATAAATTCAGGAATTTAAAAGTTAGAGGTGTATTGTTTACCTAAGTCAAGACAGGGTCAGTCACGGCCGAACGAAAGTAAGGAAATAAGGGCGTTGTTGTACTTGACCTGGAGGTCACTTTAGTAATAAATCTTGTTGATAGGATAGGCCACAGAGAAGTCTTGTTTTGATTTTTACATTGACTAAATTCAGTTGGGTTAATATTTTGTTTCCACAGATAGTAGAATTCATTTAGAGATATTTTCTGGAAATTAATCATTGTATTAATCATTAGCGATTCTTCAAATTGTTCCACAGGATAAGAATTTACTTTAATTTCAGTTGTGTTGGTAAGATATTACATACATTATATTAAAAGTTGATTGTTTGCTAAATTGATATCATGACAGAAGCAAGGTCGACTTATGTTAGAGGGTAGCAGATTGAGAAATCAATTTTTCTGGGGATAGTGTGCTATAATTGTGCTGGGATTGGGCACGTTAGCATAGAATGTACATCTAGGAGACAGGGGTTTGGAATTAAAAATGGACAGCTTAGAAACTATTTGATGAATGCTGGGAGTGGCAGATATATAAGGAGAAGATGGTCTTTTAGAGAACAAAGAAGTTATGCTATTAACTGTTTCAAGAAAATTAGAAACCAGAAATGTCAAGACATTGAGATGAGACAAACTGAAGAACTTAAGCAGCAAAATTTCAACTTACTAGAGAAACTGCAGAATAGTATTGAAGATAACCAATCTATGGGTAGTACGATTGAAGATTTACGTAAACAGTTAGACAAAGCCGATAGACAACAGAGTGCTTTAGAAGTTGAGTTAGAAATTGGTCGCAAGGAGTTGGATAGAATTAAAAATGAAGGTTTACGACAAGAGATTGACAAAGGGAAATTAAGATAGGGATGTTGCTGTCGGGAAGATCAGAGCGAACGAGAGGAAATATATAGCGCAGAGATGGAGAGAAAGAAAGAGACAACCGAGATGAAGAAGAGGTTAAAGAAGTTACAGATGACCGTTGACGAGCAAGATGAGGTGATAAAAGTGTTTCAGGAAGACGATGAATTCCAACTAGAAGAGATAAAGCGATTACAAGAAGAGATAAATAGGTTGACTGAAGACAAGGAAGGGCAGAGAAACATGATAGAGAGATTGAATGACGAGCTTGACGCTGTGAGTATGGCAGGAGTAGAAGAGAAACCAGGAAGAATATATGGAGTACAAATGGCGAACAAGGAAGTGCAGGGAACCAAAAGTAAGATGAGGGCATATCAGAAGGATCATGAAGTTGATAATCAGAAGCTTCCGCCTGGCCATCCATGCCATTTATGTAAAAGGGTATTTGCTACTGCAGCTTATTTATCAAACCACGCAGAGGAGCATCAAAATTCAACGTCGATCAACATAAAAAAGTAAAAGGTATAGCGGCGGTTAAAGAAACAAAGAGAACAGAATGTGAGGAGAAAGCATATTGGAAGGCAATGGGGAAGTCGGTGGAGAAGCTGCAGCAAAAATATCGTCAACAGAGAATAGAAGAGGGAGGCCTTGCAGCTGGGAAAAAGGAGGTAGCAGAGGTTAGAGAAAAGAAGGAAACAGAGACGGCCGACCTTACCAAGGCTGAATGGGATGATCTTGTGGCCGCCAAAAAAAGAGAAATGGCAGTAATTAGAGAAAAGGAGAGGGAAATGGAGAAGGAGGGGAAACAAAAGACAGTATATTATGTAGGTGGGAAGAGACATGAGGCGTGGATAAAGCGGTGGTAGAGATGTATGGGAGAGAGAGAGAGAGAGAGAGATAGATATAAAGAGATATACAGAAGTGGTCCGTAACAAACTATAAACAGACTAATCTTTGGGTCAAAGGTTCATGCAGGTGACGGTCAGTTATGCCGTCTTGAGGTCTAAGAATTTACACACGTGGAGAAGAGGAAAATGAATTTCGTTGTATTTTATTTGGTGGAATTTGTATTGATTTTGACCTGTTTTGCTGTTATATATGAAGTGGTTTATTTAGCATGTGGCTACACAACTTATGGTAGCATATGCTGATTTATTAAAATAACTAGGTCAGTCAATGGTTTGGTATTTCAGGTGACTTGAACTTGCAATGTCCGGTGGTACTGTGACTTACCTGTAAGGTGTGAATTTTTTTCTCATAAAAGGTTGGAGGAAAACAGGGCGTGGTCAGTAGAGGGCCGAGACTACAGAGAGAGATCACACGAGGTCATGGTTGTTAGGTGAGAGTCCTATCATGTTCAACATTTCTGAATGCTGAACGGTTTATGTTGTATTGTTGGTTGTTGATGGTTCAATATTGAGATGTCTGTTTACAAAAATGTATAGTAATACATGCCTTAATGTAGAGGAGGAAATGAAATATGTGGTGAAATCAAGAGTAGATTTCATACATTGGGAAAGGTCTTGTTATAAGCATTTAATGGACTGAGTATGGTGGTTAGAGTAATCACTGAGATGCGTGACGGTACACGTGAGAATGTAAGTCGAAAGATGGGACTTACTAGTACTGATGTTTTGAGAGGAGTGATAGGACTCGAATCTTGGTGGTAACATTTGGAACACATTCCAAGTGTTATTTTGGGAAGTTAATGATGATTTTTCATGAGCCAAGTATGCCAGTAAAGAAAACGGTTTTTCTTCGTATAACTGGATGTGGTAGGAAGATCATCGATTTAGGTGACGCCACGAGTAGAATTTTGGCAGACACAGTAAGGAATAACTGTGAAAGGAAAGGGAGTCACATGAGCTGTAGAGAGGATAAACTCTGCAAGGGGATCTTGCGTGAAACTTGACTCACTCACAACCATTATAGAAGGACGGATATGGGGACTATAATGAGTTACGAAATGATGATTCATGATGGTTATCTAATCATGCTGAATTGGTGTCATGAATCTTGATTTATGTTTACATATTAGTTCCTTTTGTCTTGAAGTTGATTTTTGGATTAATGACATATTTCATGCATTTTGATTATTTGAAGTTTTGCTGTAATGTATTTTGAAAATTTTCTCTTTGGTTGTGGGATTGGTGTTTTATATGAATATGTTTGTATAACTGATGTTTTCAATGATAATGAATGATTAATAATGATTATTGATAAATTAGTGAACTGAAAAACCGTAGTAATGGAACTTAGTGGTAATATTGGTAGAGAACCATGGGGAGAAAGGGGATGAAATCTTCTTTCCACAGAGAAGGAGTATCGGTTCTACACGAAGGAGATTAAGCTCCAGTAGATCAGTTGACATACTCATGTCATGGGGTTAGGAAAGTAAATTTAGTCTTACTAAACAGTGGTTTGGTACAAGAGTGTGCAATTAAGTTGAGATGAACTATGTTGAGATTCCTTTTGGATACTTGAATAATTTAGTTTTCATGTTGTGCTTATATGGGTATTTTTATGTTGGCATTTGAGATGTATATTTTAGACTTCAAGTGGGGCTCACATGTTTTGTGGGTTAGTAGGAAAATGTTCTAGGGACAGGAGATCCCTGCATATCTTATAGAGGTTAGAAGGTAAGTTTGATCTTAGGATCAATCTTGAAAGAATACAGGGGAAGATTATGTAATAGTGTTCGTGGTTGAGCAGGACAAAAAGGTATCAAATTCCAATAGGCCACAGAAAAAAAAGCAAGAGAAGAGACGTGCAGAACGGAGAGAAACTTGCAGAGCTCGCAAAGGGCAGACGGAATGGCCCAGTGTGCTGCGTTGAAGAGACTGAAATTGAGTTCGAATATGTGAGTATGGCTAGACACTCCGACAGCCGATAGGACACATAGAGAGAGAAACAACTTAGCAGTAGCAACTTAGCAGAAGAGACTTAGCAGAAAGACTTTTAGAACTCGGATAGAGATTTGCCGAACATGGAGAGAGTCTTGCAAAACTCCCAAAAGGGCAGACGGAATGGCCCAGTGTGCTGAGTTGAAGAGACGACCAACGCTGACTTCGGGTATGTGAGTATAACTAGACATGTGTAGTGTGGACAGCAGATTCATAAATAGATCCACACAGCAGAGTAGCCACGATCAGACCTATAGACAAATATGATAGAGAATAGAAGTAGCATCTTATAGAGACAGACAGCACTAGAGAAAGCCTTACCTGTTCAACTGGAAATATATATCTTCTAAATTGCCATTTGTAGAAAAGTGACCAAGTTATCAGAGCCTCGTTTTACAGATATGATCTTAATGTATAAAAAGCAAACTTTCATCAAGAGACAGAAAATAGACACTTTGAAGAAATATATATCTTTGAAGTCACAAGTAACAGACCCATGGAACACTCAACGGAACAGCTGTTCCACAGAAAACTATTAACATTTTAAAATAGACAGAGGCATTCTAAGGACTTCAGACTAACCTGTACAATACAATTATGTGATGAACTTGTATTAGGATTCAATAGAGTGTAGGACTTGAATAGTGAAGATTTGTGCTTATATAATCAAGTGGTTATAGTTTAGCATTTTATATTGTAAGGTGATATATCATTTTCAGAGTGAGGTAATCATGTTGGGACTATATTGTATGTTATATATATATGTATGAACATGATATATGTGTTGTAGATGTAAAGGTGCTATATAGGTGAAATATATGTATATAATAAAGATTGAAATACAGAATTGGGTTTCATATATTTATATGAAAGGTTAATTATGGCGTGATTAATATAAGGGACAGAGAGTGATCGCCCACATGTGCACAGACGTTCACCTTCAGAATGCTGAAAGGAAATGAGCACCCTATGTGCACAGACGTTCACCTTCAGAATGCTGAAAGGAAATGAGCACCCTATGTGCACAGACGTTCACCTTCAGAATGCTGAAAGGAAATGAGCACCCTATGTGCACAGACGTTCACCTTCAGAATGCTGAAAGGAAATGAGCACCCTATGTGCACAGACGTTCACCTTCAGAATTCTGAAAGGAAATGAGCACCCTATGTGCACAGACGTTCACCTTCAGAATGCTGAAAGGAAATGAGCCCCTTATGTGCACAGACGTTGATTCAGACAAGTTTTCCAGTTTCTCTCTTAAATACTATTTCTCTTGCTTACTTACCAGCTTACCCCAATTTTGAAACACCCAGCTATTCCAGTAGTGACTAAAAGACAGATTATAAATTCAATCTTTCTACCAACACTGTGCTACCAGAGCCAAACATGGGCATTGACAAAAGAACAAGAAAGGAAAATTACCACATGTGGAATGAGATGCCTGAGGAAAGCAGTAAATAAAACAAGAAGAGACCATATAAGAAATGAGGAAATTAGAAGAACAGTGGGAACAACACCTGCTATTAGATTTATTGAAAAACAGAGACTCAAATGGTTTGGCCACTTGGTCAGAATGAACCGAATACACCAGTTGCAAGAGCGTACAACCTGAAAATGGAATCATCAAGAGGAAGGGCAGACCAAGAAAAAGATGGGTTGATGGAGTTACAGACATCTTAAAACCCACAATACCACACCATATCAAGCGACCGAGCGTGCATTGTCTCGGAAACCGATCATCAGTTAAACCTGCTACGCCTAGCGGCAAAAAAGCAGAGAAGGACAAAAGAAAGAAGACTTACCTGAAATATGGAAGCAGTTTTCTGTAGGAAGTGTCTGACACTGGACTGGCCATGGCGACGCCTCATTACTACTAAGTAATCGTTGTCCCTCCTCGGCGGCTAGCTCACACATTGCACGACAAGGCAGTGGCGCTATTGTATATTTGCTGCCTCCAAGATTAGCCCAATTGCTAGTATTGTCGGAGCATGGTGGTAGATATAGAGTACAGATAAAAGCGATGATGACGTTGTTTCGTTGTGATGAACCTCTTAAAACTTCACTCGCCTTCTCTCCGGCTACTTTTGAGCTATTATGTCCGAACAGATTCGGCAACTGAGCAGCACTATATAGCTCGGTACATTGTTCTGTCTCTACAGCTTCACATTTAGAAATACTTGTCTCTATTGCTGAAGATGTCTCTGAATACGCTTGTTTTGATGACGTGGATAAAGGCGATGTGTAGATGGTTAAGCAGTAGAGAAGAATCTGAAAGCACTCAGCAACACCGATATTGAATTTCATTTTGAGTGTTTGCAAACAACGACAACTGCTAATTGCTAACAGACACGCCCTTCTTTGTTGACATCACTTTTCTGAAATAGAAATAGCGTACGTTTCTTATTTTAAGTCGTTCAACAAAACAGTACCATCTGCTTTTATATATGTATATATATATATATATATATATATATATATACAGTGGCGGATCGTGATCATTTGTGTTGGTGGGGCCAGACAGATATTTTTGGAAAATTCATGGTTTTGGTTAGAATATATTTTAATGTATAAAATAATAAATACACGTTACACCTTATTTTTGTGGGGCCCGGCCCTACTGGCCCTTAATGACGAGCCGTATCTGTATATAGATATATATATATAAGGACGTATGTAGCGTAAGCGGTAGTGAGCCTGATCACAACCAAATTGT
Organism: Arion vulgaris; assembly: GCA_020796225.1. Classification (NCBI taxonomy): domain Eukaryota; kingdom Metazoa; phylum Mollusca; class Gastropoda; order Stylommatophora; family Arionidae; genus Arion; species Arion vulgaris. The sequence continues at coordinate 48,063,426 of CM036757.1, forward strand.
ACCTGGTTCCAACTACGCGGGAGCTGTTTGGAAGCAAATTAGTTCCCGTGAAATTTTACGAACGGTAAAAATAGACTTCATCGTTCAGAAAGCAAAGGCAAACTACTGAACGTATAAATAGTGCCTAGAAAATTGATGACTCGTTTACTGTAGTTGATGACAACGTCCTGTAAAGGGTATGCAACGATTTTCGTTCATAAATTTATTTATATATGAGAAAGGTGGGGAGGGGGATTTCGTATGTGTGTGTATGTGTGAGGAAGAGTGAGGAGAGGGGTAAAGAGAGAAAGCTATATCGGTCTAATCCATAGGTTCCCAAAGTGGGCAGTAGCCTGCCCCCAGTGGCGTTGAAGCCTTCTAGGGGGCGATAGGGGTTCAGACGTATTTGGGGTCGTTCAGGTGATCTAGGAGCCGGTGGCTCTTATAGAAGAAATCAATCAAATATATTTAAACAAATTATTTTCGTGATTTTGTAATTTTGCGATGAAGCACATATTGACCACTACTTTTTCAATACTTTAACGTCATAAGTAGTAATGTATCATTAGTTGATATTTAACAACATAAGTAGTAATGTATCATTAGTTGATATTTAACAACATAAGTAGTAATGTATCATTAGTTGATATTTACGTCGAAAAACTGTTATAATTGGGGGGTGGTGGGGTGGAATGAAAGTGGGGAGGGTTACAAAATTTATGTCTTGCAACATATGCGGCAGCTTAAAAAAGTTTGGGAACCTATGGTCTAATCCATTTGCTTATCTGTCGAACCTGTTGATTTGCAACACTCGTAAAGCCATTGGCTCAAGTGCACTATTAAGATTGATTCATAATAACAACTTGCGTCAACAACGGCCTCTGGTTGCAATTAAGACGCAATCAAGTGTTTTGTTTGTTTTGTATTTTGCTTCAGCTTTCTGGACGCTGTTGAGATCCAACTTTTAGAACTCACGGTCAAAATATTAAGCGAAACGTTCCCTCAATTATATATGTATATACAACAGTAAATGTAATCAATATATGAAATAAAAACTGAAAAAAAACCGTGGCCTTTGTAAATATAGGTTAGAAATGTATGTAAATTAACATTTCTCACCATAGTATGCTTGAGGTAAGCATGTCCGTTCCTTTTCTCTCGTGTAAAACGATATCTCTTCAAATATTGTTTATATTTATGTTTAAATGGGAATTGTTTTACAAGTACTTTTTAATTATTTATTTTGTGTATTTTTATGCCCCCTACGTCTACTGGTTAATGATTATGGTTATGTGGTTTTTTGGTGCATTATTTAACACAATATTATTATGATTTACTGATGCACAGAATAACTTTGATGATGTTTTTGATCTACTATTGAGCACATAGCCTTACCAAAAATGTAACAACTAAAACAGTATGAACTGGAACTGATAGGAAAACCAAAGATCAAAATACTAAGAGCATGCATATTCCCAATGGCAACGTATGGGTGTGAAGCATGGACATTTATTTAACAAGGCAGCGGAAAAACATATATGTGCTTTTGAATATAAGTGTTACAGAAGAGTCCTCCGTAATATCATGGACAGAGAAGAGAACAAATAGATCTATCCAGAAAGAACTCAAAATCAAAGAAAACTGGTTGATGCTACAAATAAGAAAAAAAAAACTGAGGTATTTTGGACATATAAAAATATATCAAGCGTTGGAGAAAACCATTATAAAAGGGGGTATTCCAGCAAGACCATGGAGAAGTTGGATTCAGAATGTGCTGATGCAGCGTGTTCGTAGTGCGTTGGACAACGGGTGACAAGTCATCTGTTAGTGTGGGTTCAATTCCGCGGACTGGCAGAAAAGCCACAGGTTCTCCAGATTTGCGGTGTTCGTGGCACCGAACCGAAGGGTTACGATGTCCATGGCACCGAGCCGAAGAGCTCAAAGCTCAAGTGCTTCTGGATCGGGGGTGGTGGGTGGGGGTTGGATTAAATAATTTGAGCATGACGACTGCAGAGGCGGAGATCTGGTATATGGTAGAGAAAGAAATTCCAAAGACTGTTAATGGGGCAACGTTCTGCTCAGGACAAGCTATTTCACGATGTTGATGATGATTGAGCGCAATATGATTATTATGAAATTTGATAATATGTTACTTATTTTAATCATGCTATTTATATATATATATATCTCTCGTACCGTCATAGTTACATAGTATCTGCAAGTAATTTCTCCATACCACTCTGTACTGGACAATACGCTCAATATCTTCCATAGAATTGAGTCCGATATTTCTTGACTCTCTCAGCAAAGTTCGTTTCAGGGTTTCTCTAGGGCGTCCTCTCTTTCTTGAACCCTTTGTCTCCCACTTTTAAGGTTTGCTTTGTTATTCTTTGATCATTTGTTTCTCAAGGTATGGCCAACATATTTCCTTCTTTTCTTCTTTTATAACAGTGTTACTTACTAGTGGTTGACCAGACATTTCTCTGATTTCATCATTTCTCCTGAATTCATTCCATTTTGTGTTCATTATTGTTTACATACACCTATTATCATGTGCATACTACTTACGTTCTATATCTTTAGTCATTTAACACAACTCGATTCTGATAATATTTTTGATGCATTCTATATGATTATCATGAAGTTTGCTTATATCTTACTTATTAGGTTGTTTTTTTTAAAGGTGTTTAAATACCGAGGAATGAATTCATTGCACTGGTTTTGCCCCATGTGGCTAGGTCCTCTCTGTAGAAATAGCACACCACCTACCGAGCGTATTGCACAAAGCACAAATTCCGTAGCTACGGCAACAATCCTAGGGTCTCTGAAAAATATGCACTCGTGAACAGAACGGCACATGGCAAGGGCTTAACTACTTAGCCGTAGAGAACCACGGTTTGTTATTTATTTAACACGATACGATTATAATGATGTTACTAATTATGCATTATTTAACACAATACGATTATAATGATGTTACTGATGCATTATTTAACACAATACGATTATAATGATGTTACTAATGATGCATTATTTAACACAATACGATTATAATGATGTTACTGGTGATTCATTATTTAACACAATACGATTATAATGATGTTACTGATGATGGATTATTTAACACAATACGATTATAATGATGTTACTGGTGATTCATTATTTAACACAATACGATTATAATGATGTTACTAATGATTCATTATTTAATGCAAGACGATTGTAATGATGTTACTGATGCATTATTTAACACAATACGATTATAATGATGTTACAGATGATTCATTATTTAAAACAATTTTGATCATGATGAAGCTATTCAAACAATAATTTTGTAATAATAAAACTCGAATTTTTTAAGACGCGCACTCACACGCGCGTACTCGCACACACACACACACTGAACGTACCTGAGAGAACATCCAACAACGAATGAAGACACTGACATATCCCTGTTTCGCACGGTTGCAAATCTAACCTCAGTAAATGGTAGTGTTCTGGTCCCTCTTTCTTTTCTTGCTACAGGTTTCCAGCGCACACTAAATACTCACACGCCCTGCCCTGTGATTAAGTTAGCCTACTCACGTTTAGATTGCCTACTGCCCGCCAGTCACCCCCCTGGCTTTATAACCTTCGACCTTCTGCTGCGTTTTTATGGGTCTTCGGGGCAGGGGTAGGAATAATGTGGGTGAATAGGGAACGTGAAGAAGCGTGTGGGTGTAGGTGTGTTGTTAATGTGATATAAACCAGGAAAGGAAAGAGTAAACATATGGAAAAGTGTGGGAGTAGACTTGAAAACTTTAGTTTTTAGAGATGGCTTTAAGCTGACAAAATGTTAACCAGGTTTAAACTTTTAAAGTTGGATCAGCTAAAAGGAATATTAGACATGGCTTTAATCTGACAAAATGTTCCCCAAGTTTTAACTTTTAAAGTTGGATAAGAAAAAAAAGAAGATTAGACATAGCTTAAAGCTGACGAAATTTTCACCAAGTTTTAATTTTTAAAGTTGGATCCAAAAAAAAGTAATATTAGACACGGCTTGAATCTGACAAAATGTTCTCCAAGTTTTAACTTTTAAATTTGGATAAGAAAAAAATGGAATATTAGACATAGCTTGAATCTGACGAAATGTTCTCCAAGTTTTAACTTTTAAATTTGGATAAGAAAAAAATGGAATATTAGACATAGCTTGAATCTGACGAAATGTTCTCCAAGTTTTAACTTTTAAATTTGGATAAGAAAAAAATGGAATATTAGACATAGCTTAAAGCTGACAAAATGTTCTCCAAGTTTTAACTTTTAAATTTGGATAAGAAAAAAATGGAATATTAGACATAGCTTAAAGCTGACAAAATGTTCTCCAAGTTTTAACTTTTAAATTTGGATAAGAAAAAAATGGAATATTAGACATAGCTTAAAGCTGACAAAATGTTCTCCAAGTTTTAACTTTTAAATTTGGATAAGAAAAAAATGGAATATTAGACATAGCTTAAAGCTGACAAAATGTTCTCCCAAATTTTAACTTTTAAATTTGAATAAGAAAAAATGGAATATTAGACATAGCTTAAAGCTGACAAAATGTTCTCCAAGTTTTAACTTTTAAATTTGGATAAGAAAAAAATGGAATATTAGACATAGCTTAAAGCTGACAAAATGTTCTCCAAGTTTTAACTTTTAAATTTGAATAAGAAAAAAATGGAATATTAGACATAGCTTAAAGCTGACAAAATGTTCTCCAAGTTTTAACTTTTAAATTTGGATAAGAAAAAAATGGAAGATTAGACATAACTTAAAGCTGACAAAATGTTCTCCAAGTTTTAACTTTTAAATTTGGATAAGAAAAAAATGGAATATTAGACATAGCTTAAAGCTGACAAAATGTTCTCCAAGTTTTAACTTTTAAAGTTGGATAAGAAAAAAATGGAATATTAGACATGGCTTAAAGCTGACAAAATGTTCTCCAAGTTTTAACTTTTAAATTTGAATAAGAAAAAAAAAGAAGATTAGACATAGCTTAAAGCTGACAAAATGTTCTCCAAGTTTTAACTTTTAAGGGTAGACGGGACAAGCGATTGCTAACTTCCTTATTTCTCAGTCAAATGAAATATTGTTTATCAGGTAGTACTAGGGACAGTCTGGTATGAAATATTATATAACTTTTAATTTAATTACTTGTCGGGTTGCCATGGTAATGGCGGCCATGTTGGATTATAAACAATGCCGTAAAGTAGGTAAGTACTCACAACTAGTTCATATTATTCTTTTTTTAAATTGAAATACTTACATAAGCCATAGTTCTAGGCAGCTAGCAACTTTAAATTGTTCTGGGACAGATAACAAGCAGATAGAAGTGCAACGAATAAGACATATACAATTTTACCCAAAAATAGGAACCTATGGTTACTAAAAATATTGTGTTTAAAAATATATTTCTCAAAACTTGTATTTCTATATCTGACTGCCCTCAGTATTGATAGATCTATATGTATGCCAAATTTTATATTGATATCTTGAATGGTTACTGAGATTAACCTACCGAACACTTCCTAAATAAGTGAAAATCACAATTGTGAGAAAACTGCAATTTAAAAATATTTTTGGTGAAATATGAAAAGATCTTTAACTTATCAAATAATTACCACACAAATCGCTTATATGATTGACAGAACATCCGTCCCATATGGTTATATGTTAAATTCACCTGTATTATATGTGCCTCCTTCCTTCTGAGATATCTCATGCTCTTTGATGTGGAGCATGGGAGAACCACTATTTTTTTAATATAGGCAAATATTGACGTAGACTAATGAGATAACGTTTTTAGCTATGCGATTGATAAAATCTACTTTGACAATTTGAATATCATTGTTGAAAGATGTATTTGTCTCTACAAAAGCTTTGGAATCTCCATCACAGAGCAACTGGTAATAAACAAGTTGTCTCTTTCTCACTGACCTGGCAAAAGCAAGCTTGGCAGCTTCAGCTTCCATAGAATTGGATGAACCCTCACAATTTTCTCACACTGGCACTTTACAATGATATATTATTCGATATGTCTTATAGAATAGAGATCCCCATCACTAAGTACCAACCAAACGGTATTTCTAGACATTACCTCTTAAAAAATACGTTTAATTTCCGAGAGGGTGGGCTGTTTAAAATCTCATTTTCAAATTTAAAAAAAAAAAATTCAATTTTTTTTACTGATTTCGATTCTAGAGATATAAAACTAACAGAATAAAACATATTTGGAAAATCGATATTTTAAAGAAAATATGTCATTTAGTGAGTATTGAGACCCTTAAATTTGAATAAGAAAAAAAAAGATTAGACATAGCTTAAAGCTGACAAAATGTTCTCCAAGTTTTAACTTTTAAATTTGAATAAGAAAAAAAAAAAGATTAGACATAGCTTAAAGCTGACAAAATGTTCTCCAAGTTTTAACTTTTAAATTTGGATAAGAAAAAAATGGAATATTAGACATAGCTTAAAGCTGACAAAATGTTCACCAAGTTTTAACTTTTAAATTTGAATCAGAAAAAAAAGGAATATTAGACATGGCTTTAATCTGACAAAATGTTTCCCAAGTTTACACTTTTAAAGTTGGATAAGAAAAAAAGGAAGATAATGAACTTATAACTACGTTGATGCTTTTTCGTCTTCAGTTTTCAGACACTTTATGGTTCATTCCTGCAGATATCATCCGCCGCTATCCATCTTTGTTTTTTAACATTATTTTCCCAATTGTTGACGCCTGTTATTTCTATTCTCTGTTCTTTACCCTTCGCCCCTAGAGAAGCATAGGTCCACAATCTATACCTTCGACCCTAGAGAAGCATAGGTCCACAATCTATACCTTCGCCCCTAGAGAAGCATAGGTCCACAATCTATACCTTCGACCCTAGAGAAGCATAGGTCCGCAACTAAGGCCTTCCAAGCCCGCCTATTCAAGGTCATCTTTTCCAGATCTCTCCACTCTCTTTCCATTTTCTTGCATTCCGTCTCCAACTCCCATCTCCATGTGTTCCTGGATCTTCCCCTACCTCTATTCCTTAAATTCCATCAGAGAGCCTGTCTTTTATGCTGTTAGGAGGTTTCCTCAGTGTGTGTCCTTTCCATCTCCACCTTCTACTCATCATCTCTTATTCCTCCTGCCGTTGTCCCGTTCTATCCCATAGTTCCCTGTATGTAGTCCTGTCATACCATCGCAGATAGAGTATCCTGCGCAGGCATCTATTGATATTTCTAGTCTACTTCAATGTAATCTCTCCATCGTTTACTTGGTCTGTTTCGTTATTTCTTCCCTTTCATCTTTTTGTAATGCGATTTTAATATTTGTATTCAGCTTCCCTTTTTTCCCTATATTGTTTTTATCATATATTTCGCCTTGTCTAGATTTTTATAAAGTTTCATTTTTTTCACTGATTTCCGTAAGAGCTTAAATATTCTCACGGTTTCTTGTTCATTATCTCCTAAAGCATCTATGTCATCCAAGCATAACCAAGTATTCTTTTTGTTTCATCTATAGAACGATCTTCCTGTACCTTTCTTATTATTCTTTTCCATGGCAATGGTAAATAGAACTAGGTACATGGAATCAGCTTACGTGGCTGCTGTTGTACGTATGTTTAATTTAAGCAGCTGAGTGTGGACGGGGGAAAGAAAGAAAAATGGATTTAAAAAATTGAAATGGGGAGAAAGAGGATATTTAGTAAAAACTATTTTTATTAAAACGATGCATCTAATAGAAAATTAAAACTCAAAAATAAGTCCCCAGAGTTGAGCAGGTCTCGTCCGAGTGTCTATATATAGTATAAATATATATATATATGTAGGTGGAGATTTAACTTAATCGCACCTTGGTTTCCCCATATGACTCCGTCCCTGACATCAGAAATGGCAATCTATCTGCTGAGATTGTTACAAAACACAAACTCCATAGCTCCTGTAACTTTTTCTTCTTTGAACACACCACAACGACCACCTGTTAACCACTCTGTGTGAATTGTATGTGATCTGAGCCTTTGCAATGGAACTCCCTAATCCTCTGTCTCTTGCCTTGATGTTGAACTCTGCCGCCAGGCTGTAATTTGTCCATTTCTTGATGTTTCCCTCCCACTTGTGTCTAGACCTTCCTCTTGATGTTTCCCTCCCACTTGTGTCTAGACCTTCCTCTTGATGTTTCCTTCCCTCTTGTGCATCGACCTTCCTCTTGATGTTTCCCTCCCACTTGTGCATCGACCTTCCTCTTGATGTTTCCCTCCCACTTGGCATCGACCTTGCCTTGATGTTTCCCTCCCACATCGTTGATCGTTTCCCTCCCACTTGTGCATCGACCTTCCTCTTGATGTTTCCCTCCCACCCCCTTTTGTCTAGACCTTCCTCTTGCTCGTCATCCTTCAACTTTCCTCTCTAATAAAGTTTTAACTCTAACAATTCGACAAGCCACATGGCACACCTTTCTGGCAGCACTGATTTTCACACAAACTACATCACAAACCAAAGCAATAAATGCTGGCCTACTTTACTTCCTAGTTTTTTAGTATAGTATCAAATTGGAGCTTGGTTGACATGAGAAACCTGGTTTAATTGTACAACTGAACACTGGACCTCTAGTTTACGAAGCAAGTGCACTAATCACTATGTTTTCGAGGTTCTAGTGTGCGTATACTGAGAGTTAATCCCTTTGTCATGCCTCTTTAAGTGTCCGAATTATTATTTTTTTTTGGTTTAATTTTCATGTCCTGTAGTACTTCATTTTTCAGTACTAGTTTCTCCAGAACGTCTCTCTTTGTCCATTTTTCTTTCTATGAAATACGGCCCATTCTTGTGTATATTTACTGCATTTGTTATGTCTTTCAAATGCTTGTTCGAGGTCCATGTTTTTAAACCAAACAAAATCACCGAGTATATATATAGCACTTAATAAACCTCACCTAACTCTAACCCTAAGCACTACATGCAACATAAATACTAGGCGGTGTTTGCTAACGTTCGTTAGATCATAACATCTGTCACTTCTAAACGTAAATAGTTACATTTAACTTTTGGCAGTTTTTGTTTGCAGAAACAACTATACAAGTTTTTTTTATTAGTGTATGTATTGTTTATGTTTTTTATTTTATGTTTTTTTTATGTTTATGTTTTTTTAACAGGCGTTTATTTTTTTATTTAATTATTTTTGTACGTTGTTAATTTTCTGGTTGCCCAAAGGTTGTGCTATTTTCAATTTATTAATACAAATATGTTTAGCTCACTCGCTATGGATTTAGAAGAGTAACCAGACAATCTGAGCGTCTGGTCGAATGGATTAGGGTGCGGTTCCCATACGGGAGACCTGGGTTCAATTCACAGTAAGCGCCAAGGATTTTTTTCTGTTGTGTGCATACATGAAAAAGTTATAACCTGAACTTTGCGGCGACTGCACTAGCCATGCGGCCATTAAATTCCTCAGGCTCATAGGCCTCCCCTCCCTACACCGCCATACTAAGCGACACTACAGGCAGTAATGACAGTTTTAACCAGACAATTGTGCATGGTACACAAGACAATTGTGCACATGACAGGTGTACACAAGACAATTGTGCACATGACAGGTGTACACAAGACAATTGTGCACAAGACACGCACAAAACAATCCTAACATGACAATAGCTAACATGACAATTGCTAACATGACAATTGCATACGCAGACAAATGCATATACGACAATCCCGCACATGCCATTACAGACATATAGAACTGAACCCATAAATAGTACATTTACTATTTGTAGAAACAGTGACACTATTGAAGTGTAGTGGCGTAGCAGTGTAAGGGTGTGGTAGTAGTGGCGTAGCAGTGTAAGGGTGTGGTAGTGGCGTAGCAGTGTAAGGGTGTGGTAGTGGCGTAGCAGTGTAAGGGTGTGGTAGTGGTGTTGTAGCAGTGTAAGGGTGTGGTAGTGGTGTTGTAGCAGTGTAAGGTGGTAGTGGTGTTGTGAGGTGGTGTGGTAGTGGCTAGCAGTGTAAGGGTGTGGTAGTGGCGTAGCAGTGTAGGTGTGGTAGTGGTTGGCAGTGTGGTGTGGTAGTGGTGTTGTAGCAGTGTAAGGGTGTGGTAGTGGCGTAGCAGTGTAAGGGTGTGGTAGTGGTGTTGCAGCAGTGTAAGGGTGTGGTAGTGGCGTAAGTGAGGTGGGAGGGTGTGTGCAGTAGGGTGGTAGTGTAGCAGTGTAAGGGTGTGGTAGTGGTGTTGTAGCAGTGTAAAAAGTTGGTCGTATAAGAGTGTGGTAGTGTAAGGATGTAGCAGTGTAATGGTGTGGTATTGTAAGGGTGTAGCGGTGTAAGCGTGTATCAGTGTAATGGTGTATTAGTGTAAGGGTGTAGCAGCGTACGGGTGTGACAGTGTAAGGGAATAGCAGTGTACGGATGTAGCAGTATAAGGGTGTAAGGGTGTAGCAGTGTAAGGGTGGGGCAGTGTAAGTGTCAACAGTGTATGGGTGTTGCAGTGTAGTGGTGTGGTAATGTAAGGGTGCGGTAGTGTAGAAGTCTGGTAGTGTAGTTGTGTAGCAGTGTAAGGTGTGGTGCAAAGGGGATAAGGTGTGGTAGTGTAGTAGTGTAGTGGTGTAATGGAGTACTGTTGTAGTGTTATTGTCTACCGCTGTAGTGTAACAGTGTAGCTGTGTAGGGTGTGGTAAGCGTAGTGATGTAGTAGTGATGTAATGTAGTTGTGTGGTAGGGTAGTGATGTAGTAGTATAGTGTTGTTGCGCAGTGATGTAGTAGGGCTGTAGTGTGGTGATGTAGTAGTGATATAATGTAGTAGTGATGTAATGTAATAGTGTAGTGTTGTTGCGCAGTGATGTAGTAGGGCTGTAGTGTAGTGGTGTGGTAGCGTAGTGATGTAGTAGTGTGATAGTTTAACAGTGTAGTGATGTGGCTATTTAGCTTTGTGATAGTGTAGTGGTGTCGTTATGTAGTGATATAATATTCTAACGGTGTGTTGCGGTGATGTGACGAGGTCGTGCAGTGGTCTGGTGGTAATGAGATTGTGATGTGCTTCCGCTGTGGGGAATTGGAGTTGTAGAGCGGTGGCCAGGAATAAATTGTCAAGACCGTTGTGTATTTATAATAAATGCTTTTCGTTTTCTTTTTTTTTGACTTCATTGCACCGGTGTTCCCCATATGGCCCGGTTCCTCTCGGCGCAAATGGCACGCCACCTGTCGAGAGTGTTATTTAAAGCTCGAACTTCGTAGCGCCAGCAACAATCGTAGGCATCTCCAGAAAAAATTGCTGAAGTGATTCGATACGTATTTGAACTCACAATCTTCATAACGCAAGGCAAACTACTTTATAATAAAGACCATCTACTGCAGTGGTGTCTTATTGTGGTAGTGTAGATGTGTGTGGTAGTGTAGGGTGTGTGACAGTGTAGGTGTGTGGTAATGTAGATGTATGGTAGTGTAGGTGTGTGGTGGTGTAGTGGTTTTAATGATTTCAATGTCCATCTGCCAAGCGTGTTCGTAGCGCTTTGGACGACGGGTGAAAGCCCCCTCTGAGTGCGGTTCAATTCCGCGGGCTGGCAGAAAAGCCACAGGTTCTCCAGATTTACGATATCCATGGCACCGAGCCTAAGAGCTGAAAGCTCAAGTGCTTCTGGATCGAAAAAAAAAGATTTCAATATCACAAAGCCATAAGTCACACATTAGTGCTACTGACAAAATAGTTTTCAACACAAGAACAAAGCATAGATGAAATTAAACAAGGCGGATTTTCAGGAAATTGATATAAGCAGAGACCATCTGTCAACGATATATAACCCAGCAGATGGGAGTAGATACTTATACGAGTGGAGCACAGAAACGGAAACCAGGTGAAGACAGCATCACCGTCCACATCCACTTCTGCATCCGATCATCCATTTCAAGACATGCCATTACGTCCTCCTCATGTTGAGAACGTTCTACAACAGGAAATGGGTGACAAAAGTAGTGTTCAGATTACGCTGTTTACGTCACGGAATATCGTCTATTATTCTGCTTCTTATGTGTTCGCCAGCAATGACTTCAGACGTAGTCAGGGCGCAATGTATGGCGCATCAGATCGATCTTTATGTGAAGGCATAAGTGTAGTAGAGTAGTAACACAACTCTTTTTATAAAACGTGGTATATAGCCGTCCATCGCAAGCGATGATGACAACAATCTCAGACGTGTGCTGTTGCACCTCTCTGGTGTGTGCGGAGGTGACTGTAGAGTCAATCCTAGAACAGAATCCCCGACCACAGGTGGGGCATACATGATCAAGGTTAGACATGTGCGTGTTGTGTGCTCTGTCTTTTCGCGATGCTCGTTTTCTCTGTGACTCAACAATACGATGATTCTCAGCTATTCGGGTTCCTCTTTTGTTGTTACAGCGCCACATTTGGCGATCTTCCCCAAGGATTCCCAGCACGTATTGTCTATATCGAAGCATTTCAGAGACACTTCAAGAGTGTCTTTAAAGCGTTTTTCTGTCCACCAGCTAAACGTCTGCCCCCTTCAAGCTCGCCATACATCAACTGTTTTGGGATGCGTTTATCAGGCATCCGAGCAACGTGACCGATCCATCTCACTTGGGCCTTCTGTAACAGGGTGTTGACGCTTGGAGGAGAAATAATCAACGAATATCAAAGCATGCATTGAAGCGGGATGCAAAGGGTTCAAGAAAGAGTGGTCGATCTAAGGAGACCCTGAAACGAACTTTGCTGAGAGAGGCAAGAAATATCGGTCTCAGTTCCATGGATGAGATTGAGCGAGTTGCCCAGGATAGAGTGGTATGGAGAAATTACTTGCAGGCTATGTATCACCTGTAGAATATGTAACGTATAACAGTACGAGAGGAATTATTATTATTATTACATAGGCTAATACAGTGTTAGGCCTGTATTTTTCATGACGATGATTGATGTGGTCCACATCACGCTGGCCACCTTTACTTCCCGGTGTTTTTCCTGGTACCCAATTGAGGTTGGGTCGATTTGAGAACCGTTACGGTCGGGAAAAAATTCCACTGTGGAATTGAACCCGCACCACTACGAAGCGAGTTCACTAACAACTAACGCCTGTGTGGCACCGGGGCCGCAAGGAAGCAAAGAATAGTACTACTGCGACCTACCAGGCATGTCGTAAGAAGAGACTGATGTAGGACCTAGGGAAGCTACACTAGTAAAAAAAAAAAAAAGCATCGCAGAAATCGGATGTGCTGGCCTACTTGTAGGCGCATAACTGGCACAACGTACAATCTCTCTTAGGCTCAGATCACATACAAATCAAACGTTGTTAACAATTGGTCGATATGGAGCGTTGGAAGAAGAAGACAGAAGACTAACATCTACGCTACCGCGACTCTCAACTCTTATAGTTTTACTGCAGTCTTTCCCTTTATCAATAATACCATTCACCATTTTGTTGCAACTTTTCATCATGACGTATTAGGTCAGATTTAGTAGTTATATTTGTTGTGTATGTATATTTTCCGTTACTACCTTTTTTTTTCATTTGAGAACCGTTGGGGTGATACTGTCGTAGTCTATATGTAGTGTGCTGTGAAGTTCGTCACTCATGTTGCATCGTTTGCTTGATAAAGGCCTTTTGGTAGAAACGTTGCTGTGTATTGTTAATGTTTTTGTATTTTGTAAAACTACAGTCCTTTGTTATTACGTGTTTCGTTTGTTCAAAGCAACTTTCTTCTTCTTCGATCGCTCCATATTAACCACCTGTTACCACTCTTTGTGATTTGTATTTGATCTGAGCCTAAAAGCTATTGTACGTTGTGCCAGTTATGAGTCTATAAGAAGACAAGCAAATCCTATTTCTGTGACGATTTTTATTTACTAGGGTAGCTACCCTAGGCCCCTACCTCAGTTGCCTCATACGACATGCATTGTTGCTCGCAGTGTTACTATTCTTTGCTCCCCTTGCGAGCCCCAGCAGCACACACGGGTGAAAGTAAGCAATAGTAATATATTTCTGTTGAGATCAGTCAAATAGCTTGGGAGCAACAATATTCACTCATACCCCAAATAGGTCACTGTAATCATGTCAAAGGTCACACTGTTTGATACTAATAACACAAAGGGTTACATTCAAAAGTGTCAAGGGTGTCTTTAGTTGTCATATCAGTGAGCTTCCTGACACATTTTTTCCCACCACAATTTTTGCTAACCGCCCTTGTGACCTATTTCTTTGTATTTCTAGGTCAAAGATATGAATACGTAATGAGAATGGTTTTTTCCGTTCGCCCAATATGAATGCAGGTGTAGTCATTGAGCCCGAATATGGCGTCTCTGGCTTATTTTTGCGTGAATGCTTGATTTCCTTATCATCAGTGTCGAGAAGTGGTGACACCCTAGAACGCATACCCTGTGCGTACTGCAAAATGTTAAATAATGGTGCTATATTAATGTTTCTTTGACATGTTGTCTCTCTGATATGACATACATCGCATGTAACATATGACACACATACAAGAGGACCGTTTGTTCATATGGACGTCAGTAGGTGGTGACAAAGGAGGACACCTATTCCAACGTAAATTGTGCATATATGTAAATGATATCTGTAACGTCAAAAAGCATCCATCATCTTTGGCCTCTGTCACTGAAAACAACAGGTTTTGTGTCACGTAGTTTGTTATGTGCTGAATCACATCGTCTGATGTGTATGTAATTGCCCATCTGTCCAGCTTGTTCGTAGAGCGTTGGACGACGGGTGACAAGCCCATGTGAGTGTGGTTCAATTCCGCATAAGCCCACAGGTTCTCCAGATTTACGGTGTTCGTGGCACCCAATCGAAGGGTTACGATGTCCATGGCACTGAGCCGAAGAGCTGAAAGCTCAAGTGCTTCTGAATCGAAAAAAATTCCCATTCTGGAGTGGCAATCCTTGTCACAGTTGCTGCAGGTGAAACTGAAGAATGGAGCTGATACATATGATGGTCTCTCTGCACTTTCTTTTGCCTTCATACGTGATATGTTTTTTATTCTTTTCTTTTTGAGCCATCACTCCCTGCCGCTCGCCATACTTGCCTGTCCTTGGCCAACCATTCCCAATTTTCTTTGTATGCTTAGTATGAGAGAATGAAATTGCGCGCACAATAAAACCGATAAGATGTTAACTCCTACAATACGATAAGACACATGAGAAACCTTTCAGGCAGCACCAATCATTACAGAAACCACATCACGAACAAAAACAATAAACACGCTGTACTTTATATTCTAGTGTTTCTATGAATCAAATTGGGGCTTGGTTGACCTTAGAAACCTGGTTCAATTGTGGAGAAATTGCTTGCAGGCCCTATGTAAAGTATACGGTATAAGAGATATTATTATTTATATAAACGTTTGATAGTGTAACGTAACCATAGCTACTTCTGTCTTCTTCTTCCTCGACCACTCCATATCGAATACTCCATATCAACCACTTGTACAACACTCTGTGATTTGTATGTGATCTGAGCCTAAAAACTATTGTACATTGTGCCAGTTATGCATATACAAGAAGCCAGCAAATCCGATTTCTGTGATGCTTTTTTTACTAAGGTAGCTACCCTAGGACCCAACCTTTGTTGACATATGACATGCATTGTAGCTTGCAGTGTTACTATTCTTTGCTCCCCTTGAGAGCCCCAGCAGCACATTTATGGGGCCTCTTTGTGGGATGTTGTAACTTAGCAACAGTGAGCTCAATCACAAGAGTACCTTGTTCAAACGCTGCGGCAACAAATTTGTTCCTATGAATCTTTATGAACGGTAAAAAGAGACCTCACCGTTCAGAAAGCAATGGCAAACTATTGAACGTTTACTTAATGGGTAGAAAATCAACGACTTGTTTACTGTAAATGATGGCAAAATACAGTATAGGATATGAAACGATTTTCATTTTCAAAGCCTCTTTCATCCGAAGCACCCACCGCATCATCATCCTAGCAACAAGTCTTGTTTTAGTTATCACCTGTGTATTGATGACATTGGGAGCAAAGAATAGTAACACTGCGACCTACAATGCATGTCATAAGAGGCGACTGAGGAATGGACGTAGAAAAGCTACTCTAGTAAATAGCAAGCGTCGTAGAAATAGGATGTGCTGGCCTACTTGTAGGCGCATAGTTGGCACAACGTACAATTACTCTTAGGCTCAGATCACATACAAATCACACAGAGTGGTTAACAAGTGGTCGATGTGGAGCCTTGGAAGAAGAAAAAGAAGACAGTACAAGAAATGTAAACCATATAACATGGTGAATAAATTCACTGTGCATACTGATTACACATGCTACTAACTATTGATAGCAACATTCTTAATAGTCATTATTTTGAATCCAAATTTCACAATATCTGACACACAGAACTGCACTAACTTTAATAAGGAGTTGACAAGTTTACGCAACAGACTACATGTTTTATTTAAATAAAAGAATTTGTTGTCGTTCTTGTTGAGGTTAAGATAATATCAGTGGGACTTCAAACATTTTTAACAATGGACAGAGCCGATGTCCACTTCGAAAACCGGAGGAATATAACAAGAAGGGTCCTTGTCTGGAACCTGCAGGGACAGCGAAAGAAGGGGAGGCTGAGAAATACATGGAGGCGAGATTTGGAGGCGGAGATCAACAATATAAAGAAGAGCTGGAGGGAGCTGCAGGAGATAGCTAGAGACAGGAAGACTTGGCATGAGTTGGTTGAGGGCCTATGCCCCAATCCGGGTAAAAAAAAGGCAAAGAGAGAGCCGATGTCAGCAATGTGATACGCTCTCATTTATGTGATATGGGCGAGTCGTCTCAGATACTGAAACGAGTGTGATAATTAAGAGTTATGTTTGGGCATGCTAGACAGTGTTGTCTTCATAGTAAAGAGAGAGAAATGATAACCAAATTTTCATGGGCACGGTGAACAACTGCGACTTTGGGAAAGAGCAATGTTGCTCCGATACAATGGATACAAAGCAAAAGACAACC
This sequence comes from Arion vulgaris, assembly GCA_020796225.1. NCBI lineage: Eukaryota > Metazoa > Mollusca > Gastropoda > Stylommatophora > Arionidae > Arion > Arion vulgaris. The sequence continues at coordinate 48,080,373 of CM036757.1, forward strand.
CACGCAAAAGGTGGACCTCAGAGATAACAGAGGTGACGAAAGACACTATTTATGAAGCGCACACAAGGGCTCGTTCTAGAAATCTCTTATCCTGATGCTGGGAGGCAAAACAGGATTGAAGAAAAGAAAGAGCTGCAGCAGAGAGAACAGAGCAAGCATGGGAATGCCCTATGATGTTGATTATATAACATAACATTCAACTTGACTTATTCAGTTATATTACTCTGGTAATAGAGAAACCCATTTCACAGCAAGGTCCTTAGACGTAATAAGCATTGTTACTTTTCTTGATCACAAATTTTGATTTGAAATCCAAGAGAGAATTGGGGGTGTATAATAAACATTAAAAAACCAAAGAAATAATGGACGAGTGTACGGTTTACAATTCAAATTTATCTATATCAGATAGCATGAAGTATCATTAGGGACAAAAATACAATATGGCAATGCTCATTGATTTTTTCACATAATCATCTACATCTTACATATACAGCCTCATTTGTAGCAAACACAACAGTATGTAACAGGTACAGAACAGTATGTAGCATGTACAAACAACCTACAGCACCATTTGTACACTCATCTCTAACATACAGAACCATTTATTAAAAATACATACAATCATCTTTATCATATATACAATACAATTTTAACATGACCAGCATCCTCTTTTTAACATGTAACCATTTATTTCTGGTTACCACATAACTGGAACGTTAAGCTGAATGGATTAGAGACCCATCGGAGACCTGGGTTCAATCCCCAGTAAAGTCTAAAGTATTTTCCGGCAGGAACATAAAAAATCAGAACCTGAACAGCTTCATGGCGACTGCACTAGCGATGCGGCTAATAAATTTCACAGGCACATGCCCCCTCCTCCCACACTACCTAAAAGTGTTATTACAGGCAGTTACAACAGGTTTCTTTTTTTTAAAAACCATTTACCATATGTAGCACCATTTTTAGCAAATACAATCATTTGTAACATATACAGTGCCTTTGATAACATATACAATCTTTATCATGTGTTCTTCTTCTTCTTTCTCGAATCATGTATGCCTCACAGCGTCAGGTCAGGAAGAGATTTCTAAAACGGGCCCTAGTATGCGCCTCGTAGATAGTCTCTTTCGTCGCCTCTGTTATCTCTGAGGTCCATCTTTTGCGTGGCGGCCTTTTGCTTTGTACCCATTGTATCGGAGCAGCATTGCTCTTTGGGGTGCACTGTCTGATGGTAATCTGCTTACGTGGCGAACCATTTAATTTGTTGTTTCTTGATGAAGTCTAGTACTGATGTTGTACCCAGTTTTTTCCTGATGTCTTCATTTCTCAACCGGTCTCTTCTTGTTACACCCAGCATTCTGCGTAGACACTTCATCTCTGTTGTGACTAGTTTTCTTCTATCGTTTGTTGTCAGCGTCCAGGTTTGGCACTGGTAACATAATGTGGGGAGAAAGATTGTGTTGAACATTGCTCTTTTTGTGTTCATGGTGACGTGTTTGCATCTTAAAATTGGCGCCATTTGCCCTATCATTTGATTTGCTTTGTTGCATCTGTGTTGAATTTCATTAGTTATTCTTCCATTTGCTGAAAAAATGCTCCCCAGGTATGTGCATTTATCATGTGTACCACTTGTAATATGGACAATCATCCATAATATATATACAGCATCATCTACACCCATCATCTACAACAAATACAATCATCTGTAATCATATACAGCATAATCTATATAACACATACAATCATATGCAACATATACAGCATCATACAATCCATATGTAACATAGAAAATTGTAAGTAGTATATACAGCATCATTTGTACCATATACATCATTTGTAATATGTCAAAAAATCATTAGTAATATGTAACAGATAGTAATAATTATATACCCAAAAAAAATTGCAATTAGGAAGAGAGTTTGTAACAGAATAAACTTACTTAGTACTATCTCATCCAACACTTAATACATTCAACATTTTTTTTAAAGATGGAAGATATGTACACTTGTTAAGGAAGAATGTTTGCAGGAAAAAAACTGTGCTGAGCCACACATAGATGCATGCTTGCCGTCAATGTCTGAATAACATTTTTTTTGTTCCTGTAGTTGATGAAATGTATAGCTGTAAAATGCTAATGAATGGAAACCTAATTTTAGATACCACTGCAACCTACAAGGCATATCGTAAGAGGTAACTGATGTAGGCCCTAGGGATGTTACCCTAGTAAATAAAAAGCAGCGGAGAAATCGAATGTGCTGACCTACTTGTAGATGCATAAACGGCACACCGTACAATCGCACTTAGGCTCAGATCACATACAAATCATACAGAGTCGTCGATAAGGAGCATTCGAAGAAGAATCTTACGCCTTAAGGGCCTTTTTTAAAAAATAACAGCCATGACCCATCCTAAAGCAATGTTGATTCTTCATTAATTAGTAACTGATGTGTGTAAATGATATAGGAAAGTATTGGAAATATGCACAGCCGTGGAAGGAAATGGTTTCTGATTGTACTTAGTGGAAAATACAAAAACAAAGCAAGAAACTGCTGGCCATAGATAAGGGTTACAAGTTGGTAATTCCTTCAGTTAAACATTATTATCTAGAGTAAATCATGATTGATGAAAGCTACTAATACTAGAGACACCTTTAAGTCAAACTAGTCAATTCTTCAGTGACACATCATCTAATCACTTCTAGACAAGACTGAGGGCTACATACTAGTTATTTCTTTAGTCATGTATTATTAATCCTGACTGATGAAGGTTACTACTAAACACAGCTCAGAGCCAAAATGGACATTCTTTCAACAACGCTAAAAATGCTACTATTACTACTACTTTGAACATGTATTGCAAAATCAGATACTACATTCCATTAGTAGGTCCAGGTTTCAACAAAACAAATGACCCTGTAGGAGGTAACATAGTCTGTGAAACCATAAAATCTAAACCCAACTTAAGATTTTACATACGTTGATCATTATGTTATCAGTGCCAAATCTGGACACTGACATCATACGATAGAAGAAAACTAGTCACAACAAAGATGAAGAGTCTATGCAGAATGCTGAAAGTATCAAGAAGAGATCGGTTTAGTAATGAAGTCATCAGGAAAAAGTGGGAACAAGATCAGTACTGATCTTCATCAAGAAACAACAAATTAAATGGTCTATTTTGTCTTTCCCCAGGTGGATGATGGAATTGGTTGTCCACTCTTGCTGTTAAAGGAGTGGGTAAAATTCAGGTGAGGAGAGATCATGGAAGGCAGAGATGTTTGATGGTCTGACAGCATGGTTGGACCTTCGTCAGAACTGTTTAACTGCACCAAAGAGAGAGAGAATTGTGGAGAGACATATCACCTATGCCTGCAGACATGACACTTGATTGATTGATATATCTACTAAGCTGGTCCACAACACATTCAATGATTACATCTGAAATGTGCATACATTTTAGTCTATACAAATTAATAAAAATCAAAATATCCTACAAAATATGTACAAAATAAAGCGGTTAGTTATACTCCCCAGCATCCACCATCTCACGAGTAGAAAAGCTGATATATGCAAATCATCAACTGGTTATTGTCAACTTGCAGAGAACCCTGCTTGAATAGAAATGTGTATGTACAAACAGGGATTTACACTTGAATGTTGACTGACTGATCAACTGGTAGAGAGCAAGGTACGGTGAAGGGAATGAATAAGAGCACTGGAATACTGATACCACACAAAAATGTTCAGAAAAACTAAATTGGGAAAACCATTCATGTTTAAATGAATCTTAAAGTGGTAAATTATAACTAAAATGTCTGCAAATATAGACAATGAGTGGTACATACAGAGGCTACCATGTAGATAGCGTAAACAAAGTGAGACATAAAGAATCTTGTAGATAGTGTAGACATAGTTATACATACAGAAATTATACTGTAGACGTATTACATAAAAATAGCGTAGACAAACAACTGGGCATGACTATCCATGGGGAATAAACAAAGATCATGATATTAAATGTAATTCCAGAGACCTGATCATATTTAGAGGAGTACCATTAAAAGAGATGGACACATTTATATATCTGGGAAGTGTTATTAACATTCAAGATGACACAGATGAAGATGTTAGGAATAGAACACAAAAGGCAAGATCAGCCTTTGTCATTCTGAAGAACATATGGAGTTCAAGAATGATCAGGAATAAAATTAAGATGATATTTAACTCAAATTTCAATGTTCTTCTATATGGAATGGAGACGTGGAGAACAACTAAGTGGAACACCAAAAGTTGCAGGCGTTCTTCGATATATGCCTGCGCAGAATACTCCATCTGCAATGGTATGACAGGACCACAAACAAGGAACTGTGGGATAGAGCGGGACAACGGCTAGTGGAACAAGAGATAAGGGGCAGAAGGTGGAGGTGGATAGGACGTACACTGAGGAGACCCCTGGACAGCATCACTAGACAGGCCATCCGATGGAAACCCCAGGGTAGTAGAGGTAAGGGAAGACCCAAGAATACCTAGAGATGGGAGTTGGAGATGAAATGCAAGAAAATGGGGAGAGAGTGGAGAGATCTGGAAAAGATGGCCTGAGATAGGAGGGCTTGGAAGGCCTTGTTTGCGGACCTATGCTTCCCTAGGGCTGAAGGATGAAGAAGATTTGTAGACATAGTGATACATAAATAAACTATACTGTAGGCATAGTATTACATAAATATACTATACTGTACAAAACATCATATTCACAAGTTCTACTGCAGAGATAACACACACACAGAAACTGAAATTCTGTCATCCTTACCATACTATTGTATGCCAACAGACAGCAGTATATACAATATATAGATAGAAAAGAAAAAACACATGAGTGTTAACAGAATAACTGGAATATATTCAGCAAAGTAGAAGTCAAGAGTAGTAGTATAGTAGTAACATGACAAACTTCTGAATTGAGTAAGTCATAATCAAATGAAGAAAGAAACTTTAGAGGCACAAATTGGGAGAAAATACTGGAAAATGTTGCAGGTGGACATTAAAAGGTGGAAAATTTCCATACTCGAGCAAAAAGAAATAATAAAGCACAAATGAAGTCTCATGTTTTCTGAGTATTTTTTGTTTCAATTGTATCATTGGTCTCTTTCAAACTGTATACCAAGGTCATGTCTTGATTACCCAAATGTTTGACAGGGCAGGAATAGTCAGATACAAACGGCTTATAATATCTCACAGATTACTATTTTGTCTGTATGAATACTGTAGTCAGCTTAAAAATCTGACAACATATTCATCTTCTTCCTTCTTTGCGTTCGTTCTTTACAACCAATTTAATCACTCTTTGTGATATGTTTGATCTTTGCCAAGAACGTGTATATGTTGCACATTGGTTTGGTTGGCCCATAAACGCAGACTTCTACACGTTTAGGACATGTGCATCCGATTTCAGTCAAACCTCCTTAGTTGCCTCGTACGACATGCATGGCAGGTAACAGTTGTTCTATTCTTTACACCCCAAATCAGGGTCCTGGTAACCACTTGGGTGGACAACGTATTCATAAAGTGATTATATTTCTACTTATGATGAAACCTGTTTAACATATCAATGTATCTTTCTTGATAACTCATGTTATTGCTATATTACAAATTTATCATCCTTGACTTGTTTTTGAAAAGACACTTGTTATAGATTCATTGTACATTCCTACAGAATATTTTTTCACCATCTTCAAAATTACAACGGGGACCCTCGCCAGTGCTAAGGAGTTTGTGCACTACTGTCTAAATCTTTGTGTGTAAGAAAGAGATTGGAACATACATTGAAGTGCAATGATGATGATGATATCAATCAATCAATCAATATGTAGTATACAGGTTGCATTTTTTCTTCATATACACACACGCACAAACACAACCTTCCTCCTGACCAAAGGGTGAATACATTTCTTGACAATACTGGGACTTAAACCTTTGACCTCAAGTTTGAGAGGTGAACACGCAAACTACCCTGCTATCTGCTTCTTGATATTGACATACTTAAAGAATGTGAAAAGGTATTTATGGCAACCAAATAAGAATTGCATTGTCTGAATACTCAGTTACTTAAAAAGATGAAGAATTATGTTGCTTGGCAAGGAAGGATTTTATCACAATTACATGAGACAAAAATAATAATAATAAAGAAGTTGTACAAACAAGACTGCTGGGTGGTATTTGAATTCATTAAAAAGTTGCACTAGATATGGAAACAAGACTAAGTATCTCTGTTCTACACTAATACACTATCTGTGCATCAAGTGTGTGTGATATCTATACAGTTCTATATTTCAGAGCAAAGAAACAAAAAAACTGCTTTAATGAAGAACATGACAAAAGGCAACCAAGAGTGATGTGCATACAGTTAACAACATTAAGTAAAACTGTCAAAGAAATCATCAATATAAAGAACGTATGGGTTCTTCAATGATCACACTAACTACATATGTGACTCACCCACTGTATATGAAACAGAGATGTGATGCGTATATTATACCCATTATTTGTACATCTGAATTATTTATTTTTTACATACATGGTGATTTTTTATACAATATGATAAACCAATATCTGATCGAAGCAGATTATTTTAATGTTGTTAGTACAATGAAACACTGGAAGTCAATTGCCAGGGGGGAATTAGACTTTTAGGACAGCTGAAAGTACAAAGTTAGTATTAGACAAAACGAAACAAAAATAAGACTAAAAACAGATGATAGAGTTGCGCATCATCCCTCTACAAAACTCAACAATCTAGCGTAGAAAAGAAACACTTAAAATTATGTTGTGTTCCCTCTGAAAACTCCAGGGTAGAAGAGATGTAACTAAAATGATGATGTGTTCACTCTATTCAATCTCAACACTCCAGTGTACAAAGTAAACAACTAAAATGTGTTTCTTCTGGTCAATCTTCAGAGTAGAAGAGAAGCATTTATTTTTTTCCATCCAGAAGCACTTGAGCTTTCAGTTCTTCGCCATGGACATCGTAACCCATCGGTTCGGTGCCACGAACACCGTAAACTTGTGGCTTTTCTGCCAGCCCGTGGAATTGAACCGCACTCACAGGGGGCTTGTCACCCGTTGTCCAGCACGCTACAAACACGCTGGGCAGGCGAGCAAGAGAAGCAATTATGTTGTGTACCCTCTAGTCAATTCTAACATTCCAGGGCAGAAGAGAAAAAACTAAACTGTACTAGAACAAGGAAACGGTAATATTATGAACTGTTTCCCACATTTACAAAGTTATCAGCTGCTATTGATAGTAATATACACAGCCACAATAAGATTTGAGAACAAAAAATAATAGAAATGAACATATTTTTGTTCTAGATTAATATACCAGAATGCAAGAATTCCAAGTCAAATGTGATGTAGCTAGACAAGAGCACTATATTGGAAGCCAAAGAAGAATAGTAAACCAACATACAGCTGGTGGTGTGAGTTGCCACACGCTTAGAGGCATACTGAGGAGATCGGAGCATTTATGGACTAATTGGTTCAATGATAATGATCAGATGACTAAACTAAAATATATATACATCATTAAGCTGTATACTAAATTTGCTCCCGTTGATTTATACGAACGGTAAAAATAGACCTCACCATTCAGAAAGCAATGGCAAACTACTGTGCGTCTAAGTAGTGCCTAGAAAATCAGCAACTTGTTTACTGTGGTTGATGGCGACGTCATGTAAAGGATATGCCACGACTTTCATTTCAAGTGGTATATTAACCCTTAACCATTGGGATATTATGATTTCGATCATTTATGATCGATGCAACATGCCTATTTAAGTGGTCATAATTTTGTATCCATTTTGCATTTAAGTTGGTAAAATTTATGTTATCTAAAGCAGAACATATGATAATCTAATAAAAATTATTAAAAATTAATTATAAATTTTTAGATGTCTAATCTCGTTGACTGGAGCACACCTCATTTCCCACTTGTCATTTTGTAGAAACGCCCAAATTAACCCAGCCAGATATCCCCAAATATGTGATAAAATGGATTCTAATAACTCAGTTTACTGTCCTGATGAAGACACCAGTGATTCTTGAAATATCTATGCTTGGGTCAGATGAACATTCTGTGCCTGTGTCACTATTGACTCTGTTTGCAAGATGCCCGATAACTTTTTACCTGATTATTTTGTCTATCAAATATCATTGCGTAATCATATTTTTGTTCAATAATATCTTTTACTTGCAATGTTTAGAAATTATATACCTATTTAATGTTTATGTATGCTACTATAAGTGTTAGTTCTTTATGGGTTGCTTACTAGACCAATTCGGCATCATTTTCTCTTGAAGGCCATATTTATTGACTTTTTTCTTTACAATATGAAAATATTGAATATTATAAATTTCATGATTACTGCCTTTTACATTTCCCAAATATGTTTAAATTCAGATATGTTTTGCAAATATGAAGACTTTAAAAGACTGTAATAAAAGATTTCATTATATTCGTCATACGTATTTTTTTCCTTCTTTGTGACTGTAAAAAAGTTGTCATTTGTAGAATAATCTATTTTTAGACTTTCCATAAGTAGGTCACGGATATCATAAATTACATCACACTTATGTTAAAACCACATATCCTGATAGCCCATCCAATTAGCTTTCCAACCATATATAACATGCCTATTTTAAATGCAAATAATTTGTATGGTTGCTAAATATAGAGTAGGGCATCAAACATATTGAAAAACCTTAAAAACCTGCCAATGGTTAAGAGTTAATGTACAATATACCATATACTTTTAAAGAGCTGAAAAACCAAACCTAGTGAAAGTGTAGATTGTGAGACATTCAATGGAAGTCACTAACAATAATGTCAATATAAATGTACACCCTTCCCAATTATACATTCTCAAGTCATATGACAGTCATATGACAAGACACCAAAATCTCATTTTAAACACACAGAACCTATAACACAATTTGAAATAGAAGACACAGAATTTATGTCAATTTAAGTTTAGATGGTTGGAAGTTGTCACAAATTTGATTACAATTGCTAAGAAGGAACTATAATGTTGCATTTATTTATATCAATGTTGTGGTTTATAAAAAAAAATTATATTGAATATTGAAGAACACAGATGTCAAGATTTGGTGAAATGGCACACAAATAAGTGCGTGAATAGAGATCTGATGGAACTAGAAGCGCAATAACAAGAGAATTCATGGCAGAGATGGGTGGCTCAACGGCAATGAATATGTTTAAACGTGTAAGATTGCATTCAAACAGAATTGCAATAGTGAATATAACCAGAAATAAGTCACAAAACAGAGAAGTTTATTAAAGTTGTAATCCAACAGAAAGTTTCTTGTTACATTTAAATATAAGTAAAATTTACAAGTTAAATATGCTCTAATAATGATACTTTAGGTAGCAATTTTGGATTGCACAGGAAATGTAAAAAAAAAGAAATTATGATACGAATTGGAAAAGCAATATCAGCTTTTAAAAGTCTAAATAAAATATGGAACTGCAAGTTATATAGTATTAAAACTAAATTACGAATTTTCAATTCAAATGCTGTTATCAATCCTAACATATGCCAGCAAAAGTTGGAAAATGACTAAAGATATAGAAAGCAAGTTGAATGCATTTGAAAATAGATGTCAAAGATTATGGATATGCAGCAATCTGATCTATAATCATGTCATCGCTGCTATCAGTTATAACTGAAGTAGAGTGTGTAGGGCATCTATCTGGAAACAACTGTTTTCTGGCAACAAATTTGATCATCCAGCATCAACAAAGACCTGAACACATAAGGTGAAAATCTGTCTCGTCCTTGTTTCAATCATAATGTTGATTCTAGTCTGTTTCTGTTGTATTATGTATCACAAATCTCCCAGCATTTAACCTATTGTATTCATCATGAGGAGCATCTGGTCACTGGCTTCCATTTGGAAGACTTGGGGTTCGATTCCCGATGAGGTCAAGAAGTTATTTTCTGTAAGGGGGTCATAAAGAAAACAATCATACCCTGCACAGTTTCGATGCGGCTGCACTACCCATGCGACCATTAAATTCCTCAGGTTCATGTCCTCCCTGTATTACACTGCCCTAGAAAGCGATATTACAGGCAGTAAATGTTATTTTTTTAAATTCATGTCCAAGCTACAGCATGAATGTTTCACAGTGACTGGAAAAGTTGTGGCAGATCTAGACACCCAAGAATTACAATTGTATGTGCAGGTGTTCATGACATAACTGGTAGATATTCCGTAAGTAATCTTACAAAACTAAGAGAATAGATTTTTTTTAAATAACTGTAAGATAGGACAGATTAACAAAGCAGAAAGAGCAAGAATGTCTCACAATGATCTCATAGGAGAAAATGGGAATATATCATAGCCAGAAATATTCAACAAAATGAATTGTCAGATATTTTAGAAATAACGACGACCCTAAGATAAAAAATAATACAAATTTCAATACCAAGATTAACGAAGTTGTGTTTTCATTCAACTCGCATATATCTATGTTAAATTCATTATTTTCCTCCTAAAATTAAGATTAGGCATCTTAACACATAGATAATCTATGCAATCATTGACTTTAACATTGACTCCCTGTACATTTATACATTTACATTATATACACAGTATATAATACTTCTTTAAACTTTGATATTATTATTGGTCAAATTTCTGATCAAACTACTGCTTTGGCAATGCAGGTATCACAACTATGCAAACTAAACAACAACAAAAATATCTATTACTGGCAACATATTATTCTACATTCATGACTTTTATACATTACATAAGCAGATTACCAATAGACAGTGAGACTCAAAGAGCAATGTTACTCTGATACACTGGATACAAAGCAAAGGGTCATCCATGCTCATATATAACAGAAGCGGTGAAAAACACTGTTTATGAAGCACACTTAAGCCTGTTATAGAAATCTCTTCTTATCCTGACGCTGTGAGGCAAAACAGGATTCAAGTAAACAAAGAAAGATGACTTTTATGTTACTAAGACAAAGAAAGATGACTTTTATGTTACTAAGACAAAGAAAGATGACTTTTATGTTACTAAGACCACACTAATGTTTCTTCTCTCGTTTGTTCTTCACGGCCAATTTTATCATTCTTCTTGTAATGTATAATTGATCCTTTGACTAGAACGCGTGTTCTACGTTTTGAGATTATGCACCCATGGTGACTAGGCCCGTCCACCCGGTTTCAGCCAGTTGTTTATTTACTAGGGTAGCTAGCCCTAGGGATACTAATGTTTGATATCACTGATTCAATAACAAAGAAAAATAGAAGTTGAATGGTAAATATTTAAATCACAAAGGCATTCTAAATTACAGTGGGGACCCTTGCTAGTGCTGCAGAGTTCATTGCACTGCCGATGAGATCTTCCTGTGTAAGAAAGAGATCTTAGTACATGTGGTTACTCACCAAAGTGTAATGATGATGTTCCTATCAATCAATCAATCACAGGACATATCTGTGACGTCATGACTGTTGTTCCATTAAGAATATCAGTAATTTGGATCAGTGTGAAATAGTGCATGGTCAACAGCTTATTTCCTGAATAAAAAATGATTTTTATATTGCAACAACAAAAAGACTTGCTGGATGCAACTGATGAATATAGTAATTTTTACATAAGCACATTACCCTACAACCAAACACACAACTGAAATAGACTAGATGCAAATGAATACAACATTTTCTGAAACTTTCCTTTGTAGTATTGTTAACAAGGGGATGCAAGAATTGAATTGTTCTCAAATATATCCCAATCATTGGGTGGTGAATGTTTTAATCTTCTTCAGCGATCTGGGCCACAAACTGGGCGGTCAGCTTCAGGTCTGTCAGGTTTCCCAAAGCTTAGTTTTCAGGTCGACTGGGTGTGACCACATGTTGCTTCTCAGCTCACCCAAGAGAGGACAGTCTTGCAGGATATGCTCCGGTGTCTGTTCTGCCTGCTGACACTGGCAGAGAGCTGTCTGACTTATTCCTAGTCTATATAAGTGTTTGTTTGAGTCTGCAGTGTCCGGTGCGTAGTAGAAATATAATGACCTGGTCTGTCCTGCTTAGGTCCTTGAGGGAGTCTTTTCCATAATCATATCCAGTGTTTGTCTTCCAGTCTAAGTGAATGTTGGAAAGATCTTATTATAAAGGCAGTTGTAAATAGTGAATATGCAGTTACAGATAAAAAGTAATGGTCACTAAGGGTAAAGTGAGGTAGATGTGGGATTTCCAACAAGAAACCCAAATAGCATCTTAAGAACTACTGCATGCTATAATATTTACAGAAACGAGTCAAGTGTTTGACAAAAGATAACCTCTATTAAAAAAAACAGATGAAAATTTAAAGAAATGATTATATATAGCATGACACTTTTTTTTATGGACAAAGAAATCAGATATGTTTGGCTGCAACCCAGTAGGGAAGAGAATAGTGGATAGTTGAAGACTAGCAGTCAACGAACACATTTTCTCATGTACAGAGTTCAAGAATATAGTACAAAATGTAAACAGTGGTAGCAACAGTATTATGTTCTGATTGGAGCAAGACATACTATGCCATGGACTAAGAAAGCTAGCAAGAACTTGCTCAACTGTCAGTCATTAGCGAGCAAAGAAAAAAGGGCAAGGCATTCAGGAACAAAAATATGTATTTTCTACCACATGAGAACCGTGAGGGTTAGTGCAAATGCTTTGTAGACGTATGGTCACAGAATAAACTGACACAATGGGACTTTCCTAATCCTATGGTTCTTAGTCAACACAGCCTTAATTGAACACCAGAGAAACACAGGAAAGTAAAGGTGGCCAGCGTGATGAAGACCACATCACCCATTGTATGTTATTATTGGGCAATAATAAATTAGGGACCTAACACCATATTTCCCAATATACCTCATCGTATAAAAAAGGTCCTTTTCTTTATCTTTTACCACATATGAATGTAAGCATGCTAATCAATACCAATATATGTGGTCTGTATTCTTATATTTTTTCTTACAAAGGAAAGTCATGTACACTGTGAATTTTTACAAAACCAACTAGTAAACATTATACCAAAAAGAAATAGAAAGATGTAAATGCAAAGAATATACAAATATAAACTTACTTATTTCTTGCACATCTGTCCAACCTCCAGCAATTTTAACACTTTGCGACCTGAATTTTATATGTCTTTCAAACAAATACAATCTTTAGCTATTTTAAACCAAAAATATTACGGATCGCTATTTAATGGTCTCTAATAAATACACTTCTCAATGAGGGTCTCAATGGTGAAGTCATTTGTCGGTCGTACTGAAGGTTGTAGGTTCGAAGTCGAACCAAGACACATGCAATTTTTTCATGGGATTTCTAGGATTGTTGCCGGAGCTGCGTAGTTCGTGCTTTGTGCAATGCTCTAGGCAGATGACATGTCATCTCTGCCGACAGAGACATATGGAGAAACCCGGTGCAATTAAGTCAGTTCTTTAGAAGTCTTTATAAATACACTTTAGTTTTGTTTTCTGGCATAACAAGCCAAGAAGGTTTAGGAAATCACTACATCAGCCAAGTCCATAATTAAGCAAGTAATTCTTCAAAAGCTTCCAGAACATTACAACTTAGCTGGAAACGACATGGCTGACTTCCTGGCAAGAAAGGTGGGTGCATGTGTGTTATCTATTCCCAGAACAATCAATCTCAAGCGAACAACCAATCTCAAGCTATTCAAGTTAAGAATTCACAACACAAACCAAGGCAGATATCTTCTTCTTCTGCATTCTCACTAGATTGGGATTTCAGATTCTCTAATAAAGGCAGCCGTCTGTCTCAGATTATCAACCACGCCATACAGTTTGTCTTGGACACTAGTGTAAGTGGGCCACCTTTCTTCTCGTCTGCATACTGGGGGCAGTTCTGTAGGATATTATTCCTATGATTTCTGCTTCCCCATTTGTGCCGGCCTCTTCCTGCAGTAGTTTTGGCCGCCCTCGTGATGGTGGGTCTGACATTCTTACCGCGAAACCAAGGCAGATATGAGACAGTAGAAAGTCACCCCACAATAAACTCTATCCCATGAAAAATACAGCGTTCAATATTTAGGCTTCAAAATCCCAAGTACAGAAAGTTCCAGAACGGTGAGGCAGATATCTTTCCTTGTGGTCAAGCACCACATTACACTGTTCACATGTCGCAGTTATGTTCTACTTGTACAACCTTGAGGAACTAGTTATTACTACCTCTCAGAAAACATCAAACTCTTATCATATGGCAGACAACCTTCACAGAAGCCTCAGGTTGACTAATTTAATAACCAGAAAGAACAAAGAAGCAACAGGCCAAGAGCACAAAAGTTTCAAGTATGAAACATGCAATAACAAAATACATTTGTTCTTTATAGAAATAGCTTTCATGAAATTGATAAATGTTGATTTCTTGAAACAGATGTAATCCCATACCCTAGTTTATTGGAATTTGAAATGAAAAACCTCTCACTACAAAAGAACCTACCCCTTGGAGTTCTCTTCCCCTGCTAACAATCCCTTCCTAACTTAGAGATAATAAACCCAATTACAGCTGGGTTGACTAGTCTCCAAAACACAACATGGCACTTCTCAAATATTCACAAACATCTGCAGCCAAGCAGTTTGATTACTTAATGCAACTAAACTGTGCATAGTTAGATAGAAAATTCCACCAACTTATCCCAGTTTAGTTCTAAATCACTGCATCATTAACTTTATCTTTCATATCTTCTCTTCTAGAAAGGGAATTTGATTGAACAAACAATGACAGAAGTTTAAAAACAATATAGAACATGTTCCTGGTTGGACTTGCCTTTATGGTGAGGGAAACCAGTCAAATGGTAAGCAGGCCTCAGGCAAAACTCAGAAGCGCAATACCAGGCGTCAAGACTACCACTTGAATTCACAGTGGGCGATCAAAAAGAAGGAGTTCCTGATTGAACCAGAGAAGTGTTTAAGTTGAACCAGAGTACCAGGTCAAACCAATAATCGGGCAAGCAATTGAAGTTCAAAGAATGTTGGAATATCAGAGGAATTGTGTCTTGGGGAAAACAATAATATCTTCATAAGAAATAATAATGTGTAGTAGCCATACTAAGATCAACCAATAAAGTCCATGCCTGCCGGCGTGGCGATCATGTCTCTCCACAACTCTCTCTCCTTGGTGCAGGTAATCAGTTCTGACATTGATCTTTTGTCGCACCATGATGTCAGACCATCCAATATCTTCTCCCTCTGTTTTCCACAATCTCTTCTTTCCTGAATTTTACACATGTCATCAAATGTTCTAAACCTCTTTGCATTAGATACCTGAAGAACCTTGACTGGTTTTTCAAAATCATGATATCAATCAATCAAGTGCCATGCCTGCCAGTGTAGGCAATCATGTCTCGCCACAACTCTCTCTCCTTGGTCAGGTAATCAGTTCTGACATTGATCTTTTGTCGCACCACGATGTCAGACCATCCAATATCTTCTCCCTCTGTCTTCCACGATCTCTCCTTCCCTGAATTTTATCTGTTGTCACCAAATGTTCTAAACCTCCTCTTTGCATTACATGCCTTAAGAACCTTGATTGCTTCTGCGATAGCATGCTAAGATGGTGAATACAATGTGAATTAAAATGTCACGTGAGGGTGGAAAACTGAACAGAATTTATATTTTCAAATTCAAAGCAATCCTATGAGATGAATCATATATGAGATGTGTCCCTTTCAGCTTGGTAAACTGGTCAGAATTATAGCACTTTCATAATAGCCATCAGACATTCAAGCCAACACTGTTTTCAAGTTGTCCTGTTGTCTGATACTTTTACAGCAGCTCCAAATCTTCCTCTAAGAAAATTAGGTGTTTGTATTCACTTGGAATAACAAAGTCAGCTCAAACACGGATTTTAACTCTTGTACGTTTGGTGTTTGAACCCATCTCCTTAACCATAGAGCCACATTGATAATGAGATAATAAAACTAAAATATGAGGAGATCTTATCAAAATAAACTGTAACTAATCACAAAAGAAAATGTCCTGAAAATCGGACACATGTTCAGCGGTTAATCCAAAAAGAAATGGCTAATTGGTAAATGTTTTGTGTAGTAATTCAAGTCAAGTCCAACTTATGATTTTTATCAAACCTTTGTCCATTCATTTATTGTTATAAAGTAATCACTAATTGTCAGTTTGTCCAATGTTATTATACAGAAGTTTTTGTGAATCATTATCACTGAAATCTCCCCCTTTTTCTGGAAGGAGATTCCATATTAACATCTGCAGATGAGGAGGAATTGCTCCGCTTCCTGTGTTCTGAATTCCAGCTCCGATCTTCGTGATAAATGTAATCATCCACCACTGGTGGTCTAGGAAAAGAGCTCACTGTACAGGTAGAGGCAGCACCAGGTCGGCTGTAATTTGTACTGATGTTTGACACCGCACCATTTAGACCTGAACAAAAGGAATCAATAAGGTTACAATTCACTGTCGGATTTCAAATACAAACAATAAATGCATCCAGTGTTTCACTTTTCTTTTCTAAATAATTTACAATACACAGAAAACATTCACTGGATATTTTGATACTATCATTGCACTTCGTTGAGTAACCATGTGTGCTCCGATAGCTTACTTAATGCTTTACAGTCCCCTATAACTATTTTGCATTACTTGATGGCTAGGAAAATATCAAGACTCGATTCATCAACTATACAATTTAATTTATAGTCACAGAAACATAAAAACCACCAGAACACCAACTGTCCAATCTTAAGGATGCAGTTGAAATGGTATGGATTGACAAAGGTTTGGAAAACAATGGCGTGGGTTAGTTTCCAAGTTTATTCAAAACCTCTTCCATGTTATGACAGCTTCTTATATAAATCCTAAGATTATTTTCCTATTGTTAACATGAAACCAATTAGTGTAGTATAATGAAACTTCAATTGTATCATTTTAAATGTCACTTTTCAAAGAGAACTCATAAAACTGTTCTCTAAATCCAACTTCTGTTAGCAAATAAATCAATGGTCAGGTCAGGCAATCTTCAACGTGATAGCCATCTTTTACTTAAATAGTCTAGCGGAGCTTTAATTGTTGTTCTTTGGCCCAATGCCATATAATGGTTCTGCAGGTACATGTTAGTTATTTATGTTTTTAAGCAAAGCAATGTGTTTCATTTATCTTGTCTTGAGCAGTAAAATTAAGCTGATAACAAGCACTTAATCAGAAGAGGTTGTGATCACCAATTTCATGATGATGTATACACATCTACTGTGAAGTTTGTTGTGGTTGGATTCTGTTCATGAGACCATAAGCGGTATGCATTGAATACAAAGCTGAAATATTGTGCCATCTCTTCTTGTAATGTAATTCATATTGTCATTGGTGTTCATAATCCTACAGCTTGAAATGGTAACCGTAAACCAGGCTGCTCCAATAGATTAGGATTGTTAATCTTGCTGCATATTTGGTATATCGTTCTTTTCGGGCTGTACCAATATCGACACCCAACATTCACAATCTGATCAGCAACTGGGATTCACAACCCAGAAACTCCTCTTCTGAAAGACTCTCTCGATACGTTAAGAATGTCTTTTTGGTCCATTGCAGTTCCCTCCAATATCAAAGCCATGCCAGTCGATCTATCAGCTCTTTCATTACTCCTGACTCTTGCAAGCCCAGTGACAAAAATGAAGGTGATTTTTCTGATCCGCCTGTACCAATACCATCAACTAGTTTTGTCTCCCCATTCTTGTTTCGACTTTACATAT
Source organism: Arion vulgaris (assembly GCA_020796225.1). Taxonomy (NCBI): domain Eukaryota; kingdom Metazoa; phylum Mollusca; class Gastropoda; order Stylommatophora; family Arionidae; genus Arion; species Arion vulgaris. The sequence goes on from CM036757.1 coordinate 48,098,186, forward strand.
CATACCCATGAGGTCACTACTGAGTATGAAAATATGAGAGTAGTTATGAGATGCAAACCCCATCACAGCCCTGCAACTGCCCGCACCTCCATTGTCAAGCTACTTGTAGTTGTCGCATAAGCCTCTCTTATTATTTGTCCTCCTTAACATGCTGAAAAAGCAAGCACACACACACACATCTTTGTTGGCGAATGACTGAACCATCAGTGTAAATAACTATCTGTTTCATTAACGTCATTCAAGAGGGCCTCAATAATGAAATATTTTGTTCAGTTTTTCTTAATGGAAATAATAGTTGTGAAAGCAGTCTGAAAGTGAGGTGTCACATCAATCCATTCCTCTTCTAGTCCAATTGTGGGTGGCCACATATTTCCCAAGAGTACCTTCGGCCTGACTCCGCCATAATATGCGTCTCTTTGATAGATTGTATGGCATGACTACAATGTCAGAGGGAGCTGCCATGGACCGAAATGACATTCTTGACGCATTGAGAAAGTCTTTCCTAGCGGGGAAAGTTTCAAGATTGTGAATCACGATCGCTGGCCGGATTGAGAGAGATGGGTGTCGATATTGGCGCATTCTGAAAAGAATGACATACCAAATATGCAAAGAGATTGATTAATCAACATCGAACTAGTGTGTTGGGCCACTGGACGCTGCTGGATTTGTTGAGGTGGAGATCAGAGCACCTATGAACGTGTCCGGTGTGCTATGATAGTCCTAATATAACTGATAACCGATGTTTCTCTTGAGTTCTTCTTCAGCTCTTGGTTTACTGGAATCTGTCTTGTTCTCTTCATAAGCTCCACATTTCCGACCCCATCATACCATATGGATTTTCACAAACATCTGTCTGTACTGATAACAATTAGGATGTTGATCTTTTTAAATGCTAGGAGGTAAGGCTGTCTAGATTTTCTCTTTGTCAACCTCTGTCTGTTTCCCCACCCCACCGCTGATTATGCCAGTTGTCAATGTATGTTTGAAACCTTTTCTCATGATATGACTGATAAACAATAATTGTCTCTTGTGTTGTCACTGTGTTATCTGTTTCAGTTTCAGCTTGGAATATCTTCATTGCACTCCAATACATACTTGTTGTGCTGTTATTTTCTTGCCCTCCAATCTTCAATTCAAGCTCTTGCAATCTAGCAGTTGAAGTTGATTGATTTCTATGAAAATCCTCTTTGTGGCCACACTCTATGACTGAGCTCAGAATGTCAGCTCCATCCATTGGCTGACCCACCCATGCACCCAGGAACGAAGATGAATGTAATTCTGTGATCTGTTGACACTTGTAGTGATTCAGTTCATTGACTGTGTACCGAACCAGCCTCCACATTTCACATCATATTCAATGAATCACTCAGAGTGCACACATGAGTGTAGTTTTATGGCTCCAGCCAGAGTAGTGCCCAAGTCACCTCCATTGTCATGCTACTTGTTGTCATACTAAATACTGGCTGCAGTGTCCCGTTCTAAGTATGAAGACTGTGCTTTTCTGTTTAGTGTATTTATACTGTTGTGCTATGGGTTGTATCCTCCGTTTGTTTTTCTCCACATCATTTTTCTGGATTGTTTCATGAGTCTTTGCTTCTGTAAAGCTTTGTTTTGGGTGGTGTTGTGTTAGGCTCCCTCCAGTCTTTGCGAGTTTGTCAGCCTTTTCATCTCCTGGTATGTCAGTGTGCTGGTATCCACTGTAAAACTAGTTCTGATTTTTTTTACAGCAAGCTAATTTTTTGCAGTATGTCCTGAATAACCTTGTCTTGTTTGGAACATGAGATTGCCTGAAGAATGGATCTTGAGTCGCTAAAGACTGCAATATTTTTTGCTGACATCTGCTGGACGGTGAGAATGCATATGTCCCCACCATATTAACTAGTTTCTAGAGATATTTCAGTTTCCGCTATCAAGACAGTGTCCATCAGCATATTTCAAGTTATTTATATTATGTCCATCTACTGCTATTCCAGTCATATCGGTGAATGCATCTCACAATGTGTTTGCGATACAGAGAGAACAGATCAGGAGATAATATGCATAGTTGCCCATATATGTCTGTCTTCTCCTACAGTTATTGTTTGTTGCATACATATGTTCTGGTGACTTGTCGTCAATGTCTTCTTCTTCTTCTTGTGTTCACCCGCTATGAATTCAGGCGCTTATGACTGATTATTTCATGAAGGCCTGCTTTCCTTTTTATCAGTGTCCTCGTCATATAGGTGTGTTTTTTCCTCTGACTTCAGAGGTACTTGAAGCTTAGATCCTCAAGTATTGATCTGGTCGTTGATGTCAATATTTGAGCTCTCTAACATTTTTGTGAGATCCTGATGATTCCCTTAATGCATTGTTGTAATCTATTGTTATTTTGAGTAATCTCTCTATTAGCGCTCTTAATATATATATGTCACATATGATTGAACTTATATTTGAGATATTGTGAAGTACATACCTGTTGTTGAAAACCAGAGCTGTCGCTATTTCACGGAAAATGTCAGATGCACTTGACATAAGTATATCTATAGATTTTTGTGTGACTTTTCAGACATTCCATGTGGTCTGCCGATGTACTGTGACTTTTCAGACATTCCATGTGGTCTGCCGATATTGAGTCCTCTTCAGACATTCCATGTGGTCTGCTGATATAGTCCTCTTCATCTCATTCACTGTTAATCAATGCCTATACAAAGAGTCCTGTTCTATGGATGTATGTTGTGTTTGTTAGTTCACCAATACTTCCAAACAGCTTTGCATGGATGTTTGTCTCTGTTGGTCAGTATTCTTTCTGCAGTAGAATGAAGTCCTAATGAACATCATGTTCTTTCCCTGGTATTGTATTTCAGCTCTGTGAATACTTATTAAATTGTTACCTCTCAGAGAAGGTACCATTCTGTGTCTCTCCCTGATATATGGGGTGGTAGTTATTTCAGTTGGTGGGTTGCTCTAAATACCTATCTATCTATATTCTCTTTGTATCCTGTTTCTTACATATGACTTTCACAAAGAGATTCCCATTACTGCTATCTTTCTACTAGATGTTTCCCATGTCAGATCACAATCTTTCAACAATTTTTCTGTATATTTCTTTGGACTCCAAGACTTTTTCTAATTAGCTAATGCCCCTACTGACATACAAGACCAATCAATCTCCACCTTTGTCTTTAAATGATGATCTCCAATGATGCACAGTTTGTTCATTTTAAAAGTTCCTCATTTGCTATCGTATTTGGCCAGAAAAATTGCAGGATTTTTCTTATGCATTTGTTTTGTAATGTCTCCAGCTTATGTATAATGTTTCGGACAATTTTCCAGTGGTCACTACTGTATAATAGCACACTCTAGAACACAACTTCTATATATTTTAATTTTTTTAGGTTTTGAATCCTTTGGCGTTGCAGATTTATTGAGCACAGTTGATGAAAGTGACTTACTTTCTTGATTTTTCTAATGATGTCCTTTTCTGAATCACCATCCTGTGATACTGTAACTTCCCAAGTATACAAAGATTGATTTCATTTTGTGATATAATTGGGTTTTCTGGTTTTTGGCTATTTCTCATTATTTTCATTTTAGCTGTTCTTAGAAGTGTATATATTTTCCTTTGAGCATTCTCATATTGGCTGGACAAAAGACTGATATTGTCTACATAATTCAAATCGCCCGAGTGGTTACCGAGGCCCAAATTTGGGGTGTAAAGAATAGAACCACTGTTACCTGCCACGTATATCGTAAGAGGCGACTAAGGAGGTTTGGCTGAAATTGGATGCATGTGTCCTAAACGTGTAGAAGTCTATGTGTTTAGGGGCCTACCAAACCAATGTGCAACATATACACGTTCTTGGCAAAGATAAAACATCACAAAGAGTGATTAAAATTGGATGTAAAGAACGAACGCAAAGAAGAAGATAAAACAAATATTCCAGTAGTTTGGTAAATGTCCATCGAATGTCTCTGCTGTTATTCCTAGATTTTCTCTCATCAGACAGTCTATGGCAAGATGATAGAATACATCTGTATAACTCCTGTTTTGACCTTGAAGCACTGTAAAATGGCTACTGCAAAACACTTGACACTGAAAGTATGTGTATAATGCTTTAATTATGCTAACCATTTCTGTTGGTATTCCATAATGATGGAGTATTTTCCTTAGAAATTCCATGTGTAGTATATCAAACGTCTTTTTAAAGTCAACAAAAACCATATAGATGAAACTATTCCATTCATTGCTTTGTTCAACTATCTGACGCAGTGTAAGCATGTCATATATGCATGGTTTTCCTTTCCTTAAGCATGCTTGTTCTTTCTTCATTTTTCTTATCTGTTGTTACTTTCATTCTTTGAAGGATTACTTTATTAAATATTTTACTTGTTAATGATAACAGGGTTAGCTCAAAATATGCAGGAATATAAATATACTATATGGTTCTGGTCTATTCCAAGAAACTGTTACATCTTGCAGAACTGTCTCTCAACCTGCCCCCCTACCTTTCCTAAATCCATTTTGAGATCCTTCAGTGCACAAACTACCAGATAAAATCTGGGATTAACTCTGAAGTTCTGTTTATTCTCCCAATCTTTGTAAGTTGAGTTCTGAGCATGTTGCATCACAAAGAGAATCATAGAATTGAGGTGTTCTAGTGCATTAGTTGATCCCTAAGCGTTGGCTAGACATCTCAATAATTGAGGTTGCCTCTCAATGAGATGCACCACTTGAAGGTGCATTAAGAGTTCAAGTCAGTAATCTAAACCTGCAAATCACATAAGAGTAATGTGAATCCATTTGAATCCCAGTAAAAGTAACAAACCTGTTTTAATACCATGAAGTATACTGGGGAATAATTTTGACTGCACAGGAGATAACAAAAATGGAATTATGCTACAAATTGTCAAAGCAACATCATCCTCTTTTAAAAGCCTAAATAAAATATGGAAATGCACATTATATAGTTTTAAAACTAAATTATATATTTTCAATGTTGTCTCACTTCTAACATATGCCAACAAAAGATAGAAAATGACTAAAGATGTAGAAAATAAGTTGAAAGCATTTGAAAATAGATGTCTGCACAAAATAATGAACATAAATTGTGATGAATTCGGAGAAATGCCTGGTCAACCACTAGTAACAGCTTATAAAAAAGAGAAATATATTGGGCGTACTCTGAGAAGAAATGATCAGTCATAAAGCTGGCACTGAAGTAGGAAGTACATGGTTCAAGAAAGAAAAGATGTCATAGGGAAACACTGAAAAGAAATTTACCCAGGGAAACAAGAAATACTCAGTTCTATAAAAAAGAGATTTAACAAGTTGCCCTGAATAGAGAAGTAGGGAGAAATTGCTTGCAGGCCCTATGTAGCATATAACAGTATGAGAGGAATAGAACTTACTGAAGAATATAGTGATAGAACTGTATGTTTCTTTGAATATTGGGTAATGTAGTCTGCGTCAAGCTGACTGTCTTTACTTCCAAGTTTTTCTTTGGTACCCAACTGAGGTTGGGTCGACCTGAGTGCAGCAACACTGTCAAAAACAAATCCCCCTCAAACTTGGAAATCTGATCATGGAAATATACACCTATGAAGCAAGTGCACTACCCACTATACTATCGCAGCTGTCTTGTATTCCAGTAACTATCCATCAAATTCTAGTTGACAAACAGCAAGATATAATTTTAAAACTTGACATGACTTCAGCCCTCACCTTGCACAGCAAATGTCTCCCTCACTGAATATTCCCCTGAGTCAATAACTTCATTCTGATGAGGTGTGCGACGAGGCAGCTGTCTTTCTATACTTCGTCTGTTTCTGTGATGATGTGAGTGAGGTGGCAAACTCTTGCCACATAGGTATGCCAAAAGTTCATCTCTGTGTATACATCTTCGTTTTTTTCTTGCCCATGCAGCAATATCCCTAGCTCGGCTATTCCTTCCACTCTGAACACCTAGTCGCAGACACTCTCTAGCATTATTAAGACTATCTAGATGGAGAAAAAATGTATACAGTATAATGGAAACCTGTTAATTCAGTATCTTAAGACACAGTTTACAAAGATATAGACACAAAGATAAACAGTACAGAGCAAGATTTATGCACATCTAATATAACAAACCAAATTCTAAAATTATAAAAGAAGTAGACAAACTGCAAAGTGATATCTAAAATGGCACATGAACTTGTAGATGAAAACATTAACTAGAGGTAGTAGTTACTTGGACTGTTAAATAAATAATAAAACATTAACTAGAGGTAGTAGTTACTTGGACTGTTAAATAAATAATAAAACATTAGATAGAGGTAGTAGTTACTTGGACTGTTAAATAAATAATAAAAAATTAACTAAAGGTAGTAGTTACTTGGACTGTTAAATAAATAATAAAACATTAACTAGAGGTAGTAGTTACTTGGACTGTTAAATAAATAATAAAACATTAACTAGAGGTAGTAGTTACTTGGACTGTTAAATAAATAATAAAAAATTAACTAAAGGTATATTTAGTTACTTGGACTGTTAAATAAATAATAAAACATTAACTAGAGGTAGTAGTTACTTGGACTTTAAATATAATAAAACATTAACTAGAGTGTAAATCGACTGTTAAATAAATAATAAAACATTAACTAGAGGTATAGTTAGTTCCAAAATTTGTGATCATCTTTACAGACCAATATAAAATCATCCACTTGACAGAAATTCTTGATTTTTATATAGGTAACAGTGACGACGTTCCAAAAGTATTTTTGCCCACCCAAAACTTTAGTTATGTAAGATTTGAATTATATGTTATTACTAATTTAACAGCGATATTGATTTGGTATGATTTTAGAATGTTAACGATGCAAAGTGAAGTATTGACGTCAAGATGCCAATGTGCGCTCCACATGCAATTCAGCAGTAGTTAAAATCGGGAATCCCATGAAATTAATCATTTCCCACTGTATGTGAAAGATTGTCATTGGCATGTCACAAACCATTTATTTGCATTACTTGAAGCGGAAGGTACTATTTTATTATCAGTATTAGAAATGAGTTTGAAGTGTAAATTCACTACCATGCAGAAGGTGACTGCACAACTGTATAGCTACTTCTGCAGAGAAGCCAGACATGGTGGTTTATATCACAACTTACAAGACCCGAAGAGGAGAACACAACATGCTCTTGGTATAAGTAGAATGCCATTTTGCCGTTGGATAGAACAGGACTGTAGTGATGAACGTAAGGAACACAGAAAAGGCCGGAAAACTGACGATTTCGATAAAGATGTTATTGTGAGAGAGATTCATAAAATGTTTACGGCCAATGATGTGGTTACACTACGTAAATTGAAATCACGTTTGCAAATTTAATATGTTATTGATATATCTAAAACCGTCTTATGGAGAGTTGTTAGGTGCAGCGGTTTCACTTTTCGGAAATCTAGTACAGGTCGGAATATAGTTTGTGAAAAAAACGCATCTGATAGCTGCACGATGCAAATATCTGCGGGAGATACGAGCGTAGGATGGAAGGTTACGATATTGTATATCTGGACGAATCGTGGGTAAATCGTGGGTAAATGCTCACCATACGTTTGATAAAGAATGGCAATCACTAGACGGAACTAAGAAAAGGAAATTCCAAGCAGCAAGGGGCAGCGCATTGTGATAGGTCATGCAGGCAGCAAAGCAAATGGTCTTGTCAGTGGCGCAGAACTTCTTTTCCAAGCACTGCCCAAAGATGGTAGGGACTACCACACCGAAATGAACGGACTTATTTTCAGGGATTGGTTAGCGAACACACTTCTGCATGCTCTGGATAGGCCATCGTGTATTGTAATGGACAATGCCTCCTATCATAATGTAGTGGCGCATGCAGACAAAATTCCCACCTCATCAAGCACAAAACAAGACATCATGGCGTGGCTTGCAAAAGAAAATATATCGTTTTGTTGCAACAATTTCAAAACTGAGTTGTTGCAACTGGTGAGACAGACTGAGAAGTTAAAGATTTTTATAATCGATAAAGTCATTGCTGAGCACAGCCACACTTCTCTTCGATTACCACCTTACCATTCACATCTCAATCCCATTGAACTTGTGTGGGCTGCAGTCAAAGGTCAAGTTGCAGCAGTAAACAAGACTTCCAAACTTTGTGATGTAAAAGTCGAGCACAAGGAGTTTTTTTACAAGAACCCAGAGGAAGCAACGGAAGTAGAATATGATCAACAAATAAACAGATACAGGTATTAAGAGCTTCCGAAAAACAAGTAGACAAACACGGGACTCGAACCACTTACCTAGTCCTTACGACACCAATCGCCTAGTTGTTGCAACTGGTGAACAACAATGAGAAGTTAAAATAAATCGATCAAAGTCTTGCTGAGCAAGACACTTCTTGATTACCATACATTCACATCCAATCAGGTAGGGCTTCAGTCAAAGGTAATTGCACAGTGACTATGTATGTAAGCTATGTATGCCTGTAATAGATATAAATACTGGAACAAATGTGAAGAGCATGTCCTCCGAGAAGAAGAGGCATATTGGCAACGAGATGGTTTGCATTTTCTCCAGCCCACAGCAGTAGTCAATCTCTTCGACTTGAGATCTGAATAGCTAACATCCCATTTGCTTTCACCTTCACCAATTCCCTCACAATACCAGGGACTGGCAACAACTACCAAAGGTACATCAATTTGATCGCCAAAGATAATATCAACATAAAAAACACTCATAAAGAAAAAACTAACCATGTCACATTGCTTTTATAATATGTAATAGGGTTACGCCTTTGCAAACATTCGCCACCATTTTGTGTATTACTGTAAATTCTAAACTTTGATATTTTGTTGTGCTTATGCAAAATTATATAACAAAAAACGTTTTTGCATCAACTAAGCTACCTACCAATTAGTTAAACATGGATTAGTAACGTCGTGAGGTATATAAGACTGCATGCAAAAATTACTTGTATCCATCAGATAGATTTCATACAAATTAAACCTTAGTGTGATCACGAATTTTGGAACGAACTATAGTAGTTACTTGGACTGTTAATAGAGCTTAAGAATTAATTTCTGAAGAATTGAACCAAGTTTGGTATAATATATTGTTTTTTAACAATTCTGTCTTATGCTCTTGCATTGAACATAATGGTAAATGGAGACAAACTGGATGGAAGAAGTGTCCAGTTATGTATATCATGGACATATAGTAAGTAACAGAAGAAGGTAGGTATGAAAAGAAAGTTCAGAAGAGAAATAAAATAGCCAAGACCATATTTAATAAGATGAAGTGTATTAACATTCAAATAACAAAAGATAAGTCTACATATATTCGTAACTGATGTATGAAGTGGAAAAGTGGGCAATGAACAACTGAAGAGAAGAATTGAAGCTTGTGAAATGTGGCTATACAGAAGAATACGACGAGTGTCGTGAAAAGAGAAGCAAACAAATAATTACCAACAAAAATTGCTCAAAAGATAAGAGATTGGACAAGATATTTTGGTCACATTAGGAGACATGGCACTATGTTATAAGGAAAGGTAGAAGGCAGGAGAACAAAGGGAATACAATTGAGAGGGAAACATCAGTTGGTGTACATACAAAAAGTTTGACAGTGTACCATCAGGGCAAAAGACAGAACTTGTTAAGAGCCAACCTTCATGCGGAGACGGCACATAATTGAGCTGTCACTGAGATTTCATAGTTCTTGAATAAGAACTAACTACACAGCTACAGTAACTATCATATTGTGTTCCCAACATAATGAAAGATATTTATGATTTGCTTGACTCAGCTACAGCTAAATATGTTAGGTTAACAACAATTTCATACCACTTATTTCACACATAAAACTTAAATAGCAATACAATAATTTTAAATATTGACCTGTTGTTTGCTAAAATAACTATCTGTATGATTATGCAGAGATATAAATAGCAGGGAAACATCAAGAGGTGGACAAGAAGTGACCTGTCAGAGTGTACCGTCAGGGCAAAGAACAGAATTTGCTGCAAATCCATTGCAGTCACCGTTAGATGTGGAGACGACACAAACTAAATATCATGATGATGGCGATTGTGCAAAGAATAGAATATGGGACTAAAAGATACTATTATGACCTTTTAAAGTTAAAAAAAAAGTAATGAAATCCTTTTTATACCATGTGGTATATAGGGGAATACGGAGTTATGCCTGTATTTTTCATTGACCGTCGGCACACGATGGATGATGTGCTCAACATCACACCAATCGTCTTTACTTCTCAGAGCTTTTTCTGATACCCACTTGAAGCTGGGTCCATGTGAGAGCCATTACTGTCTGAAAAAATTCCACGCCCACTGTGGAATTGAACCCAGACCACTAACCTAAGAAGTAAGTTCACAACTATGACCTTTAGGACAACAGTATATTCCATTTTCAGACAAGGTAAACTTAACAGCTAAAATTAGATCACAGAGTAAAATTAAGATCACAACACAATGACAAACAAAAAGGAAGAAACAATAATGAAATACAACATGTGAAAGTATTGAACTTCACCCAAATAAGACAAACCAAGACAAAATATGTTCAAGAAACTTATTTCAAAAATTGTCCACATGATACTAATATGTTAGAACAAACAAACAATACAAGTATAATTAACATATAGTCAGTAATCATCTTACTGATACCTGGATATGGAAATGGGTGATCTAAGCATGATAGCCTCCAGCAGTTACAAAATTATTAGTACAAGTTCAGTTCCTCAAGGGCAGTGATACCGTGCTCATAATTTGATTCAATCCTGAAAACGATGAGTAGGAACAACAAATGTATGCAGATATTTGGTGATGATGCTGTGGCAGAACTCAGGCTGCTGCATGGTTCTCATGCTTCAAATGTCAGCTAAAGATTCTGAATATTCTAGATGGCTATCAATCAGTAGAATGGGTGAATGAAGTGCAACAGGTTGAGCAATATTACCCATCCATGGCATATGTAGCATTACTAGTCTGTATAATAGTACATGTCTGCAAAATCTCAATGAGGAATTCAACATGAGAGGGATCGCTGTCACATGATTCATAAAAAATATCAACTCTGACTAACCGCATAGCAAACTGCAGGAGCAGGTCTTAAACAAAACTTCCTTTTCAAAGCCATCACCAGTTTTAAAATTAAAAATTATGTGTAAAATGGTGATTCCAAGATAAAGCAACAGTCGACCTAGTGAAAGAGTCAATTTCCAACATACCAAATAAAGTGATACAGGTTGTTGCTTAGAACTAGAGATATTGAGCAGATCATTCGTTCAGTCAATCCAAGTGTATATAGCATCGTGCAAATCTATCATTTTTTCTGACTGCATTCTGATATGGAGAAATAAACATCATGCTCTTTCTCTTGTATTTCATCTCAGCTAAGCATATACTCAGAGGACCAGCACCTTGGGTTCAAGACAGATATTGAAAGAAAGGTGATGTATGAAATTAGCATTCCCCGCCATCCATAGAGGCTCTTCAAACATGCAATATTTGCTCTGGTTATGTGCTCTCTCAAGGTATTATTAGGTCCTACACAGGGTCATATCTTAACTCCCCCTTCTTCTTCTCTTTCACCATTTACTTCTTTATAGAAGTGTTGAGGAAATGTAGTGATCTTGTGTGTGCTTGTTCTAATGCACTTTGCAAAGCTGTTATTTCTTAAGTCTGTTCTTGATGCCGTTGCTCCATCTTTTGCGAGGTCTTTCTCTTGCTCTGTACTCGTTATACTTTTTCTGTGTGGTTCTCTGTGGTAGACGATACCAGGGCATTCTTGTCAGGTGTCCAAAACATTTAATCTGTTGTTCTTTTATGAATTGCATGACTGGTTTCACATCCAGTCTTCTGATTTCTTTATTTATAATAACTCCCCCATATCTGTACTAAATCTATTTCAGGATCCTTGCCAGAAAGATGTCAGATGAAATCCAAAGCTCGGATTATTCCATCCATCTTAGTATGGACAAATCAGATATTACCTTTTTATCAACAGGATGCATCACAAAGGAAAATCACATAATTTGGCATGTCTGCTGCAGTTACTTCATTCCTACATATTGGCTAGGCAAATTACAAACTAGAAGTTGCTGGCTTTCAAGATGCACTAATTGAGTGCTTGAAAATCTTGGCTAGTGGTCTAGTCATGAGATTCACGAAAAGGAAATGTGGAACCCTTAACAAGACAGGTCAAGCACAGACTAATCAATGTCTTTCATATTGAAGGAATTGTTCACAAAATATTCCTCCATATCAGATGTAAAATTAGCACTTCCATTTTGAGGTCTTTGGATATTTGAGGGAAGACCTGTGGCATAGATGTCCAGCTGCACTAGTTAGATTTAGAGTACACTGGCTTAATTCACATCACTCTATCCAGTAGTGTATTTTAAAATAAATAACACTTTTGTTACAAACAGAATAACAGATTTTTGTGACAAACTAATTTACAGATCTTTTTGACAAACTAAAGAACAGATCTTTGTGATCAATCAAATAACAGACTTATTTATAAAACAAAAAACAGACTCATGTAACATAACAAATAGCAGACATTTGTGATTAATCAAATCACAGACCTCTGTGGTAAATTAAAATGCAATAAACTAAGTAACAAATTGCATAAATGGAAATGGCTGAAAGACGCAGTCTACTGGCATCTAAATGTAACTGTTCAGGTGCTGACACATAAATCACAAGAAATGAGAAGTACAACACAAGTATAAGGAGCGAGACACTATACACGTTCGCTGCCACCCATTTTTCAACCAAGTATGACTCACTGCCACGCTATTTTTTGGGCATGATTAGTTTTCAGCGTGATAATTTCACAAAATCATAAAAAATAAATGAATAAATTTAGGAATTTAAAACTATGGAATAGTATTCATATATGAATGAGCTACTGACCTGTCTATATGTAGAGTATATTTTTCATAATCCACAAGCTATTGCTGTAACTGATATTGGCGTCGCTCCCCATACCGATCCACAGTATGATACACCCCTGTTTTCGAGGTGGGTGTCCATCCCCTACTCCTGTATCCCTGGGAATATCTGCTATTGATCTATAACCATCGTCATGTGAATCAAAGTCCAAATTTGTATCACATTCAGAGCCTGTTTTATCACTATCAGTGGCTAGGAAGTCAGAATCAGTCATTTTGGACCTGACTATCATCGGCTACATCACTCATTTTGAAAATCTTTGTTTACTTACAAAAATCGAGAAAAAAAACTTTCAAAATCAGACTTATTGTATTTTTACCGAATGTTCGCCATTTTGCAGAGCTCTTCTGAACAAAACGGAAGTAGTGTGCAGCGTAATACCGGTGTTCGGTCAGCAAAACTCCCCATAAAAAAAGATGTACCCCGGACGACAAAAATCGATCACTGCAGTGAAAGGGAGTTTGCTTTCCGCCAACTTTTGTTGGTGGCAGCAAAAGTGTTAAAGTAGCAATTTCAGTAATAATATCACAAGATAAGATTGCTTGTCTCATGAACAACCCTCAACAGTTGCCTCATGCGACATGGTTGATAGGACGGTGTCTTTCCTCCCCAGATCCATAAGGGGATTTAATAGAAGGATGGAAGATACATATCTAATAAAGGAGAAAAAAGTATGATAAACAAAGCGGATGAGAGTATGATTACTGGTTTATCCACTCAAGTGTGCCAGGGCATTAACATGTCTGCCAGGTGAAAGGCCTAGATTTTAACTTTTAATATAGCATCTTTTCTCAAATGTTTCTTCACTTAAATTCTGAACAAAATGTTGTACAGATTATAATGCCTGTGTTCTGAGACATTTAATAAATATTAAATATTAACATGCAAAATTTTCTCATTTTAATTTTTCAAGCAAATATTTAGCTTTTACCAAATTTTCTCACAATTGTACGTTGTTTCTGTAATGTCATGGTGAATGTTAAATGTTTCTGTCACTTTGATGGAGGTCAATTTTTGCTGTTCCTGTACATATCTAAAATACTACAGAAATACTAAAATACATTTGTTCACTTACAATTGTCATGACTATAATATATCTGTATAAATACCTTTATAAAATTTTGTCAGTGACTCTGCAGCTCTGTTAAATGGAACCAGAAGAACATAGCCATCATGGGCAATATCTGAAATGTGAAGATACGTGCTTGTGTATTACAATAAAAAGTTGCCTATTTTCAAGAATGATTATTTCTTCAACTGCAATGTCAACTGGTATAGCAATTATGTCTATCACTGCTTCTTGTCTCCATGACCATGAAGTCTGAATAAATGTTCTGACTCCCCCAGCAAAGTTAATTACAAATAATAATATACGGCAAATATCTTTTCACATTTCTAAACAAATGTGATCAATAACCCAATACTGAAATTATATATATTTGACACAAACAACAAAATACAATCATCCCCAAAGCTTTAACTTGAACACACTGTATAAATGTCACAAGCTGAACAGTGTGAGTGTGTGTGTTACAGCAATGCCAAACACACAATAAAAGTGAAGCAAACTATGCTAAACCACTTCAAGCAGAGTATCAGATTATTACCACATATATTTTTATAAATAATAATGAACTGAACATGATTGTAGAAAGCAGAGATTTTTCAGGACCATTCACTGCACAAAAATGTACATTATTTCACATTATATCCAAATATAGAAAGAACTTTGGGGGGACTGCCTAGAGTAGTTGATAGTAGCTCGGCCTGCTAGCTGTGAGACGCCTCATAGTTCGGGTTTGAACCTACTGTCCGGCATTTGTTCGAGTCCCTGGTCTTACTCAGGACGATAACATGAGTACCTCTGAAGTCGGAGAAAATCTGCCTGTATGGCGAGGAATACTAATTACGAGTACATTGAGCACACGGCTGCCAGTGTAAAGTAATTTACAATGTGCACGCTGCTGCCATTGTAAGAAATTGGAAAAACAGATTTTCACGCAAAAATCAGTTTCAGAGATGGAACTTCGTCTGAGTTGAAAGCGGACGAAAGAAAAAAAAAAAAGAACTTTGTAGTTAGCATTAGAGAACTGTTAAAGAAGCCAAATATAATTTATGGCACGAAACAAAAGCTGACAAAATTTGCATTAATTAATTAACAGAGAACTTTTGTTTGAAAAAACCAGCACTCACGCTATAGGTGGTGAATGAATGAACACAATACTGAATACAATTACCCTGACTTTCCTGACATAACTTTCATCATAGTAATTATTTTCTGGTTTTATGTACAATATAATTATTAATATGTGTTATGAAATTACTCTACTACTTACTAACTTAACTACTATTGTTTAACTTTTCACATCATATAATTAATCAATCACTAGTATTATTATGATAGGTTTGTGTCAAAAATTAGCCAGGAACCTAGATAAAATCTTAGACCACAAACACAGCCATAGCAGTATTATCTGATTAACTTTCTTTTTATATACATTAATTATATGGTTACAACCCTTTGTCTGTGTCTTAACTTCTTAAGTAAGTTAGACATGGGTGAGAGTGGAGAAATAAAACGTAAAAAAGTCAATTCACTTGACTTGAGACTTGGCAAGAAGTGTCGAGGGTTGTCCTGGAAGAAAATGTGTTGCCTCTTCAGTTTGACATTTATACATATTTTACAAACAAACCTTTATAATTATATAGTTGTGCTATTGCTGTTGACGTTTGTTGAAAGCCCAGCCACAATTGTTGTGCGGTATATTCTTCAGCTGACTGAAGTCGGGGTTCCACTCTACCTTGAGCTTCAAGTTCGTCAAGACATTCATCTTCGAAATTTGAAAACCAGTGCTCGTGTGTCTGTTCATTATCATGGTTGTCCTCCTGGCTCATTGTCCGTGAAGATAGTATTTAATTCGTTCTAGCTAACATTTAAAACACTTAAAATGAAACAAAAGTCGTCACTAGCAGCAAAATAGACAGCAACAGTAACAAGGTACTGTGGTTTTATTGACAGGCGATTTCCAACGGAAAAGATCTACTGCGCAGGCGCAATATACCAGATTCTTTGAAGATTAAATGATGAATTTCCCTACCAAAAATTCATAGTGGGCAATGCGATATTAATTTACTAAAATTTGTTCAGATTATATTAAAAGGCAACATTAGGTCCAAAGAAGTATGTTGGAAATATAAAAATGTCTACATAAATAGAAGACACGCAAACTTAACTAGTCATACTGAGGAACAATGGTCACCGTCGTCGCCTTGAAAAGGTTAAATTGTATCGCACTTTACATCAAGGTTTCATCACGACACATCCGTTTTCAGCATGTCATTTTTAGGCTCAAACCCTACACTTGGTCTGTAACGTAAGGGTATGTCTGGCTTGCCAATATCAGATAGCTTTCTTCGTAATATGTAAACCGAAAATGTGTATCCTGCTGATCAACCATGCTCTTACAAGACAATCCCACATTCACGTGGTGCAGGCTGGTAACTTCCTCGCGCTCGCACAGGATAACGGGACTCTAACGGGTCTGGAGGTGTTCACAATATGGGCATCTACAGGTTATGTTACCAGTGCCAAACCTGGACGCTGACAACAAATGATAGAAGAAAACTAGTCACGACAGAGAGGAAGTGTCTACGCAGAATGCTGGGTGTAACAAGAAGAGACCGGTTGAGAAATGAAGACATCAGGAAAAAAATGGGTACAACATCAGTACTAGACTTCATCAAGAAACAACAAATTAAATGGTTCGGCCACGTAAGCAGATTACCAACAGGCAGTGCACCTCAAAGAGCAATGCTGCTCGATACAATGGGTACAAAGCAATAGGCCGGCCACGCAAAAGATGGACCTCAGAGATAACAGAGGCGATGAAAGAGACTATCTACGAAGCGCATTCAATGGCCCGTTTTAGAAATCTCTTCTTGACCTGACGCTGTGAGGCAAACAGGATTCAAGAATGAAAGAAAGAAAGAAAGAAAGATAGGCGTGAGAAATGAACACTGTTATCAGTTCGAGCGACACGACAAGTGTTCTCCCGTTATATTGTCATATAAGTCATGTCACCGATGGCCGATTATCCACCGGTATAAGTAGAAACCTCTGCTGTTGGTCAGAGAAGAGCACTCACTTGTCCTGACAACCACAAATGGATGTCCAAGATGGAGAATAGCTCCTCGTGTGGATGTGGAAGGCAAGGGAAACCCCACATTATTTTCCCAAGAAGTGTTATGGATCCAAACAAATCGAAAAAAATTTCTTAGGGCCACAGAAATGTGGTTTTATAGAAGAATGATGGACTGCTAAAATGACTAATGTTGAGGTGCTGAATGAAATCAAGACACACAGAAAGCTTATCATCAATATAAGAAAGAGGCAGTCATCATTTTATGAGGGGAGGTTTAGAACACACTGGGACAACCGGTAAAATCGAGGGTAGACGAGACAGAAAAAGACAGAGAGAAAATTTTGGATAGCCTGACTTCATGGCACTGTAGAGCGTCAACATCTGAGTTGATAGCACACACCAACAACAGAGATTTGTGGAGATCCATGATCGCCTACGCCAGCCGGCACGGCACCTGATGATGATGACAGGCTTAAAACCTGGACAAATGCTTACCAAGAATCCAGAAAGACAGATCACGTTGGAGAGAGAAAACTATACACAAATTATTTCAAACCCAGGGAGTAAAAATATCTAAGGGCAGTATTCCCCAATATCAAACACATCATGCTGCCTTGAAAGAGGATTGGGGCAATCAAACGCTAAGGAAAGCATGCCTGAAAAAAAGTTGTCGGAACAACAATCATTTGTTGTCTTACAATGTGTTTATTCTGCGCCTGACTCTCTATCCAGCAGAGCTGTAGTCGTGTGGTTTTTTTTTAGGAAGGGCGAAAGGTGAAAATTAGTAGGTTGATGATTGTTCACAGAATGCACAAGCCAACCACAACTTCCAGTTGTGTAGACCAGGAAACTTTGACCATGAGGTCAAAGGATAACGGGGATTTCTTTGCATAGAGGAATGGATTCCACTAGGTCTTTTTTGTGTTGTTGGTCTTACATTGGGAGGCGATCCCCAAAAAACCATGCTGAAACCGGATATGTTGGCCTATGGTCTGTAGGCGCCTAACTGGCACAATGAACTCCCGCTCTAATTTACAAATCACATACCGAGCACAAGGATGGGGGGTAACAACTAGCTGATGTAGAGCGAACGAAGAATAACAAGGACGCATTGGTCATCAGGTCCATATCAGTGCAACGTACCTCATTTGTGAATAGGAAAACGAATTCTAGATAAGTTACAATGATTTAGGGGTCCAAACCAGGCAGAATATGTGACGTGCCTTGAAGATGACCACTCCAAACCATTGGTGGTCACACTGTCCCGTTTTGGAGATCCTAGAAACACGGTAACAGATGGAAAAAACAGCAATGGTCGAACTCCACTAAAGTCAAGAATTCGCAAACATAATGCAGTGAAATACAGAAATAATATTCAAAGAAAAATAGGCCTTTAAGAATAAGATTTGACAATGAAAAGATCAACGTTGTATGTGAACAAGAAACTCACCTTAGCTCTCATCATAGCTTATCTGTTAGGTGCTATCAATACCTACAGACAAGACATAGAAGAACATAAGTGATGAGTACTTAACATTGATTTCCAATTTCATCACTGCAAGGCTGCTAAAACCACTCACAAATGTGAAAACAGAAATAATTGAAACAGACACAAAGTCAGGCTGTTCGACTTACATATACTTCCCAAGATCTTCATTGTACTAGAGGCAATGAAGAGCCCATAATTTCAGTAGGCGATTTTAACAGCCACTCGAAAGATGAAAAACCAAGAAACTGGTGCGCGATTGGATAAAGTGGAAGAGTGAGAAGTAACTAACAATTTACAGCTCATAAATGCACAAGAGAAACCACCAACCTTTTATTCAAGGAAGTAAAAGACGACAATCACACCTAACCTTATGTTCCCCGCAGAAGAACTTTGTCGAGCTCATTAAAGAACCCTTTATCAGTTGAAAACATATACAAATATGCTGAAGAATCGCCACTTTACTATACACTTTGGCATCTTGGCAAATAAAAACTCACATATGAAAAAACAATGTTTTTAGTTTCAAAATAAAAAATGAGCTACTACACAGTACATACAAATGGAAAATGGTTTCAAACAAAGACATGCGAAAGCACTTGCGTTTGACGTCTTTGTCAAGAGAAAATTGGGAAACATAATTCTTCTACATTCATAATGTATCTGAGATCAGCGAGATGACGTAGCATTATTTGGGGCATAGGTAATAGTTCGTGAAAACAAATGCGGATGGTATATACATTTTAATAAAACAACGTCATTGAAAGTTGATAATCAGTTTTCCAAAAGTTATTTTTGTTGTAATGACATATCAAGCAAAAAATAGCATGGATCGAAATGACATTCTTCGCACATTGAACGAGTCTTTCCGATCAGAGGAGTTTTATGGCTGTGAATCCCACTCGCTGACCAGATTGAGAGAGATGGGTGTCAATATTGATGCAGCCCGAAAAGAACAACATACTAAATATGCAAAGAGATTGATTAATCAACATCGAACTGGCGTGTTGGGTCGCTGGACGCTGTTGGATTTCCTGAGGCGGAGATCGGAGCCCTATGGACATGTCCGGAGTGCTATGATGATAGTCCTCATATAACTGATAACTGATCAAGCAAAAAAATAAAGCCTTAAGTGGGAAACCAATTTCGTACTTTCCATGAACAATTGACAGGGTTATGTCTTTATTCGTGGCCTACGATAACATATGTTGCTAGGGACCACGCTTTATTCTATATCCCCGTGCAATAACCCCATGTGTCTAATCTGTAATAAACAAGTTTTGTAATTTCCGATATACATCGAGAAACTCCATTCCGAACGGGAAACGCAATTCCGAATTCATGAAGGTATGTCGATGTCAGGGTTCGCAAGGGAAGCAAAGAATAGTAACACTGTGACCTACAAGGCATGTCTTAATTTGCTACCCTAGGAAAGCTACCCTAGTAAACTAACAGGGGTTACAGAAATCGGATGGCTAACCTACTTGTAGGCTCATAACTGGCAACGTACAATCGCTCTTAGGCTCAGATCACATACAAATCCCAAAGAGTGGTTTAGCAAGTGGTCGATATGGATTTTGTTCGAAGAAAAAGAAGAGTTCGGAATTCATACATGAAAATTCACAATCTACTATAAGAACAAAAACGTGATAATATTACAAATTCAACAAAAAGTCTAGAAATTCAGCATAATGTGTTTTTTTTTTTTAGTTCAAAGAAATGTTTAGATAAAGACGTTATTCTGCACAGATATATATCCCAATGTTGAAACACTTTCAGAGGACGATATTATTTTCGAATGGTAAAACTCTTCAATCAGTTACCACTACCACTATTTATAGATATAAGGGAAGTCTGCGGTAAAACTATGTAGCAATGGCGAAACACGTAAAAACAAAATACTGTAGTTTTACAAAAACAATAACAATACACAGCAACGTTTCGACCAAGGCCTTTATCAAGCAAAGAACTTGTTGTTTGACTCTACGTGTGTTTTGTGCGAGAAGTGAAATTCTTCACCTCTCTTGTTTCCTTTGCATAATAAAGGCTTTTTGGTCGAAACGTTGCTGTGTATTTTTATTGTTTTTGTATTTTGTAAAACTACAGTACTTTGCTTTTACGTGTTTCGTCATCACTATTTATACGAGAGCATTTTCAAAGAACGGGGCTCGCTTTTAAAGATTTCAGAATAGGACAAGACTTGTAGAGTAGCAGAATTTCCTGGATCTTTATCTTCTTCTTCGAACGCGCCATATCGACCACTTGTCAACTACTCTGTGTAATTTGTATGTGATCTGAGCCTAAGAGCGATTGTACGGTGTACCAGTTATGCGCTTACAAGTAGGCCATCACATCCTATTTCTGCGCTGCTTTTTATTTACTAGCGTAGAATCCCTAGGGCCTACAACATCTTACAGGGCCTCTTACAACATGCATTGTAGGTCGCAGTGGTACTATTATTTGCTTTCTTGCGTGTCCCCGACACCAAACGGGCGATTTCCTGGACCTAAATGTGTGGAGCTTTGAGTACCTTCAACTGACCAGATAAAGACAAGTCTAGATCGGAACTGGCACGTGAACTGGAAGTTATTCACCCTGCGTTAGTGAAACGACTGTTCGTTGGAAAATATTATACTCATGTTTTGGAACATAACTATCGAATATATATAAGATCAGATAACATAAACATAACAAGTAAGCGAGCCATGAAAAGGTATAGGCTACATCCTCCAAACTTGATTTTTGTAGCACTGTACAGAAACGTTGTTGTTCGTCTTTACGAGCAGAGATGGTAACACTGTCCATTCAATAAATATGAATTACATTTTTAAAAAAAACGTACACGGGCATCCATACGTTATTAAAAAGGGAGAGGGCCCGCACTACTAGAAAATGATAAAAGTTTTATGCAAATCAGTTCTTCGTTTCTGCGCACTACAATACCAACTAACATTTTTGAAACTCATCCTGTACCCCCTCCCTTCCCTGGAAAAATGTATGTTGACGCCCATGAGTGCGTAGATGACTGATTTTTGCAATGCAGGCTTGATAGACTCTTGAACAGGGAATATTTGCTTTTGTAAACTGTTGTATTGCTTTTCTGTTATGATGCTGCAGTTCTGGATGCCACACAACTACTGTCTATTTTGAAACAATGTGCGCCTGATCAATCGGTCTTGTGCGACAGATTCCCAAGTGTCAGTTTTTACTGAGTACTTGCTAGTGTCTTTTAAACGATTCGTTTGGCCACTGTAAGAAAGTTTGATTTTCTTCAGTTCATCAAATGTCTCCTTTTTGGAGGCTGATGCTCTGACATAATCTGTTAAGAGGATCTACTCAACTGGATCAAGATCATGTAGATACTAGGGAGCCCGGACTCTGGGATTTTACCGTGCCATTTGATGTTCATTAGAAAAGCCGCGTGGCAGTGGTTAAGCTTATTGACATGACACTCATACAGTCCATTAGTACCATGCAGTTCTATATAGCATTCTGGATGCACAGCATAACAACTCTGTACACCTTCGGCTTTTTCTGTACGCTGTAAACTAATGCAACTTCTGTGCCAGACATTGGTGTCTAGTCTGCCAAATGTGCTACAGCGTATACTGGCTTTTATTTCACACAAAAATGGGATATTTTGGGTAAAATACTTATTATTTATTTTTATGTGGATTAAAGTCACTTTATTCCAAGGCACGGCTCTTATATTCTAGAAAGAATATTTTATTTTTTGTTAGAGCGTATTGGCCAACAAACATTACAAAATAAGAATAAAGGTAAAGATATCAGGAAAAGATACTGACAAAATTACTGAAACGTATATAACCACGAAAGGCCAAATGGGTACATTAACAATTCTGCACTTACGGAAAAACTCGACCATCAATGGCTCAACAAAGCCATAATCTATTTTGAGGGCGTTCGTAATACTAAATGCGTTATAAAAAATAAGAATTTTGCCCCTTCAATTTTCAAATGACGGCGAAAGTAACATCTATTGACAGTAAGTATGTTATTTAAAATTATATAAAATGCAATAGAATATATACTGCCCCTAACCGCGAGACCGCCATCTTGTTTATTTTTGTTCACATCCCGGCGCCCGTAGTCGCAGGTCCTCTGAGAGATCTCAACTTGTTTCATAGCAGTTTGCCCCGTCACAGGGGTAGAATCTGCAGACATTGGGCGAATTGCTAGTAAACACGTAAAGGTGACCGTCTCGCAGAGAAGTCTTCAGACTCCCGGGCGAGTAAAACAAACGGTCACATCACCACAGGCTAATGATATGAACAACATGATGAACCATGTAAACGACAATGATGGAACCAAGCCAGAAGCTGAGGCGATGGACACAGATCATGATGGTGTGTTGTTTATTTTTTTGTTTATGTTTGCTAATACCTTTTAGTTCCACAGTTTTACAGTGGTATAGTTTGTGTCAAAAGGGGAAGCAGTCATTTCGTTAACTACTCGCTGACTGCAGAGTGTAAAGTGTATGTCCGTGGACTAATGAGTAGTGAAAAATGGGTCATGATTTCTAAATGTCTTTGTAAGTAAAACTTGCTAGTAAACAAGCTACTTTTGAATCAGTATAATAGGGAACACAGTAAGTTTAGTAAGGCAAGATTTTGTCCCTCATTATGATTATCATTTTACCTTGTCCAGTGCTGACTGGACCCTTTTTAAAGATAAAGTTGTATGATAATAATGATAATATATTATAAACTACAATAAATATTAAATAGTCTACAACTACCACAGACTTCACAGAGTACTATCCAAGTCCAGTGCTTATATTTAATTTATATTGTATATTAATAATTGTGAGCATCTGACTTATGATATGAGTGTGGAGGTGCAGACTCTGTGTGTAGCAGTTGCAATAATAATGCAAGCAATAATAATAAAATAATACTAATAGTAACTTGAATAAAATATGACAGATTAAAATGTTAAATGTAATTCTGACTTAATATTTCATTGAAAAACTACAGTGCTTACAAAAAAACTAAATCATAACTATTAATTGTTATTCATAAATGCTTTTTTCTTGAAATTCTGTTCAGCGTTAAGTCACATAAGTAAAATAAGGCACCAGGGAAGTATCATACAGGTGCCGCATTGGACATCACTGATGTACTATGTGCACCTCCCTACAATTGACTGTTCATTCCCAATTGCTGAAAAGATAAAGAAGTCTTTATTTTAATTATTTTGAACTGACAGTTCTATTGTTGTGGCCGTTTGCCAGACCAAAGTGAATATCAGTGGGAGTCGGATCGTTTCAGCTTCATTTGCAGTATTTGCAAATGTCCAGCTGGTTAATTATTTTCCCCTTAAAAATATTAAACTAGACAACAAAGTCACATTCTGCTACCATAATATTTCACATATAATACATGCTCATGTATGTTTTATTTAGTCTAAAGTTGTCTGGTAAAATTAAAATTTGTACATCATATACCCCATCATTTCTTACTAAGTTTTTTAACGAAATATTTGTTGCAAGGTTAAAAGTATAATAAATATAAATGGATTTGCAATATCTGTCATATTACTTAATACTAGGTCTTCGACAAATTGAAAGAGCATATTGCTTCATAAAATGATCTACCCATCCATACGACACTTTAAATGCTGTTCTATCTGTACAAGGCGTTTTCTTCTTTGCGTTTGTTTTTACGATCAATTTTATCACTCTTTGTGATATGTTTGATCTTTGCCAAGAACGTTTATACGTTGCAGATTGGTTTGGTAGGCTCCTAAACGCATAGACTTCTACATGTTTAGGACATGCGCATCCGATTTTAGCCAAACCTCCTAAGTCACCTCTTATGACATGCGTGACAGGTAACAGTGTTTCTATCCTTTACACCCCAAATTTGGGCCCTGGTAACCACTCGGGCGTCACAAGGCGTTTTAAATTCCATAGCCGCCCGTGTGGTGCTGGTGCCCTCAACGGAAACAAAGAATAGTACCATTGAAACCTACAATGCATGTCGTAAGAGGTGACTGATGTAGGCCCTAAGAATGCCACCCTAGTAAATAAAAAGCAGCGCAGAAATCAGATGTGCTTGTCTACTTGTAGGCGCATAACTGGCACAACGTACAATCGCTTTTAGGCTCAGATCACCTACAAATCACACAGAGTGGTTAACAGAGTGGTCGATAAGGATCGTTTGAAGAAGAAATTCCAAAACTTCAATGCGGGAAACATTGATACCTTGTTGCTTTCTATCCACTACCCACTGCAATGTTTTTTCTAGGTTTGAAAGATCTTTTGGGGACTGACATTTTTGCCTTTTTATTACTAGACAACACTAGCATTGCTTCTTTGTTTCATTGCCATAATCAATTGTTGCACTTTTTAATGGAAAAATTAATAGACTTTTCATCAGTCAAAGTTTTAATTTGACATCAATGCCCTATATAGAAAAAAGCAAACTTTCAAGCAAGACAGAAAAGTATTCATGAAAAATCTTACAGACTCATCTTGAGGAACAGATGAGAGTGTGTTGTAAAGGATGTATATTGAATGAGCGAGACCATTCCTAGAATATGTCATGAAAATAATCAGGCGAAAAAATTAAGCAGTGATAGTCACAAGTGACACAGTCAACAGCAATTACAGAACAGGGAAAAAAAAACTACTTTCAGTCATTGAAAAATAGGAGAAACATGATTGAGAAACATGTGAACAATTTAAAAGACCAACAGATCTCTCCATATATTAGAGAATAAATGACTTGGAAAAAGAAAGTCTTGAAACTTTGTAGAAACAATGAAAATAAATATTTGAGCATTAACAAACAATACTACATCATCTACAAAGTACATCCACACAGCATATAAATTCAAAATCTAGAAAAATCAGTACCTCGGGGACATGATAGATTCATGGTCGTGACAGAAAGAAAACTCAGACTGAACCACAAAGAAAAGCCATGGTGCTGAAATATATAATCACTATCCCACCAACATTTAAACTTGTGAATGAACAGCAACTAATTCAATAGAAAATTGAGTTGGTGGAATCGAAGTAATAGCATACAGAAAAAATATGTCGGTACCAAAAGGTCAGTTTTCTAGCAAATTTTGTGTATTAGCTGCCCGTTTGGTGCTGGGGCCTACAAGGGAAGCAAAGAATAGTACCACTGCGACCCACAAGGCATGTCGTAAGAGGCGAGTGATGTAGAGACCTAGGGAAGCTACCCAAGTAAATAAAAACATTCGGAAACCGGATGTGCTGGCCTACTTGTAGGGCAATAACTGGCACAACGTACAATCACTCTTAGGCTCAGATCACATACAAATCACACAGAGGGTGGTTAACAAGTGCTTGGTATGGAGCGTTCGAAGAAGAACACGAATACTGCACTTTCAGTAGTTGCAGTGCAGAGTCATAAAAATGCAGAACAAAACAACCTATGAGGAACAATATACAATGTTTCAGTAGTTTAATGTAGCTGCTATACAGTGAATCTCATTGAAACATACATGGAAATAATGAGACAGAAATATTAACAAAGGAGGGGTGCAAAACTCCTTCAACAAGAGGCATAAACTATGTGTGATGAAGAGGGAAACTATGGGTCACCACACAAACAATAAATTGTCATGATAATCAGACTCCTCACAGGCCACAACCGACTGAGATACTAACTTTTCAATGAGCTTTTGATTAGTACGACACTGAAAAGTTACTTCAGAATATCTTTAACAATGATGTCCAGTGTATGAGGACCAGAGAAAACTTATATGGCTATCACCACTGAGATGGACAACTGCTTTCTTTAAACATATTCAAGTTGACATGTCGAAGGTCATGGGTTTGAGTCCGGGCCGCGCCATTCTGTTCACGAGTACAGTTTTTCCAGAGACCCCTAGGATTGTTGCTGGAACTACGGAGTTTGTGCTTTGTGCAGTACTCTCGGCAGGTGGCATGCCATTTCTGCAGAGAGGACCGAGCCATATGGGTTAAAACCCAGTGCATTGAAGTCAATCCTTCGGCTTTTAAACCCTTTTTTTAAAGTTGACATTTGAGAGTGAATAAAAAAGATGACAAAAGTGTTCAATTTTCTTCCAATCTCTTGTAAGAACACTCGCAAATAGACTTACTGTATGCCTCAGTTCATTTACTGGTTTGTAGGTCAGTATGTTTATACAATCACATAAACAATATACAATAATAATAAATTTATTGTATTAGGCAAATATTATGTGTACAATATATGTGTATGTATGAGGAACAGTTGGAAAGTAATGCACCATAATTTTTATTTTATAAACCTGTTAAAAGTGAGTGAAACGCAAACACTGTACACGAACATGTTCTCTAAACATAGTTTTGTTTTTCTTGGTGTCTCTGTGGCTAAACTGTTCGCTTTGCATTCTGAAGGTCATGGGTTTAAATCCGGACAGCACAGCCATGTTCACGAGTGCATTTTACCGGGGATTACTAGGATTGTTGCGGAGCTGCAGAGTTCATGCTTTGTGCAATACTCTCAGCAGGTGGAATATCATTTCTGGAAAGATGGATCAAGCCATATGGGGAAACTCGTTGCAATGAAATCAATCCTTTGACTTTAGACTTTAAAAAAAAAAAAAAATTTCATAATCCTCATCAAATTGTAGTCTTATGCAAGCGTGAAACAAGTGCATGCCTTGCCTGTACCTGTTTTTATTCTTCTCTACATAGCCATTTCTTCACAGCTTTAATCAGATCTTGATCACATGCAATTTTAAGTGGATCAGAAAAGATAAAATCACATGGAACCAGATCAGGACTGTAGGGTGCATGAACAGAGTACAGTTCATCCAAATTTGTTAATTGCCACGCTTGTTTTTTAACTTGTGTAAAGGTGTGCATTGACATGTTGAAGCAACAGTTCTGCTGGATCATTGTTTGGTCAAACTCTCTGCGGAACAGTAATATAGAGTTTTATTAGTGTTTTGATGTAAGATTTTCAATTGATTGTTCCACCTCTTGACATCACATCCACAAGAATCCCACCATTAATGTTTCAAAAGACATTAATCATAACCTTTCCTGCTGATAAACTTGTCTTGATTTTGTGTGTGTGATTGTGTGATGCCACTCCATTGACTGCACTTTTGTCTCAGGCTCAAGATGATGCACACAGGTTTCATCACTTGTAACAATCTTTGACAACAATTTTGTTTTTCAGCATCAAAGTCCTCCAACATTTTATCAAAGTTATCTTCCTTTGAATTCTGTACTTATTTGTGGGGCTCACGGAACCCGTTTTGTACAAACCATAAAATATCCAAGAATTATTGAAAATTTAAATCACACTTCCCTTGCTGGTTGATAGTGACACGGTCAATTGTTGACTTGTAATGCACCTCTCATTACGAACAATGTTATCAGCGTGGTTTAGCATGTGTGTGTTGGTAGCAGTGGTAGAACGTCAGAGCGGGGAAGATCATGCAGCAGTGTTGTCACTTTTTGAAATTTTAATTCTCTTAGCTTAGTAATTAACAGTGCTCCTATCGACTGCATAATCGCAATGCATAGCATACATACATACATACATTTGTGAATTTTCACCACAGTTTATTTTCTACATCCAGAAATTCTGTTACAATTTTCTGTTACACAAGCTGTTCACAGCCACCATTTTTACAATTAACATAGCTGTTAAATTTGTTTTATTGTGGTGTAATTTTTATGACAACGGTAGAGATATTCAAAATTTGAAGTATTCAAAAATCCTTGTTTCTATCTTCATTATTTACTAAGACAAAAATGTGTATTACTTTCTGACCAACCCTCGTTTGTTGCGATTAATATGTAGTTTAATAAAAAATGAAATTTTTACCAGGTAATAACTGTCACAATGGAAGTGAAGCTCAAAGTGCAGTAAATGGTGATGTTAAACCACCTTTATCCAATGATGAAGAGATGGAAGAAGGTAGTGTTCCAAGCATTGCTAGTATTGACTTACTTTGTGTTTGGTCTTTTTAGCCTTTACTATTTTGTCATTGTTAATAGCTGATCAATTATTTTAATACATAAATAGTTTTAATATTATTAAAACCAATTTTTTGAAATACTGTTAGCTAGTTTCATTGTCGAAAGACAAATAGTATTGGTTCATTTTCTATGTATGTACATGTCAACAAATATTTGCACAATGGGACTCATAGGTCATATACCATAAACACTGCAATATACAGAATCGGGAGACAGTAAAGCACAATATCATAGACCCAAACACTGAAAGTTCCATTCCGGCAACTACATACAAAGAAACCCAATTTTGCTAAATATGTATGGAGAAAACACACAGCCGAAAAGACATAGATTACAGTATGAGACACAGGAATAAAGGAGCAAAAATTTGTTTAACTCTTTTGAGTTTTAGAAAGTCAAAGTAATATTTTAAAATAGTTTGATAATGAATATTGCAAGATTATTATATTAGTTTGTTTTAGTAGCTTAAAGAACTGGCGTGCTGACTGTGAAAGTACTTATAGTAGAACGTTGAATCATCTTATTCAACGGTCCATCAGCATCTGTACTAGAGACATTGAATCCAAGGCTCTGATAGTGACAGAATTTCCTTGGGTCAGATGAGCAGATGGTCAGGTCATCTGAGTGATGAGCTTTTAGGTAGCAGATGGCTGTTGAATGAGGAGAAACATGTTGCTTAGCATTTGACTGTTGAACAATGACATAAAAATTGACAACGCAGCTTTGCCACTTTTTGGGGAATTTAGTATCAAGCATTCCATGGTATCAAGAACAGGGTACATGCTGAGTCAGATAATTTTTTGTGTTTAACCAGTGAGCCAAAGGAATGATCAGCATGCATTTCCTTCATCTATTTTGGAAAATCATTGAGCATGCTCTGGAAGGTTTGTGTGCAAAGATAGTGGGTGGAGTCTGTGTTGAGTTAGGGACTGCAAAGACGTACATTCATTTTTGTATGTGGGAGCCAGGGGATATGAACGAGCAGACATACTTGTGAACATAGCTACAATCACAAACTGAGCAATGAACAGGGCAGATATCCTGAACACCAGTAGAGAGATGATCCAGACAGGATTTAACTGGTGACTTGGATTCTACCTACATGTCCCGACAGCAGGAACTTGGGATCAAACCAAACACAGTGTTGCTAGATTTGAACTCTATACAGTGAGTAGACGATGTTTCGTTAACCAATCTAGGACTGGAATTGTCAGTTGTCGCATAATGGTTGTCATTCTGAATATGAGATAGAAATGTTTGTGGACTTTTCCTTGTGCAGTTAGGGGATCTGATAACTAATTACATATCTGTTTTGGAAACTGAACATCTTTGCGGCTGCTCTGACTGCAGTGAGACTTGTTATGTTAACCAATGTTTGGTAAGATATATCTTGATGTGTACTTAACTCTTAATTTTAAAAAAAATGTAATGAAGGTAGATTTGAAATTCATTACAGAAGAGAATGGATACAAATAATGATTTTCTTGAGATTGGCTGTTCAGAAAAAATAATTGTTATTGTCTTTGTTTAGATGAGAGTCGAGCAGAAGCTACATTCCAGTTTGTTGTGGAGAACTTCAGCAAACTTGAGGAATCAGTTCTCAGCCCATCCTGCATGGTCAGGAATCTGCCTTGATCGTTTTCAGTAACAGTCAGGATAATAATACTTTCACTTTTAAAATCAGGAATAATATCATCTTTATTCTTAGTCGTACTGAAGTAACTTTTCATAAGCCAAACAAGCGACAACATTGAATACATAGACAATATTTCAAGCGAACGACAGGAAGGAAAGATTGCGAATGGTGAACAAATTACAGTGCTAACTTAAAATAGATTTACCACTCCTGTTATTGGTAACACCAATAGTAACAATGATATTTTTTCTTTTTCATTTATACAGATTAGTAAACATTCACAATAACAGAAATAGATATTTGAAATTTATTTTTATGTTTTTGAAAATTGTTCAAAAATGTATTTGAGTGTAGTATTTATGTTTTGAAACAAATTCATGTAAAGA
The DNA here is from genome assembly GCA_020796225.1 of Arion vulgaris. Classification (NCBI taxonomy): domain Eukaryota; kingdom Metazoa; phylum Mollusca; class Gastropoda; order Stylommatophora; family Arionidae; genus Arion; species Arion vulgaris. The sequence goes on from CM036757.1 coordinate 48,128,788, forward strand.
AAAGTGATAAGAGAAATTATGTAAAATATTTTGCCTATATGTATATTTCTGTTCTCAGGAAGATCATGGCAATGCCTCGTAAAAATCATGCTGAAAGGCAGAAGAGTCTAGGTTTTTTTCTTCAGTGCAATGGAGAGTCTGAATCAACATCATGGTCTTGTCAAGCTTCAGCAGAGCTGCGAATGCTGAAATGGGATCCAGAAGGAGAACCCTGCAAAAGAAGTAGGTCTTGCAATTATTTGATGTGTCAATACTGTTTAAATTTTTGTATGACCTTGCTGTGCATTTTCAGTATTACAAGTTCTTATGAACCCCTGTATAAGTACAATAGCCTTTTCAGACTTTAGCATATGAAGTACCTGTCACTTCACATTTGAAGACCCATCTGTGCTGGAGGTAGGAGGGCCAATTTCTTTCCTAACATGTGAAATGTCTAGTGTGGGATTGAACCCACAACCCTCTTGTGTACATGTTGATAAGCAAACGCTTGTGCATTACCCCAATTCGTCCCACAGGAGATGCTAACCAGAACAAAATGTATTCTGAAGTGGATGTTCTGGACAAGTAAGTATAAATATCCCATCTTTGATATAAACTTGCAGTATCACATACTACTCTCATTTGCTCGGATCACAAGAAGAAAATGGTTTAGAAATAAGACATCAGGAAAAAAGTGTGTACAACATTAGTACTGAACTTCATCAGAAAACAAATTAAATGGTTCAGTGATGTAAGCAGATTACCAACAGATTGTGCACCTCAGAGAGCAATGCTACTCCGGTACAGCAGATACAAAGCAAAAAGTAGTCCACACAAAAGGTGGACCAATAGAGGCAGTGAAAAACACTATTTATGAAGCACACACGAAAGCCCATTCTATAAATCTCTTCTTATCCTGATGCTGTGAGGTAAAACAACAGGATTAGAGAAAAGAAAGAAGTAAATCACAAAGTTGTTGTTTTCAATCAAACTCAGAAGAAGAGGAAGAATTCAGTGAATAACTACAGCCCAGAATACAGGAAGGTTTTGTAACAGTAATAGTAGTAAGGACACTTGAGAGAATGAATAAGAAATGTTTATAAGAGGGAAGTCGAGAAACTGATAAAATGCATGTGCTTGCTGTCTGTGGAAAGAGACTAAGCACCTTTTTGTGTACCTGGAGTACAGTGAAATTGTTTCTCTTAACAATTTCATGTTTGTTATAACTTCGATAATTACTTTTTTCCCCCCTTTTGTCACAGTGGGATTTCAGCACGGTTATTCCATGCACAGTTATTCCATGTGCATCACAAGTTAAACTAGTGTTCCTTATCTTATATATATCATTGCTGTTTTTTCCCCCTTCTCAGATATACAGCATTTGTTTTATCACAAGGAGAATGATTGGGGATTCAGTCATTTCATGGCATGGCAAGTAAGTATATGACAGAGAACATAACACTTTTTATAACAAAAATTCAGCAAGTGGTTTACTAACATTCTTTAAGCATATTCATATTTAACATGGTTTCCGTTTTTTGCTATATCTTTAATTAACTCCGCCATTCGCCCATGTGGTGCCAGGGCCCACAAGGGAAGCAAAGAATAGTACCACTGCAACCTACAAGTTTTTCCGGTTTGTTGTTCAAGATGGCGGGACGTGTTTTCTTCTAGCTTGGCCAACAAACTGTTGATCGTCGGCCCAACAAGTCGTCATCATAAAAATCACCACTGTTGGAGAAACAGAGTTTAGGCTCTAAATGATTCGTTCAAATTTGTTTAATTCTAAGGACATCTCTAAAATTGGTTACTGGAATGTAAGAACCATGTTTCAGTTGGGGAAAACAGCCCAAGTGTGTAGTGTTATGAGCGATTTCAAACTGGATATACTCGGGGTCAGTGAGTGTAGGTGGACTGGCTCAGGTAAGACGTTTCTTAACAACGAACAAAAGCACGTAATTTATTCAGGAGACTTGCGACCATCATTCAAACGGAGTTGCTATTATAATGTCACCCAACTCGGAGAAAGCACTAGTTAGCTGGGAACCAGTCAATGACAGAATTATATCAGCGCGCTACCAAACAAAATTTTTCAAGTTAACAATCATACAGTGCTACGCACCTACAAACGACGATTCAGACGACAACAAAGACACTTTTTATAATTTACTAATCGGTACCATCAACAAAATACCTAAACACGACATTACTGTTGTGATGGGTGATTTTAACGCCAAAATAGGGTCAGAAAACAAGGGCGTAGAAAATATATGGGAAAACATGGACTAGGAGACTTAAATCAAAACGGAGAGAGACTAACAGAATTTTGTGGAATATCAAATCTGGTAATAGCAAACTCCTTGTTTCCACACAAAAACATTCATAAAATTACGTGGAACTCGCCTGATAACATCACAAAAAAACCAGATTGACCATTTTTGCATTAATACCAAATTCCGTTCATCAATACAAGATGCCCGAGCCTACAGAGGAGCAGATGTTGGCAGCGATCACAATCTCTGCATTGCCAAAATAAAAATAAAACTCAAGTCACTATATAAACCACCTAGAAGCAAGAAAATAAACTCACAGTCCCTACTGGTAAAAGAACAACTCACATTTAACACAGAGGTACGAAATACCTACACGAACAAAGAAAACAAACCGGTAAATGTGAACACAAAGAACAACATAGAAGAAAATTGGGACTTTCTCAAAAACACGCTGATAAATGCTGCAAAAAACACAGTAGGGTATGTCCAAAGACAGAAGAAAAAGTGGCTAAGCGATAACACCTGGACAAAAATTCAAGAAAGGAAACAAGCAAAACTAACTCTTCTATCCACGAAAGACAAGCTTGCATACGATACCAAGAAACAAAAATACACCATGTTAGATAAAGAGGGGAAGTCAAGAACACGAAAAGATAAACAAAACTTTATTCACAATCTAGCCACCGATGCGGAAACAGCTGCAAAAACTGGGAACAACAAGACCGTATTCCACATTATGAAGCAACTATGCAAACATACTCCTACACCAAATAAACCCATCAAAGACAATCAAGGTAGGATACTGCTGTCAGAAGAACAACAAAAACAACGATGGGCAGAACATTTTAAAGAAATACTAAATAGACCGCAACCAGAGATTGTTCCCAACCTAGAGGAAGAAATCACCATGCCCACACTAGAAGCTTCCTTCGAGCCATTCACACTGGAGGAGTTGAAATCTGCCATTAAAAATTGAGAAACAACAAAGCGGTTGGTGATGATAACATCTCTGGAGAAATGCTCAAAGCAGCAGATGATAACAACTTACAACATATACTCCAACTGATAAATGAAATCTGGCAAAATGAATCCCCACCACAACAGTGGAAAAATGGTATTATTTTCAAATTACCTAAAAAAGGAGATTTGTCTGATTGTAATAACTGGCTTGGGATCACCCTACTGTCAGTGCCTGGAAAACTTTTTTGTAGCATGTTACTCGAGAGTGAAAAAGTCTATAGATGAAAGGCTAAGAGAAGAACAAGCAGGGTTTAGACCAAACGAGCATGCATAGATCACATCTTCACACTAAGAGTAATCATTGAAGAGTTCGTAGAATTTCAATCAAATTTAATCATCAACTTTGTTGATTTTCAGAAAGCGCTTGACAGTATTCACCGTCCTACGCTTTGGAAACTACTCAAAACTATGGTTTCCCTGCTAAATTCATCAACATCATAAAATCCTTCTACAGTGAATGGCGCTGCAGTGTAAGAACAGATTTGTAACTCTGACTGGTTCCCAGTGGAAACAGGAGTGAAACAAGGCTGCGTCTTATCGCCAATGCTCTTTGGAATAGCAATTGACTGGGTCATGCGAAAATGCACCAATAACGCAAATATGGGCATCAAGTGGGTTGATAAAATTTTAGAAGACCTTGATTTTGCAGACGATATAGCCCTTTTGAGTTCATCACATCAAGATATTCAAATGAAAACAAACCTTCTCCAAAATATCTCAGGACAAATTGGTCTCCAAATAAACACCACAAAAACAAAAATTGTTGACCTTACCAGCAGTCCAGAAAATATTCAACTAAAAACTCTCTCTCTTTAGCCTGTTACGCCCTGGCGTTTAGGGCAGCAACAAACGTACACCATTCTTCCCTGTTCATGGCCTTCCTCTGTATTGTGTTCCAACTATGATTCATTTCCTTCAGCTCTTGCTCTATCGTTCTCCTCCAAGTCGTCTTGGGTCTTCCACGCTTCGCCTACCCTCTGGAGTCCATCTCAGTGCAGTTTTCGTGTCGGAGCCAGTCTCCATGCGCATCACATGTCCAATCCATCTCCAGCGCTGTCTTCGGATGATAGTGCCCATATTCTCTTGTTGGCATCGTCCAAGCAATTCTTGATTCGAGATAGTAGTCGGCCAGTACACGCGTAAGATTTTTCGCAGACAAGTTGTATGAAAGGCGGAGAGTCTGGACATATCCTGTTCTGTCATTCTCCAGCATTCCGATCCGTACAGCAAAGTTGACAGCACACAGCTGTTATAGATACTAGTCTTGGTTCTGATGCTGTATTGGGCAGATTTCAAGGCGGTCTGAAGGGTCATGAATGCACTTCGTGCTTTACTCAGTCTGTTTTTAATGTCAGATCCAGCGCCTCCTTCATTGCTAATAACACTTCCAAGGTATGTGAATGCGGTTGTATCTCGGAGGGTTTTACCTTCTAGTTTGACTGGTGCTGGGGTTGCTATGTTCAGAGTCATTACTTCAGTTTTCTTCTGATTTATTTTCAGCCCAACCATCTCACTATATTGGTTAAGGCGGCAGGTCTTTTCCTGGATATCTCTATGTGTATGAGATAGGAGTGCGATGTCATCTGCAAAATCTAGGTCTTCCAGCGTGGATGTGAGCGTCCATCTAATACCTCTTGCCTTATCTTCCGTTGTTTTACGCATCACCCAATCTATGACAGTGTTGAATAATAGGGCTGACATAACACATCCTTGTCGCACGCCTGTTTTTACTTCAAACTTTAGTTCTGAAGTTTCAACACTGCATGCAAACTTGCTGTAGCAGCTTTTTATAATATTTATAAAACACAGTGGGATTCCATACCATCTTAAGATACGCCATAGACTTTCGCGTGTATGCTATCAAAAGCCTTTTCAAAATCTACAAAGTTGATATAGAGTTTGCTTTGCCATTCTGTGCATTGTTCTATGATATTTCTAAGAGCAAATATTTGGCCTATACAGCTCCGTCCTCTCCGAAATCCTGCTTGTTCCTTTCTCAGTTTCTTATCCACAGCGTCAGTAATACGTTGTACGATGATTTTGCTTAAGATTTTACTTGGGACAGAAAGCAGTGTTATTCCACGCCAATTATTACAATCGGCAAGGAGCCCTTTTTGGGTATCTTGATGATGACTCCTCTGTTCCATGCATCAGGTATTATTTGGGCATTCCAAATAGTAGTAAACAAGGGTTGCAATATATTAGCTGCAAGTTCTGGGTCTATTTTGAATAGTTCTGCGTTTAAGTTATCATTCCCTGGTGCCTTGTTATTCTTAAGAGATTTAATTGCTGTAATGATCTCATCCTGGCTGGGTGTTTCAATGCCAATTTCTAACTCCTCTGTTGGTTCTGGTATGTCTGCTACTACCGTTGGAGGTGGTCTGTTTAGCAATTCTTTAAAATGCTCTGTCCATCGTATTTCTTGTTCCTTTTCCGTTGTCAATAGTATTCCATTCTTATCCTTTATGAGAGTATTTGATCTTCTGTAATGTTTCCCGCTTAAACTAAAAAACTACACTCTTGAAAAAGTCAAAAGTTTTACATACCTAGGAAGTATGATGACATCTACGGGGGATACAGCGCCAGAAATTCCACACAGAATCACATTGGCATCAAGTGCTTTTAACAAATTGTAAAATATATGGAAGTCCAATTCACTCAGCAAGCACTTAAAATTAAAGATCTTTAACTCTTGTGTGATTCCAGTATTAACTTATGGATGCGAGAGTTGGAAAGCAACAAAAGCTCTAGAAAGAAAATTAGATAACTTTGAGAATAAATGTCTTAGAAGAATATTGAACCACAAATGGTCAGATTTCATACCCAATACACAAATAAGACAAGAGACCAAGCAAGAAAATGTATCAAATTTTATAAGAAAGCGCCGCTGGAACTACATTGGCCACACACTTAGAATGGATGAGAGAAGACTCCTTACCAATCCCTCATATGGACACCAGAGGGAAAAGAAAACGAGGAAGACCAAGAGAGACTCTGCGTAGAACCATCACCAGAGAAGGCTCAACGATGGGCCTAGTAAACATTAAAGACTTAAAACAAATAGCAACGAACCGCGAGACATGGAGAGCTATGACCTCTGCCCTATCCGCCGCCCACAGGCCCAAGAGGAAAGACTAACTAACCTACAAGACGACTCTCTTTGCGCGATCAACGCTCAGATTGATGTACCAGATTACCCCATAAATTTCTTATTCATGTGGAAATCTGATTCATGTAGCCTTAGCATTGGTGTGTTTCATCACATCTTTAGCGCCATTTCGAGATCTGTTGCGTATCCTTCGGTGATGTATCGGTTTTAGCCAGCATTTATAGTTCGCTCTCCGTCAGCCTTTAGCTGTCCCCAGCTGACATGCAAGGCAGCAGGTTCCAACAAGGCGACTGATGTAAGAGGCGACTGATGTTTGGCCTAGGGAAGCTACCCTAGTAAATAAAAAACATAGCAGAAATTGGATGTGATGGCCTACTTGTAGTCGCATAACTGGCACAACGTACAACCACTCTTAGGCTCAGATCACATGCAAATCACACAGAATTGTTAACAAGTTGTTGATATGGAGCGTTTGAAGAAGGAGAACTCTGGTTATTTAAAAACCTAAATAAAACATGGAACTCCCAAGTTATATAGTTTTATAACTAAATTATGTATTTTATATTCCAATGTCCTCTCAATCCTAACATATGCCAGCTAGAGTTGAAAAAATAACTAAAGTAGGTTGAATGCATGTGAAAATAGATGTCTGCGAAACATAATGAATGTAAAATGGGATGAATTCGAGACAGATTATGAAATTAGAGAAATATCTGGTTAACCACTAGTAACAACTGCTATAAGAATAAAGAAAATTTATATATATTGGGCATATTCTGAGAACTAATGATCAAAGCAGGCTTCAACTCTTTTGCTATTTCAATTTTCAGGTCATCTATTTACCTTTTTTTTATTTGTTTCTCAGGATGTGCTCGACCCCTCCGGTGGCTTCATTAAGGATGACAAAATTATTTTGGAAGTTCATGTCACAGCTGATGCACCTCATGGAGTCAGGTTTGAATAATTTTGTATTGCATTTTTGTTTACCTTTTGTTGGCACTATATGTCATTGTATGTCTCCTAGGCCTTCTAATGAAGAGGGAGTAGAACCATTGAACCCTACAATTGTTGCAGTGAAAGATAGTTAATGAAGGGTGTGAATGGAAGGAAGTAACATCAACTAGTGCTAGTAAAATGAAAGTTATACACCGCCTAATATTTACTTAGTTGCACAGATTCACCAAACATATCTTGCTTGAAACAAACTGGCTAAATAAAACAAACTGCAAAATTAAATCTGAAAATACTACACGGACCTCTGTGTGAGCTACAAAAGACAGTGAAGTTCATACAAGAGACAACATTGAATATATAGACATATTTCAAGCTGAACGGAAGGAAGGAATTTGAAAATAAAATAGTTGGTGGTATTGGAGTAGATCGGATGACAGAGTTCTGATGATGTTTTGCTCATTTTGTTTAATTGTTTGAAAACTTTCATCATATTTATTCCTAGTATACAACAAATTGTCACACGCACAGCCTACGCCAGGTCTGGAAAAGGCATACAGTGGACACTTATGTCAAAGTTAGAAAACCTGGACTTTGCGGATGATCTCGCCTTGCTTTCGCATAGACTACAAGACATGCAGGAAAAAGTGGATGCTCTGACACAAACGGTACAACGAGTCGGTCTTAAAATCAGTCAAGAGAAGACTAAAGTAATGCGTAGCAGCAACATACAGCAAGATCCAATACTGATTGAGGGAAGGGACATAGAAGACGTGGATGAATTTGTCTACCTTGGTAGTAGAATCAGGAGGTACAGATGAGGACATTAATGCTAGGATTAGGAAGACCTGACAGGCCTTTGCGATCCTGCACATGGTGTGGAAGTCCGCTGCCATCTCCATGAAAACAAAGCTCAGGATTTTCAGCTCAAATGTGAAGTCGGTGTTGCTTTATGGCTCGGAAACTTGCGAGTCACTAGGGCAAATACAAATAAGATCCAGACCTTTGTCAGCGGATGTTTGCGGCGGATTCTCAGATTGAGATGGTATGATAGAGTTACAAACACGGATCTGTGGATAAGAACAGGGCAGGAACCTATGATGACACAGGTCAAGAGGAGAAGATGGCGATGGATAGGCCATACCTTGGGGAAGACACAGTCGAGTGTCACTAGACAGGTGCTCGAGTGGAACCCGCAGGGAAAACGAAAAGAGGACAACCTAAGCAGACTTGGAGACGAGGTCTTATTGAGGAGCTGAAGAGTGCTCAATTGACCTGGGAGACCATAAAAAGAACAGCCAGAGACCGAGAAGAGTGGCGAACAACTGTTGAGGCCCTATGCTCCACGAGGAGCGGAGAGGATTAATGATGATACAACAAATTATTAATATTGGTTATAAAAGTGACTTGTATGTAGAAGATTTGTTTTAACAAAAATAAATGATATTGTAAGGAAAGATAAAAGGGACATGTCTAAGCCATTTCATTTTGAGTTATTCTCTTTGCAGCTGGGACTCTAAAAAACATACCGGTTATGTAGGCCTCAAGAACCAAGGTGCTACATGTTACATGAATTCTCTACTACAGACATTGTTCTTCACTAACAAACTGCGTCGGGTAAGTACTATTTTAATTTCAGAATAAAAGCTGTAAATGGTTATAATGACTACATGTATATGTTATTTTCTGTGAATTACACATAATTGTTCCAGGCACATGGGTGTCATTGGCAGAGACCACCATATCAGGGTCAGCCATTGGGTAGAGCTGATATTCTGAACACCCTCATAGAGTGTGGCAGCAAAGATGATTTTCATTTAAACTAATCCATGTCAACTGCTTGATTGCAAGAGCTTTGATTGAAGATTGGAGGGGCCAGAAAAGAACATGTATATGAGTAGGCTCATTAATCAACATCAAACTGGTAGGGTCAGTCACTGGATGCTGTTTGAGATATTGCAAAGGAGATCGGAACACATATGAACATGTCCTGAGTGTAATGATGATATTCCAAACTGAAACTGTTTTTATAATAGATGAACAAGCATGCTTATTCTGTTAGTTTAAAAATTTAGTCAAGAGACCAGGAGATTCTTGTTAGTCAACTTAAAAACTTTATGTAGCATGTCCTTTACAGAACATCACTCTCATCACAGCTTGCACGAAAGACTTGATTAAACATTTATTCTGTTGCTTCCTAGGCTGTTTACCTGATGCCTACAGAAAGTGATGACAGTACTAGAAGTGTGCCACTTGCTCTTCAGCGTGTATTTTATGAGCTCCAGTTCTCAGATAAACCAGTAGGAACAAAGAAACTCACAAGATCATTTGGGTTTGTCTATTATCATTAGTCTGTACTTTATTAGTTTACCTTCTTCAATGATCCAGCATCACTTGAGCTCTTATCCTTTGACCTAATGCTATAAAGTTGTAACTGCATGTGTTTGTAAATTGTTTTTTTGTTCCATATAATGTGTTTCATTTATCTATACTTGGAAAAAAGAAGGATCTTCCTGACATAATCGCCGCTGGCACGAAGAGGTGGTGAATGTTTTCATTATGATGTGCACACAGCTGGCACTCTTGAGTGTGTTGTGGTTGAATTCTCATTATGTGATTACTAAGTGGTATGTGTTGCGTTTGAGTCGAAAAATGCTGCTCTGATCTCTCCTTGTAAGGGGGTTGATGTTGTTTTTGAGGTTTGGGTTGGCCATGTGTCTGTAGACCTCTCTTCCAGTGTCTCCTATGGCTCATCTGTGCATTTAAATTTCTTTGGTTGTTATTGTTGGGCTTTGCTTTGCTGAATGAAGAGTTGTTGATATGATTGGTTGTTCATCTTTTGACTCCTTCTTCAATGGTCCAGTGGCACTTTGCTTTGGCTCTTCCCTTTTCGGCCCAATTATATGTAGGAGTATCTGCATGTGTTTGTAAGTTTTCTCCTTGTAAGTTGTCCTATGTGCCCACGCATGTATCCTATGGACTCTTGCATTTTGTGTAAATATGCATATAATGTTTTCATTCATATACAAGCTTTATTAATCTTATGTTTTTAATAAAGTTTCTGTTTTTACAAAGATAACCGTACATTTTATATCAAACACACCCTTACAATTTTGTATTACAGCAACACATCTTATTGCTTGCTTACAACTGATGTAAGAAGAAAACTGAAGTAATGACTCTGAACATAGCAACCACAGCACCAGTCAAACTAGAAGGTAAAACCCTCCGAGATACAACCGCTTTCACATACCTTGGAAGTGTTATTAGCAATGAAGGAGGCGCTGGATCTGACATTAAAAGCAGACTGAGTAAGGCACGAAGTGCATTCATGACCCTTCAGACCGCCTGAAAATCTGCCCAATACAGCATCAGAACCAAGACTAGTATCTACAACAGCTGTGTGCTGTCAACATTGCTGTACTGGATCGGAATGCTGAGAATGACAGAACAGGATATGTCCAGACTCTCCACCATTCATACAACTTGTCTTGTCTGCGAAAAATCTTACGCGTGTACTGGCCATCTACTATCTCGAACCAAGAATTGCTTGCACGATGCCAACAAGAGAATATGGGCACTATCATCCGAAGACGACGCTGGAGATGGATTGGACATGTGATGCGCATGGAGACTGGCTCCGACACGAAAACTGCACTGAGATGGACTCCAGAGGGTAGGCGAAAGCGTGGAAGACCCAAGACGACCTGGAGGAGAACGATAGAGCAAGAACTGAAAGAAATGAATCATAGCTGGAACACAATACAGAGGAAGGCCATGAACAGGGAAGAATGGTTGCGTTGTTGTTGCCCTAAACGCCAAGGGCGTAACAGGCTAAGAGAGAGAGAGAGAGACAACTGATGTAAGCTGTTTTAGGATATACTTCACTTCTGTAGACTGATAAAGTATCACAGCATTATTAGTAATATTATGATACAGTAAGAAACATAAAAAAAACTATCATATGCTAGTTTTAAACAATATTAGAGATCTGTTGAGATCTATCTATACTAGTTAAAAAATTTGTCTCATAAGATATCAAGATTTTCATTTTATTGCCATGTTTTATTATTTTACTCATTTTCAAAGCAAAGTAGTCAGCAATGTCAACAATATTGAAAACCTTAATGTGTTTTTGTTGTTTCACAGATGGGAAACCTTGGACTCCTTCATGCAGCATGATGTTCAAGAATTATGCCGTGTGGTCAGTGTTACTTCATCTATACATAAATAGATTCTTAGTCTGTTTGATTATTTAATTTTCAAATTCCAACCGAGGCTCAACAGGATACAGTTTTGATTCTTCTTAAGAAAGTATGATAGAAGATACTGAACAACCTAACATGACATAGAAGAGCGGAAAAAGAATTGATTACCAGCACTGGGGACAGAGTTGTGCAGATCCATGATCACCAGGGTTAGCATCTGATAATGCTTTATTAATTGTAAACAAATATCCTATCACTCAAAATTTGGTTTGAAGTATACAGATATGAACAAATTGAATCAATAGATCTCCCAATGGTGGAGATACAAAGTTCATATTGTCATCCCCAAGGAATTACAAGTTTTCACCCTGTTTTTTTTCTTTCTTTTCATGGCAGTTTTTTCATAGATTTTGTTCATACCCAAAGGATGTCGACTCTTGTTAAATCTTCTACTCAGAGATGGTCACTTTCAACTAGATGTAGTCATTTAGTAGGATGCCATCTAGCATGTTCCCCAAGTTAGGACTCATTTATACTGGGAGTAAGCTCCTTATAGATGATGTCTCTGATACATAGATCATTTGCATCTGAATCTTTCTGAGATTGTGAAAGATTAAAATATTTTTTATTATAAAGATTAATATATAATTATAATATATAAATTTATACTTGTTTAAGTGAAATATTTTGTTATATTATAACAATATACACTATTTACAGTTGTTAGACAACATGGAAAGTAAGATGAAAGGTACATGTGTCGAAGGAACTATTCCAAAACTCTTTGAGGGCAAAATGTTGGTAAGTTGATCATGTTTTTTAATATCAAATTATTTGTTTGATGATCTACCTTTGCAAGCTGCTGTAGGAATTTGTGGAGAGTTCATTAGTTTAGTATTGGATCATCATTATCACTGCACATCGAACCAATTGGTCCATAAATGCTCCGATCACCTACACAGTATGTCTCTCACGTGTGGACTAACGACACCGGTTCTTTGTTGATTTACTATTCTTTTTTGGCTACCAGTATAGTGCTCTTATCTAGCTACACCACACTTTACTTAGAATTCTTGCAGCTTGCTTTTTCTGTCCCTCAGTAGAACTGCAATTTTCATCTATGCAAGTTCATTTTGTGGTGTTGCAGCATCACATTTGGCAATTTTAGCAATTCTCATCTATGCAAGTTCATCATGTGGTGTTCCAGCGCCACATTTAGCAACCTTATACAAGGAGTTCCAATTGCTTGATATCTTATCATAGCATATTTGATATATAGTGCCACATTTGGAAATCTTGCATAAGGGATTCCCAGCACTTGTTGTCTATATCGATGTATGTTTGATATGTGCTACAGTGAGTATTGTCATATTTTTCATATTAGAAAAAAATGTGTTAATTGTGTTTATTTATTTCCAGTCTTATATCAAGTGCAAACATGTGGATTATGATTCTAAAAGAGAAGAAACTTTCTTTGACATTCAACTGAATATCAAAGGAAAGAAGAATGGTATGTAATGAATTGTTCAATGTGTGATCTGTGAAAAAATTACAAGATAAACAATGAGGTGGTTTTCATGGCTTATTGGGAAATGCGGTGCCATATATTTCTTTGATAAACCACACATGGTGAGGGATGTGGTCAATGTTCCGTTGCCGTTTAGCCATATTTTTCAATGACAGGTGATACTAATTAACAAATGTTGCACACCTTTCGTGGCTAGCACAGATTAAGTTTAGAAGAATAAATAAGACAACTATGACATGAAGAAGATATAGAGAAAGATTTAGAAAAAGTGTGAATGCTGATAGAATGTCTTGCATTTTTTTTTACAATACAAGTTGCTTAAAAGTTTCTATATTTGTCCATGGAAATCTGATGTTCATAAACCATCTCATTAGAATTAAAGGAACAAAAATATAGATCTGTTTTATTTACCATATTTCATGTCTTCAATATGTAAATCATTTCAGTTCAGGAGTCTTTCAAAGAATATTGCACTGTGGAAACTCTTGATGGTGATAACAAGTATGATGCTGGGGAATACGGCCTACAGGTAAACTAATTTCTATCCTTTAGTCTGCTATTTTTGTTCAAATTGTAACCAAATATATACCAGTTTAGGATTTGATGTAAGTAAGAACTTGGCGAAGTTTGAAACTGCATACATACATATCACTTTGTAAAATCTCTCTCAATATTTATATGTATGTAATTGAATGATTAAGTCTACTGTGTAATTTGAAAGATCGGGACATTTTCTTGATAACCTTAAACTTGAAGCTGACAACTAATGAAGGTCAACTAAAATTGAAGGTGAAGGTGACAACTAATGAAAGTCGATTGTAATGGATCTCCATTTTTCTTCTGTTACCATGATTGTTAATTCTGCTAATCTCTATGTTTTCTTCTTCCTAATTGCTTTTCTAGTTAACATGTTTAACGGTGTTCTGTCTCTGCATGTGTTACAAATATTTGACAGCTTTTTTTAAAATTCATTTAAACAATTCATAGATTTGGCTTCATTTCAGAAGCATAATTGATGTTGTTCAACATTATTTGTCAATTACATATGATCATAACTTAGCAGAAAGGACTCATTTTTATCCACAGAAACCAAGATTATTATGTCACACATTCCTCCCGCATGTTGCCGGGACCCGTGCAAGGAGCAAAGAATAGTAACCCTGCCACCTACAAGACATGTCGTAAGAGGTACCAGAGGTAGTGGCCTAGAGCAGCTATCCTAGTAAATAAAAAACATTGCAGAAATCAGATGTGTTGGCCTACTTGTAGGTGCATAACTGGCACAATGTACAATCACTCTTAGGCTCAGATCCCATACAAATCAGTGCTTTAACAAGTGGTCGATATGGAGCATTCCAAGAAGTCATACATTCACAAATTCAAATTATATCACTGATTACTTAGTTCCTTCCATCTTCTACTCTGGGGCTGTAAATGTCATCAGAGAGAAAACCAATTGAAGCTCTCTGATGACCACCTTTATGGTTTTTCTGTCTTTCTCTCTATTGTGATTACATGTTTGGTGAAGGAGCTGCTTCTTTTTAACCTAAATACAAAATGACAAACTGGTTAACAGAGTTGCACCTTTCCCATAGTCACACAAATCACTCAGGTCGGATAAGAACCACACCTCTTTTTTCCACTGGGGCGTGAGACCATCCATGTTGGTGGATCTATCACTGGTTAGCGCAAGTACTAAAATTTACTGTTATTTTTCCATAATTTTCTATTATAACTATATACATTCTGATAAGTTTAGTAAATGGATAGATAATACTGGGTATTTTCTCTGCTATCTTTATTTAGTTGTTGAACATTTATTTCTACTAAAAAGTCAAATCCCTCAAACTATTATTGCTTGATGAAATATATGATTCATTGTTGTTTTGTTTTCTATTCTTTATTAGGAGTCAGAGAAAGGTGTAGTATTTCTCTCATTTCCTCCTGTCTTACACCTTCACCTTATGAGGTTTATGTATGATCCAGTCACAGATGCAAACATCAAAATTAATGATAGGTATGTACCTTTTGTGTATAAAGTATGGTATAATGTGACAGTTTTGTATAAAATTGATCAAATGTCATTTTTTGTTGTTGCAGATCTATTGTCTATCATATGTGACATTAGAAATGTTGCTTTCTTTTTTTTTTGTACTGAAGCTCATTTTGTGTTGTTTGCTTCTTCTTACCATCTCTCTTGTATATCATGTCAGCTGGTTTAGATTCTTCTTCTTTCAGCATCCGCCCACTATGAATTCATGTGTAGTCTGACAAATTTTTGCATGAAGGCCTGCTTTACTTTTTATCAGTGTCCCCCGCCATACAGGCAACTTCCAACTACCTATATATATATATATATTTTAATATAGAACTGATTGACTTACTTCTTAGCCATAAAATCAGGCCTTTCCAATATCTTCTATTTTTCTCGTCTGTTTTTCCATTAATTTTGCAAGCCACAATGTCTTTCAACACTTTCTTACTACATGACTCAAAAACTAGGATGCATAATTCTATATAAGGTCATATTTGTAAGATGGTTTGAGTATGGTAGGAATGTTTGCTGAAAAGCTATACAGTCACAATAGAAACTTGAATAATACTAAGCTGGTTCTTGACTTATAAATACCTCTCAAGTTGGAGTAAGGCTCGTCTGAATGGCTAGGGACACTGGTGATAAGAAAAGCAAAAAGTGATTAGACACACCATATTAGGTACCATGACTACATCTGAATCCATAGAGGACAAAAAAACCCACCTATAAAAGTAATAGTCTATTTTTTAAAAATAAGAAGAAAAAGGACAGTGTCAGACATAAATATTGGTATGAGCCTTTTGAGATGGTCAGAAAACAAGGACATTAACAAACATGTGTTCATCAACAGACAATCGAAAGTCAAGAACAGAAGAAAATAATAGAAACATGAAATAAAACAAATATATCTTCTTATTTCTTACTGAGTTGAACTATAGTCAAAATCAGTTGTTATACCTATATTTGGAACATAAAAGTTAATGGAAGATATGAAACATATATCAAGAACAGATTTGGGAATAGTTTATAAATACTTTCAACAACATAATACTGATTGTAACATTTAAACAAATTACTAATAAATTCAGAATGAGATTTTTCCAGTGTGATATGCACACTTCACTACTCTCTGCTATAGAAACATGACATATTAAGAATACTGCATTGAAGCTGTTGAGATGCATATGCAGAAGAATAGGGTGTGTGTAATTGAAATCAAACAGACAAATAAACACTAGATCAGTTAGGAGAATCATATTTTAAATATGGAAAATCATGTTTTTAGCACAAAAGTTACCAAGTAAGGAAGAAAATTGCCACAAAAAAGACTATCCTGTCAGCTACAAGAAAGTTAAAGCTACCATAAAAGAAATAATACAATGCAAAGTGGAAAACTCCTTCCTGAACACCTGAGCAGAGATATTACCAACAGTTCAGAAGAGATCAGACAGTATTACATCACTTCAAAAAAGACCACAACAAAATGAGACACAACTTGTTCAAATAATTAAGACAGGACAGCTCTGTCCACTGTCATTGTGAATTAGCAGATAATATGACATGCAGAATATGTCTTTCAAAATTGTGCACTGCAGACAGACCCCAGAAAACAAAATGGGGCCCACATCCAAAATTGTTAAGAAAAAATGTAAAGTGGAATTGAAACAGACTGCAGACTATATCAAAGAATCAGCAATCCAAGTAATATGAGTGATGATCACAGAAAAAAGAAAAGAACATATACAGTAAATCATGTGAAGGTGAAGTAGGATCTTGGTCAACTCTGATTTGTTTTAATTCACTGCATTTTTCTTCAAGGATACAGCTGCACTTTAGCTCTACCCCTTTCAGTATATGCTTTGTCGTGGTATCTGCATGTGAGTGTAAGTTGTTTTCCATTTATTTATCTGGATTTGGAGAAAGAAGGATCTTCCTGACATTACCTAGCGCTTGACACATGAAGAGTTGGTGGTGAACGGTTTCGTGATGTGCACACAGACAGGGTGTGTCTTGGTTGAACTCTTTTCATGTGATTATTAAGTATTATTTACGGCATCTTAAGCTGCATAAAATAATAGAAATGTTTATAATCTTTCTTGATTGTATAAGGGGAACACATACAGAAATGTGTGAGACACCTTCTTGCAGTTCATTTATTTGACACATCCAACTTGATTCTCACCACAGGTTTGAATTCCCAGAGAGATTGACTTTAGATGAATTCCTTCAAAAGAAAGAGAAGACATCTGCAATCTATCTGTTGCATGCAGTACTTGTACATAGTGGTGACAACCATGGTGGACATTATGTTGTATATATTAACCCTAAGGGAGATGGCAAAGTAAGTGATAGTTTACTTTCCATTTACTCATTATCTTGTTAAATATTTTCCATATATCTTCTTTGCGTTCGTTTTTACGACCAATTTTAATCACTCTTTGTGATATGTTTGATCTTTGCCAAGAACGTGTATATGTTGCACATTGGTTTGGTAGGCCCCTAAACGCATAAGACTTCTACACGTTTAGGACACATGCATCCGATTTCAGCCAAACCTCATTAGTCCTCGACATGCGTGGCAAGTAACAGTGGTTCTATTTTTACACCTCAAATTTGGGCCCAGGTAACCACTCAGGCGATTTTCCATATATGAATACCAGGGTACCTTTTTGCTTGCTTACTTATTCCTCCCTGCTCTTCATGGAGGATAGGGCCTCAACAGTTGTACTCCACTTTCTCCACATTTTCTTTATGGCTTCTCAGGATAATTCAGCATCCTTCAGTTTTTCAAGAAGACTCAGTCTCCAGGTCCATTCAGGATATCTTTTTTTCCTGTTTCCCTTGTGGGTTCCACTCAAATGCTTGTCTAGGGACACTCGACTGTGTCTTCCACAGGGTACACCTCCGCCATTTTCTACTCCTGACCTGGGTCATAATGGGTTCCAGTCCTTATCCACAGATATTTGTGTTTTCCACTTTGCCATCGTTGGATTCTCAGTCTGAGAATCCAACGATGACATTTGTTGATACATATCTGAATCTATTTACATTTCTGATTCATTATTGATTGATTGATTTGTATCTAACTTGGTGTCTCTCCATGTTTCCGAGCCATGCTACAAGATGGATTTCACATTTGTGCCAATGTCATGATCCTTTTTATTTGTTGGAGATAGCATTAGACTTTCACACTGCATGCATGACAGCAAAGATTAGCAGGGCGTTTCAAATCCTGATATTTATGTCCTCATTTGTACCACCTGATTAACATATCTTATTGCCAAGGTAGACACACTTACTATCTACTATAGCCCTTCCATAGTACTTTTGGGCCCCTTATTGGTACCCTAACATCTATATTGTTTTAAAAAATGACTTCTGTGGATTGTGTTTATGACCAGTAACCTTTTGTTTAACAGTTTGCTTCAGAAACTAGAGTTCTGGTGATGATGTCATGATCTGATCCTTTCTGATGACATGACTGATCCAATTACAACATTTAACACAGTGTGCATATCATCTTGATGTACTTTGGTATATCATTTTCATAAATTTTGAAAGTATTATTGCCTTGAATATATTGCTTAGAGATAAATAGAAGGTTATGTTTCAGTTTGGAATATCTTCATTGCACTCCAGACATGTACATATGTGATCCGATCTCCTTTGCAATATCTCCAAGGTCCAGAGATTAACCGCATCAGTTCGATGTTGATTGATGAGTCTACTCATGTACCTGTTGTGCTGTTCATTTCTGGCCACTCTAATTTTCAATCCAAGCTCTTGCAATCTAGTAGTTGAGTTGACATAGATTGGTTTAGCTAAAACTCCTCTATACGACCACACTCTATGAGGGGAGTTCAGAATGTCAGCTCTATCCATTGGCTGACTCCATTATGTATGCTATTTTAATAATAGAATATATTGCTTGGTGAGATCTGCGATAGAGTAGAGTATGTGTTAATGCACTTGCTTTGCTGGCACATGGTCCCAGGATTAAATTGCACAGTGACTAGATAGTGAGTAGATAAGAGCTTGCTCCTGTGTTTGTGAGTTATTCACATAGAAATCTGACAGTGTACTTTGATGACAGTATCCTCAAGTTGTTGTATTTTGTTAGTGGCACATGTTGAGACAAGTTATGTAGTTGTAGGTTTTGTATAACTAGCTAGTCATTATTGTTTGTCAACTTTTATTCTATAGTGGTGCAAGTTTGATGATGATGTTGTCTCCCGGTGTACAAAGCCAGAAGCCATTGACCACAACTTTGGCGGACAGGATGATGACCTTACCGTCAGACACTGTACAAATGCTTACATGTTGGTGTATATACGTGAAAGTGACATGAGTAAGTTTAGTTTTACATGAACTGTACATTATACAGACGCTGTGAGCGTCTGTAGTTTAAGCGGTGGTGAGCTCGATCAAAACCCCTAGCGTGCACTGGTTCAAACTATGCGACGGGCAAGTTTGGAAGCAAATTAGTTCCCTTAGATTTTAACAAACTGTAAAAATAGACCTCACCGTTCAGAAAGCAATGGCAATCTACTGAACGTATAAGTGGTGCCCAGAAAATCGACAACTCGTTTACTGTTGTTGATGGCTATGTCCTGTAAATAGGATATGCCACGATTTTCATTTCATATTATGCTGCAAGCTCTGGATTGTGCACTGAAAATTTTCTAAAGTATAGATATAAACAGAACAAATTTTTGTATTTTCTTTAATATCAGAAAGATGCAGTAGCGTAGTTGTTAGTGTTCTCGCTTTTTTTGGCTAGTGGACCAGGTTCAATTCTACAATGAGCGTGGAATTATTTCAGACTGTAATGGCTCTCAGGTCAACCCAGCTTCAATTGGGTACCAGGAAAAGCACTGAGAAGTAAAGGCTGCCCGCATGATGTTGACCACATCACCGCCAACGATCAATGGAAAATATGGGACTGACACTGTATTACCCTATATACCATGTTATAACAAGGGTCTTTTACTTAACCCTTTAGCTGCTAAGGACGATATATACGTTACCCATTCACTTCTAAAGACACATTAACACGTCTGTTATTATTTCTCCTCTGTGGGCTAAAGACATGTTAACACGTTATACATTGCTACTGTCACTGCCTTAGGCATACATTCACGTTTGTGACCTAGAAACAAAGAATAGCTATTTTTAGCTCAGCCTTCAGAAAGTATGTAGCAGCGAAAGGGTTAATACAAGGACGTTGCATATTTCATAAAAAACATTGGAGGACAATATAGTAAGTGGTGGAAAAAAAATTAAAAAGGGCAAGAGATGACGATTGGCAAATGTTTAGTTGATTTTTGGACATAAATAGACATGAGTTGTGCTAGAAGAAATACAATTAAATTAAAGTTGGATGATCAAGAGAAGGACAATGTTATTAGTTTGAAGAAAACATCAAGAGTTGAAATATCTGACTATTAACTGTCGTTACTGCCTGTAGTACCGCTTTTTATGGTGGTGTAGCACGGTGAGATGTGAGCCTGAGAAATTTAATGGCTAGTGCAGTCGCCACGAAGCTGTTCAGGTTAGGATTTTTATCTTATACCCACAACAGAAAAAATCCTTGGCCTTACCGTGGATTGAACACAGATCTCCCACACGGGAGCCTCACTCTAATCCATTCAGCCAGATGCTCCTCATGTCTGTCTATTTAGTTGTATCAAGAACTGACCTTCATCGAAGTTGGTATGAATCTGATTGTGCTAATGCATAAAACCTTGATAATAATGACAGAAAAGTGTAGTTGAATCAAATTGGAATGTATAGGTACAATCAATTTGTAGGTGTGCTGTGAAAAGGCAGATATATATTGTCTAAGAAGGGTGGAGGGATGCTATATGACCAATTGGAAAACAGCATTCATCCACTAGAAAAAGGATGTATTTCTGCAGCTCAAATAGAAAAAAATGAGATGTTTATTCAAACTTCACACATTCACAACAGGCTGAGATAAGCTGTGTTCATCGAGCTAATGACCTGCAGCAAGACAAGGAAAACCATGAAAGAAACCCCAGTAGATACATCAGCTAACAAAGAACGGGGGTTGCGTCTAAACACACTGAAATACATGCTTGGAAGAAGATTCAAGCAATTATGGACATGTGCGATAAAGATGATCCTCAAATGAACATTGATATGATCATCTGTTGAAATATTTCCAGATGTGAGCAACAGAGTAAACGTTTATACCCACCACTATTCTGTGATAAACTCTTATGAAATTCTCAGACTGAACACTACTTTCTTTGACCATATTCAAGTTGATGTATGATAGTGTGTGAACACAGAAGAAATATACTACAATCTCATACTTTACTATTTTCATAAATATGATCATATTTGTAAACTAACATTATCCTCTAATAAAATTAGATTTTAAAATTATCAAAGACCTTTTATTTTTCCAAAATATGCCACATGCGTCAACATATTATATAAATAAAGATACTATTTAATATTTCTTCATATTATCAGATGAAATTCTTGAACCTGTGTGTGAGAAAGATATTCCTGATTCCTTAACAGCAAGATTGAATGAGGAGAGGTCAGTGATTTTTTAAAATTTTACATATATATATATATATACGACTTACTTGACTTAGTCACCACCACTTCCAGTGGAACATAGGGCCTCAACAGATGTTCATCACTTTTCCAGTCTCTGGGTTGTTCTCTTTATGGCCTCCAAGGATAGTCCAGCATCCCTCAGTTCCTCAAGAAAACTCTGGGTCTCCAAGTCTGTTAAGGACACCCTCTTTTCCATTTTCTTTTGCAGTTTCCACTTAAGTGCTTGTGTAGTGACACTTGACTGTGTCTTTAGTAGGGTATGCCTGCCCCATTGCCATTTTCTCTTCTTAACCTGGGTCATCATGGGGTCCTATTCTCATGCCTCAATACAACCTACTCTAATCTTTGTAGAGTTTCTTTAGCATTCAGGTTGTTTGTAATACTAAGTGATCAAACTAAGATTTTGTCCACTGACAGGACAAAATGCCAGCTCAAAATTGCCATGAATGTAGAAGATATTGAAAATGTTACACATTCTACTCAGTAATTAACAACAATGAAATCTACAGAAGAAATCAGAATAAGACTTACCATGTCACATTGGTGGTTTAAATATCATGAAGAAGCTGGGGCATATCTTATCTTATCTTATCTTAACCACATTTAGTGAAGCTCGTGGGAGAGTTAGTTTCCTATCTTGTGCCAGGTGTGTTGCGCTTGACGTTGTCAGTCCATGCTTTCGCAGGACTCTGAGATGTTATCTATCCATCTTGTTCTTGGCCTGCCTCGTGCTCTGCGCCCTGAGTGTCGATTATTATAGGCACGTGATGGTAGTAAATGTGGTTCCATTCTCATTAAATGGCCGAACCACTTGAATCTTTGCTTCTCGATGTACTGTATGCATGGTATAGTACCAACGATGCTTCTGATATTCTCGTCTCTCACTCTATCTCGCCTTGTAACGTTGACAGCTTTTCGTAGACATCTCATTTCACATGTTGTAATCTTTCTTTCTTGTGTCTTAGTCAGGGCCATGTTTGGCACTGATAGCAGAGAGTTGGAATAAATATGCAGTTTATCAGTTGTCGCTTGACTGCCATGTTAATGCTTGGATGTTTTAATAGTGGTGACAGTTGGTATGTCACTGCATTTGCCTTCTGGCATCTAGTCTCGATTTCTCTGTCCATCTTTCCATCTGCTGTGAATATACTCCGAGATATTTGAATTCTGGAGTCTGTTGTATTTTGACATTATTCACATGTATATTTAGTTGACCTGTTGACTTGCTTATTGTCATGACTTCTGTTTTGGAGGTGTTAATTTTCATGTCATATTTTTCGCATGTGGCTTGCAGGGCATTTATGTGTTGTTGAAGTTTGTTTTCGTTGTTGTAAATTATACTCTGATCATCTGCAAAGAGTAGTTCGTTTATTAAATTGTAGTTGTTATCGAGGTTGTTATCTGTCTTGGTTTCTCGCGTTATCCTGTCTATGTAAATATTGAAAAGTATAGGCTGGGGCATAACATAGGCAAAATAACACCAGTAAAACGTCTGATGTGGCAAAATATAGATTTGAATCATGGGCTGTTTCACAAGTAGTAAAGAAGAAAATCTCATTGTGAAACAAAGTTATACAGAAAAAGTCTTTGAATGCCCTGGGCAAAGGAGAGGAAAAATACATCCTATAAGATGTATACATTTCGAAACATTGACTCATAAACAATATTATGTCTCAGAAGTTGAAATATTTTAGTCTCATTAAATGTCACAATGAAGGGCATGGTTCCTGGAAGATGAATCAGAGAATGACTAAAACGATGGTCACAACAGGACATTAAGGAACCTTATGATGTTGTAGGAAAACTGGCTAGTAATCGATAATGTCTTACAGGCAGACTGTGATTGGAGCGACATTCTGCAGAGGACATGCTACATGAAGAGATCTTCAAGTGTGTCACTAGGGTGAAGTCTGTGGTAATCTCCAGGAAAAGACTGCAGTCTTCTAAATGTCTGGTTTCACTCCTCCATGGCTGTAGTTAGACTACCTAGACTTTGTATGTGTGGCGGGTGGAATTGTCACCAGAGCTGCTGTGTAAGTGCTCTACCTGACATTTTCAACAAGCTAAATGAAGCTACCTATGAAGAAAGGAGGGATTTCCAAGTTTATAAATTTTGATTCTGTCCAGTTTTGCTTTAGCACTGCATGAGATTCTGAACTCTGGCTCCTTCTTCTACTGTTGTTCTTTCTTTCTTTCTCGAATCCTGTATGCCTCACAGCGCAGGTCAGGAAGAGATTTCTAAACGGGCCCTAGTATGCGCTTCGTAGATAGTCTCTTTCGCGCCTCTGTTATCTCTGAGGTCCATCTTTTCTGCGGCCTTTTGCTTTGTACCCATTGTATCGGAGCAGCATTGCTCTTTGGGGTGCACTGTCTGATGGTAATCTGCTTACGTGACCGAACCATTTAATGTGTTGTTTCTTGATGAAGTCTAGTACTGATGTTGTACCCACTTTTTCCTGATGTCTTCATTTCTCAACCGGTCTCTTCTTGTTACACCCAGCATTCTGCGAGACACTTCATCTCTGTTGTGACTAGTGTTCTTCTATCGTTTGTTGTCAGCGCCCAGGTTTGGCACTGGTAACATAATGTGGGAGAAAGATTGTGTTGAACATTGCTCTTTTGTGTTCATGGTGACGTGTTTGCATCTTAAAATTGGCGCCATTTGCCCTATCATTTGGTTTGCTTTGTTGCATCTGTGTTGAATTTCATTAGTTATTCTTCCATTTGCTGAAAAATGCTCCCCAGGTATGTGAAATCTTTGCTTGATTTAGTAGATGATTATCGATGGAGATGTTGGTAGTGTTTTCCTCTCTGCCGAATGTCATTACTTCTGTTTTGTCGATGTTAATTCTCATGTTGTATTCTTTACATGCTAACTGGAGTCTGTTGATGTGTTGTTGTAGCTGTTCTTCTGTTGTTGATATGATTGCCTGATCGCCTGCAAAAAGAAATTCATTTAAGAGTTCTCCGAGGTTGTTTCTTCGCTGGTGTTAGCTATTTTACAAATGTGGTCAATGTACGTGATGAATAGCAGCGGGTGAAACTTTTCTGATAATCCTGTATTTGTTCTAATCGTACATTGGCTGTCAGTATAAATGTTCTTGCAAAGGTTGATTAGGTGTTCATTAACCCCATAGGTTGTTAGTATTTTCCACAACTTGTGCCTATCTACGCGTCAACGCTTTTTCCTGATCTACAAATGCAACGTAAATGTTTGTCGGATTCGATAGTCCTTTCTACTAACTGTCTGAGGGCGAATATTGCGTCTGTACAGCTTTTGTTCTTCCTGAATCCCATTTGGGTGTCATTAAGCTGTGGCTCGATGATGTGGCGGAGCCTTTTCTCAAGTATTTTGCAGAATATTTTCCCAGTGTGGCTCAGTAGCGCTATGCCTCTATACTTTGTACAGTCCCTCTTGCTACCTTTCTTCTTCCAGATGGGAACAATTGTAGCATTCCTCCAATCTTCTGGTGTTTCTTGTGTGATCCAGACTTGGTTGAATAGTCTATGGAGCCAGCTGATTCCTACCTCTTTAGTTGCTTTGATTAGGTCGGCCGGATATTGTCTGGGCCTGGTGTTTTGTTAGGTGGGGCCATATTTACAGCATTTCTGATCTCTGATAGTGTTATGCTTGGTTCTACTTCTGAAGTTACATTTACTGTGAGTTCTTGAGTGTTCGGTTGGTCCTCTTGTTGAAGGTTGAGAAGTTCACTAAAGTATTGTCGCCATCTGTTCATTATCATTTTTGGATCATTAAGAGCTTGGCAGTTTTCATCGTTAATAATTTCAGTTGGGTCATATTGTTCTTGTCTTTCCCATATAGCTTTAATTTTCTTGTAAAAATGTCTTGTTGAATTTTTGTAGTCTGAATTTAATGTTTCGCCATAATCTTGCCATGCTTGTATTTTAGACTTCTTTATTATCTCCTTGGCTTGTTTTCTAGCTGTTCTATACTCAGTGAGGTCGTTTTGATGTTTGTTTTTGCCCATAAGTTGTATCTGTGTTTTTTCTCCTTTACCGCTAGTTTTACTTTGTCATTCCACCAAGTTGTGCTTTTTGGTCGGGTACCTCTGTATTTTGCTGTTCTACATGTTTCTTTGGCTGCTTCTAATAAAGTTCTCTTAAATACTGTCCATTCTTCTTCTACTGACTTGCTTTCTTCAGTTAGTTTAACAAAATTATCTGTGACTCTTTGTAGATATGACTCTTGTGTGCTGACATCTGTTAATTTATTGATTTTGATTATTTCTTTTGTAGTTGTGTGTTGCCCTCTGGTACTCTTCTTGTGTGTTCTGATAGTCATAACTACTGCTTTGTGGTCCGTGATCTACAAATGCATAAATTTGGCTAAATAAGTCTGAAGTCTCACCACTGACCTTCTTTCTTGATCTTTGACTAGGGTGAAATCTATTTGGCTCTTGCAGTCTAAGTTGTTCCATTTGTACCAAGTATAAATGTGTGATTGCCGGTGTTGAAATTGTGTGTTGGTAATAATTAGGTCGTGCTGGTTACACAATTCCAGAAGTCTTATGCCGTTTCCATTTCTCTGACTAGTGTTGTCTCCAAAGTGTCCTAGATATGACTCAACTCCTGTCCTATCAGAACCTAAATGTGCATTAAAATCACCCAATAGAAAGTAGTCTCCCTCTGATTTGATTCTATTTATAGTATCGCTAATGACGTCATAAAATTCATCGCATTCTTCTATATTGTCAGCACTATTACACGCCGCGTAAATTTGAATGTAGGTCATGTCCATGTCGTTCTCCCGTATTGTGATTGTCATTATTCTTTCTGAGATGTAACCTATGTGTAGTATTGACTTAGCTAGATCTGGGTCAATGATGAATCCTACGCCATGTTTAGCTCTTGCATTGATTTCTACACCTGAGTATGCGTATGTGTAATCTAGATGTAACTTCTTGCAGCCTTGTCCTTTGGTGCGTGTGTCTGCTAGTCCTAATATTGCTATTTTACGTTTTTCCATTTGTTCTACGATGTCTTGAAATTTTCCTCGTGCTCCACAGATATTAATAGTGCATATCTTGATGTTATTTCTGGTTTCCCCTGTGTCCCTGCTTACCGCTTTTCAAATCTCTTCATAATTTACTGTTGTTCATCAGGCATTCTTTGGCTTCCCCACTTTTCTATTCTCTTATGGGTTCCAGTTAAATGCATGTATGTTTTTGTTCGTTGCAGCTTCTTCAAACGCCTATACCGACCACTTGTTAACTACTCTTTGTGATCTGTATGTGATCCGCGAGCTTAAGAACGATTGTACATTGTGCCAGTTATGTACCTACAAGTAGGTCAGCACATCCAATTTCTGAGCCGCTGTTTATTTAATAGGGTAGCTGCCCTAGGACCCTACCTTAGTCACCTTACGACATGCCTTGTAGGTCGCAGTGTTACTATTCTTTACTCCCTTGCTGACCCGCCATTGCATCTTAAGTTGCACTTCCAAATAGAACAGTAACATATGCATTTCATATTTAGTAAATGGAGATTTCTTGTTTATATTAATGATTCCAAGTCAAGAATTTGTCAAGTAGTTCATAGAATAAGGAGTGTGTTTAACCAACAAGTCACAAGAACCATAAGCAAGAATGCCCTTTGACATCTGCTGTTGGAAGCTGAACATCTATGGGTCTGCTCAAAGTTCTAGGAGGTTGGTTAAATAACCAATGTTCTTTAGAAGTTTGAATAACAGATATAATTTGTGTTTAACAATGAGAAAATGATGAAATAGTGCTAGACTTTACTTACTTTCAAAAAATTTAAGCTTTGCTTGTAATGTTTTTATGAAAATTTGTCCTTATTGGTAGAAAAAATTTTTTTTTTATCATTTGCAGGAAGTTGGAAGCATTGAAGCGTAAAGAACGAACAGAAGCTCATTTATATATGAACGTGCATGTTTTGACAGAGGACAACTTCTGTGGACACCAAGGAAATGATTTGTTTGATACAGAAAAAGTCAACTACAGGTTCTTATTAACTCATAGTATTCATGTTTTAAAAAAACAACACATTTTTACCTGCTCTTTTTAGTATGTACATTTTAAAGCATAGCTATTGTGATTACTGTGTTCGCCTGCTACGATTTCAGCATAGTTAGGGTGCATTGTATGACACTTCTGACTGATTTTTGCATGAAGGCCTGCTTTCTTTATCCTCCGTGTTCCCCTACATACTGAAGTCTCCAACTTCAGACCATTACAAATCTCATTTTTTTCTGATTTTTAACTTGAATGTATTGTGTAATATCTCAAACTTCGCCCGAGTGGTTACCGGCCCAAATTTGGGGTGTAAAGAATAGAACCACTGTTATCTGCCATGCATGTCATAAGAGGCGACTAAGGAGGTTTGGCTGAAATCGGATGCACGTGTCCGCTAGGGAATGCTAACCCAAACAAATGCTTGCAGAAAATGGATGCACCAGGCCGTAAGGCGAATAACATGGTGCAACGACCCCTCACAATGAGGAATGGATAACGGATTCTACGGTCGCCAATCTGCCTCGAGATTTAGCCACGAAGTAAGAATGTCAGACCTACCATCACGAGGGTGGCCAAAACTTATTGCGGGAAGAAGTCAGTGCAAATGGGGAAGCAGAAATCATAGGAATTATATCCTACAGAACTGCCCCAGTATGCAGACTTAAGAAAGAGGTGGCCCACTTACATCAGCGTCCAAGACAAACTGTAAAGCGTGGCTGATAATCTGAGGCAGGCGGCTGCTTTTATTAGAGAATCCAAAATCCCAATCTAGTGAGAATGTAGAAGAAGAATATCTCAAACTTTGAATATTTGAAATGGATGTTTTAATAAACTAATTTTATAAGTATTAATTCATGAATGAGAGATTAGAAAAATGAACAAGTGCAAAGAAATTATATTTTGCATTCATCATCATCATGTCCTCATCACTCTCATAAAGCAGAGACCAAAATGCCCTCTTAATTCAATCATATTCCTTTCTTTTCACCTCAAACCTAGTCCTATGCATGCCTTTCAGCTCTGCTCTAGTTCTTCTCCAGGTGCCCCACTGCCTAACTTTCTTCTGCTGTCTCCGAATGTGCACTGTATTGCATGTCTTGATCGTCTTTCTTTTCTCATCTTGAAGACATGCCCAATCCATTACTATCATCTCTATTGTATCTTTTTATTGATGTCTTCCAGACCAGTAAGTTCTAGAAGTCTTATATTGCAAATTTAATCCTCCCATGTATACCTAAGTATCTTCTAAGAAGTCTTCTTTTGCATTCAAGATATTTCAAGTTTCCCACACTTTTGGAAATTCTACTAATAATTTTGTTTGAAGATATATCCATCCATATATCCGTTTGAAAAAGAAGTTTCCACAGATTTTGATCTCCTTCTTTTCTCCTGTTCTCTAATCCTGTTTTGACTCACAGCATCAGGATAACTTCAATGAGATTTCTAGAACAGGCTTTTGTGCGCTTCATAAATAATGTTTTTCACTGTCTCCACTATTTCTTAGTTTCACTTTTTACATGGACAGCCTTTTGCTTTGTATCTACTGCATCAGAGTAGCATTGCTCACAAATGCTCATAGCATTTGCTCAGATTTTGATAATAAATGCATTATTTATGTTCTTTTGAAATTTTGTTGTCAAGTATTTATAAATCACAAAGGAAATGAAACACTTGGTACTATAACTTTAATTATTGTTTTATTATATTGCAGATATGACTTGTTTAAGATGTTATCTTGATATGCTGTTTAACTTTTGGTCTCCTGTCCTTACTACTATAACTAGGACCAGCTAAGCAAAACACCCGGTCATCTGCAGAATAATTAGTGCGATGACTAGAATCCTTATAACCTAACAAATAATTTACAATCTAAACTATTGTATTGCTTGTTAGTTGGTCTTTATTTCCAATCCATTAATGAATAAACTGTATGGCTTGTGCCACTATTTTTTTCTGATGGGCATTATAACTTGACACCCTTTTCACAGGGACTTCTCTTCTTCTTCCAACGCTCCATATCGACCACTTGTCAACCACTATGTGTGATTTGTGTGTGATCTGAGCCTAAGAGCAATTGTACGTTGTGCCAGTTATGCGCCTACAAGTAGACCAGCACGTATGATTTCTGCGCTGCTTTTTATTTACTATGATAGCATCCCTAGTGCCTACATTAGTCGCCTCTTACAACATGCATTGTAGGTCACAGTAGTACTATTCTTTGCTTCCTATGCGGGCCCCAGCACCACACATGCGTATCCAGGAACAAATTTGTTTTCACATTTCATCTGTTCAGTAGTTTATTAAATCTCTCTCGCGATCACCGCTTAGACTGATGTACCAGATTTCCACATAAATTCTGCTGTCCCACCGTACAGCTTCTCATATAGCTCGGTATTTTCTGGCCAGGTTTGTATATTAAATCTAAAATTTATATCAACAGATAAAATAAACTTTAAGCATATGTAAATAAATGGGTTACCTGGAGATAATCCTGATATATTGAGTTAGAAAAATTATTAGTTTATGTTAAGTTATGAGAGAGTTTTTTTTAACTGATGCTCCCCATTAAAGGATAACTGGACCAATTTTACTCCCAGAAAGGGGCCCATGAAGCGAAGAGCTTGATACTAGGAGTTAATGTACTTTGGTTGGTATCTAGTTTGTTGGGTTGGGTAGAGAATTGGTTGATACCAAGTTTGTTGAGTTCAGAAAAAACATCCTTTGGTACCAAGTTTGACAGAAGGTTCCTTTTTCATTTGCCTCTCTTAGTACATCTACTAACCTCTTGTCCTGTCTTACATCCTTAGTAGTTATAGATAGTTAGTTTGAATTGCCTGATTAAAGTGTGTTAAGTCAGCAATGACAATGCAGGATATTTATAGTTGTAGAAAGCTAAACAGATTTTCTGTTTGTTGATATTTTTTTGAATAGTTTTTCTGTTCATTGCAGAGGCTTTAAGGTGAAGAAAACAACAACACTTGCAGAATATATGGAAATCATTGCTGAAAACTTGGTGAGCATTCACTTTTATAATTAATATTTATATATATATATATATATATATTTGGTATAAAAACAAAAATGATGGCAGAACAGAAATCATTAAAAAAATTTGTCAAGAGGGCAAGCAAGCACATGATTATTTTTTTACAAACAACCTCAGTTCTCTTTGAACGTCTCAAATTAACTATATGCAGATGAGATATGGAAATTATGCTACAAATTACCAAAGCAACATCAGCTTTGAAAAGTCTAAATAAACTATGGAACTTGAGCTATTTAGTTTTAAAACTAAATTACCAATTTTCAATTTCAATGTTGTCTCAATCTTAACGTATGTCAGCGAGACTTAGAAAATGGCTACACATATTGATGGCAAGTTGGATGAATTTTAAAATAATGTCTGGAAAATAATGAACTTAAAATAGGAACAATTCGGAAGAAATGAAACAGAAATATAGAGTAAATCACTAGTAATTTTAAACATAATATGTGTTCATTGTAATATGATCTTTTTTATATTATTGTAAAATTTGTTGAAGATTAAAAGTGAAAACAATTTGTATCAATATCTGATTTGATCTATTTAATTTTCTTTTTCAAAATCCAATGAATTATTAGTTCGCTTTGCATTTGTTTAATAACTATTCCTGTTTCAATCAGAAATATCCTGTACAACAAATTAGGCCTTGGCCCTTCCATTGTCGGCAGAATCAAACATTTAGGCCAACTGTCTTGGATTTGGAAGCAGATTTCAGCAAACAGGCAAGTCAACTGACTCTTATTCTTCTGTGAGAATAGCAACTAAGAATGTCAAGAACAATGAAGAGAGTGCATCAGTTAAATATATTATGACATACTATCTCCTAGTCTACCATGATAAGTATAGGCTGACCAGAAGCTACAAAAGACATTGAAGGTTATAGTGAAACACGTACAAACAAAGTACTATAGTTTTACAAAATACAGAAACAGTGACAATAAACAGCAACGTTTCAACCAACAAGGCCTTTATCAAGCAAACGAACAAACAGGAGTGACAAATTAAAATGAAACACAAATGGACGACCAAATACAAACGTATCTAAGGAAAATCTGGAATAAAACGAATAACGAAATAAATGTAACACAAAAACACACATAAAAACTAAAGGCCTTGTTGGTCGAAACGTTGCTGTTTATTGTCACTGTTTCTGTATTTTGTAAAACTATAGTACTTTGTTTGTATGTGTTTCACTATTTACCAAGTTTTACTGCAGTCTTCCCCTATTTTGAAGGTTATACAAGAGACAATGTTGACTATATAGACAATATTTTAAGCGAATGAAAGGAAGGCTGATCAGAGAAAATGGCACATAATTCTTTTCTTTATGCTATTTGTATTCACGCCTGATTCTATCCTTATATATGCTAACACAGTCATCCCAATACACTTATTCTTGTCCTTGAAGTTTATTTTCATGTTTCTCGTCTTCACATCCTAGTCCTCTGTTCATATTTCTCTCTCATTCCTTTCTGTTACCAATTTAGGACTGAAACTTATCACTAACAGAATAAACCTCACTCACCTACCACACTGTAGAAAGTGCAGTCATTCATGTAAGACTGTACAGCATGTCTTGCTTGAATGCCCTGGACTAAATAACGTTGGACAAGAATTCCTCCACCACACCTGTCTGCTCATAATACCCTTTTTACACTAGTCTTACACAACTACAGAACACATGCAGATTCTACAATTTAGCATTGGCTGCTCAAGAATAATAACCTGCAGCCCTGGTTGGAAGAAGAAGAAGACTACTAACAGTAATATTATTTTCTCAATTCAGTATTCCTAATATGCAATTTTTCATTGCATTTCCTGTAACATAATTTTTATAGATTCTGACTTTTTCTACCTCAAACAACCCTTTGATGTTAACGACTATTCGTCTGAGGCTGTTGTCATCATCGCTATGATGGACTGCTCTATATATGGCCCTTTTCATCTTTACAGACGGTCAATAGGCAAGTGTTTTACTGTGACAACTTCTGAGTTTTCGCTTTCTCTCTTGTTGTTCAGCTCGTACATAAGTCTCTTCTCAAAAGACTCTGCGCCTTCCGTAATTTGGCTTTCCACACAACTCTGTCATCAGCTAGTCCCTCCCATGTGCTGGGATCTATAGAAAAGTTTTTCATTGAGGTTTTGCAGACATCTTTATATCTGAGCAGTGGTCTGCCCTGGTGCCTCTTCCTCCGAAAGTTCACAGAACAACATTTGTTTTGGTATGCGATAAGTTTCCATTCTTCTCACATGTCCCAACCATCTTAGTCGCCTACTGCTGAGCATGCCCATGATGGAAGGCAGATTTGCACGTTGTAGTACTTCAGTATTGGTTATCTTGTCGTACCACCTGATGTTCATAATCTTGGAGACATCAAGGTGAAAGATGTTAAGTCTCCTCTCGTGTCTTGAGTAGGCTGTCCATGTTTCTGAGCCATATAGTAAAGAACTAATTACACAGGCTCGATATATTTGAGTCTTCGTCTGCAATGTCAATTTTTGTTGTCCCACGCTCGCTTTGATAGTTTGCCGAATGTAGTAGCGGCACTCCTTATACGAGCGTTGATTTCCTCGTCAAGAGAAAGGCTGGCAGTGACCGTGGACCCAAGATAGCAGAATTTTTTCACTGGTGTTAGATGGTCGCCATTTAAAGTGATATTTGATGTCTTACCTCCTGACATAATACAACTGTTTTGGAGACACTTATTGTCAGAGAAAAGAGGTCGCATGCCTTTGACAAATTATTAATTAGACTTTGCAGTGTGGTCTCACTGTGGGCAACTAAGGCAGCATCACAGCAAAAGGAGGTCCTTTGAGAAGTATTTCCGTGTTTTGTCTTGGCTCTTAGCGAGCCAAGTTAAACAGTGAACCATCAGATCTAGTGCGGATGAAAACATCACCATCAGCGTCCCCTAAGGCGTGGTTCAAAAGGACTGCAAAGAAGATACCAAAGAGAGTGGGGCAAGGACACAGCCCTGCTTGACTCCACTCTTAACCTCAAAACTATCAGATGTGCTGCCATCGAACTGTATGCTGGCTTTCATGCCCTCATGGAAGGAAACAATCAATTGGAGCAACTTTGGGGACAACCAATATACTTCAATATTTTATAAAGACTTGGCCTGCTGACTGTGTCGAATGCCTTAGTCAAATCCACGAAAGCAATACATAGAGGCTTGCTCTGCTCTCTGCACTTCTCTTGTAGCTGTCGAAGGGTAAATATCATGTCAGTTGTTGACCGTCTAGCTCTGAATCCACATTGTGACTCTGGAAGAACACGCTCCGCCAGTTTCTGTAGTCGTTTGAAAGGACTAGTGCAAAAGCTTTGCCTGTTACGCTTAGAAGGGAGATGCCTCTGTAGTTGTTACAATCTCCCTTATCCCCTTTGTTTTTATAGAGTGTCACTATCTTTGCATCCCTCATGTCCTGAGGAAGTGTTCCTCTCTCCAGCACTGAATAAGGAGATTGTAGAGGTGGGGCAGCAGGACATCCCTATTGTATTTGAGGATTTCTGCAGGAATGTTGTCTAGTCCTGATGCCTTGCCATTTGAAAGTTTGTTGATTGCTTCGAAAAGTTCCTGCTCCGTGGGTTCGGTATCCAGCTCGGTTTGGTCATGATGTTTCGGTATGATCTGATCGAGGACTGGGTGTGCTGGTTTCTCCACAGAGTAAAGATTGGAATAGTGTTCCACCCATCTTTCGAGCTGTTTGGTCATATCTGTTATTGGCTCACCTGTTTCTGATCTTAGTGGTGCAATTTTTGTTATGTTTGGTCCCAGAGCTACTCTGATATTTTCGTACATTGCCTTGGTGTTGCCCATATCTGCAGCATTTTGTATCGCAGAACACAGATTTGACCAGTATTCATTTGCACACCTCCTTGACTCTCGTTGCAATACTGATTTTGTGTGTCGAAGATGGTCCTTTGAACTTTGCGAGGGTTTATTTTTGTGATTTATTAGAGCTCTTTTCTTTTCCTCAAGTAGAGGGCTTAGGGTTGTTTCATTTTGTTCTACCCAGTCTTTGTTGGAGAATTTCTTGGTGCCAAATGAGTCAATGGCACAGTCATATATGTTAGATTTTAGAATGTTCCACTTTTCGTCTACTCTACATTCTCCCATTTCATTCTCACACAGAGCAGTAAACGCCTTTCTGAAAGTCTCCTTATTCTCTGTCATCCCCATTTTGGTGACGCTGACTTTGGGTTTGGGTGGTCTTCTTGTTGGACTGCTCTATATGTAATATTAATCACATCACACAAAAATTTCGTGCAGTTGGCCAAGAGATATATTGATTCAACACTTTTCCTCATATAGGTCACTTGATCTTTTTCGAACCTGTAACCTAAGTTATTACATCATTGTTGCTGTTTTCATTTGTTACATGACATAATATTGTCTCTTTGATAATACAGATTATAATGCATGTATGTTCCTTTATCAATACTAAATAAAAATATCCCATCACAGGTCTCTGAGCTTTCCGAACAGGAAAACCCTTGGGTCATATTTGTGGAAACGCTACTCCCGAGAGTGGCAAGCAAGAGTTGCCACCCTTTGACAAAGACAGTAAGTATTGTAAACACAAAGATGGGCGTGTGTGAGCTCTGATTACAACTCTTCCCCCTTCCTACCCTCCTTATGTCAGATCTGAGATCATTTTACCTGTGTGTGTAATATATATATATATATATATATATAACCAGTAGATGTGATACTATAAAGTGAGGTTTTTCCTGTTGGTAAAATCTTACTAGTGGCTCATCTATACAAATGTCTTGTCTTATTAGATAATATGCATGCACTATTTGTGGTTGGAAAGAAGCCAGAATAATACTGACTAGATTGAAGGATAGAGAACATATATGTGCAGCTTTCTGATGACTGACAGTTATCGTAAAGATACAGTGGCTCAGGATATGGTGATTTTCTTGCTTTAACATGCGGACACATGCTTAGATTATAGTAAAATTTGGCGTGACCAATAGACAATCTGGTGGCTGGGAATGAGCAGCACAGTGAGCCCTACCGTGACTGCTGTATCATTGAGCAGCACAAAGCGCCCCCTCATCTCATAGCACTGAGACAGTCCAATTCTGTCCTGAATGTATAGAAAATCTACAGACACCCAACTCTTCAATGCTATGTATAACATAACTGCTACATGGCACGAGGCCAAAGGATAAAATCCCAGTTGCTGCTGGATCATTGAAGAGACAGTGTAGGCAGCAGAGAGAGAGATTATATTGTATAATGTGTTTATTTATATTTTATATGTACAAGATGAACCTTCAATGTGATAGACAATGATTCATTATCAAGGTGCGTAGCCTTTATAGGATGTTGCCCTCTTTGCAGCACATCTGAAATTCACTCTGTCTCTTGCCAGTTCACCCACTTCGCAGATGGTCATGTTCATGGTTTCTTTAATATCTTGTAGCCATCTTCTTCTTGGTCTACCTCTGCGTCCTGGGACCCTGCCCTCTGGTATTGTTCTTTCCAGGCCATCGTGGCGCTTGATGTGACCAAAGTATGTAATTTTTCTGTATAGTATAGACAATGATTAGTAAAACTATTTCTCTTGTGGATACTGGGGGCACATATGATAACAATATGTCAATAAATTATGTATATTACAATAACTTGTGTTATAGCGTATTCTCTATTAAGAAATTATTTAGAGAGAATTTATTTTGACTACATATGAGTGTTGGAAAACCATAATTTGAATATCTTTTTATGGTTTGAGTTGAATGACAATTTCCTTTTGTAATACAGGCGATGTCCTTCTGTTCCTGAAATTGTATGACCCTAGAACAAAGTCTATTTCTTATGTTGGTCATCTGTATGTACCGATCTCTGCCAAGGCCAGTAAGTAACATTCTCCAAAATCATTGATAAATTTGTGAGAGAAAAAACCAGAGTTATTTTCTTAGAATAAAATATCAAAACAACATTCTAACATGCATTTCATACCATGCATAATAACGATCGCGAGAGAGATACCATGCATAATAGATAAGTTTGAGACTAGTTATGTGTTTACATGCATAAATATAGTATTACTAACATTTTATCCTGGCTCACGGCTCTTGGTTACAACTGTCCTGCCTCTATTGCTGTCATTCCTTATCTAGCACAAACTTTTGAATATCTAAGAGTTTTGAAATTTAAAAGGCGCTTTCTGTGCTGGCTGGTAACTGCAATGCCAATTGTTGTTTTGTAATGCACATATTATTACGAAAAATGGCATCATTGCGGTCAACATGCTGGGCTGGTAGCCATTGCAGAACGTCAAGAGCACGGAAGGTCATGAGCTCCGTCCTTTCACTTTCTGAAACTTAACGCTCTTAGCCCAGCAACTAATGATGCTACTATTGACTGTACTGCCTCCATACACAACACCCAAACATTTGTGAATGTTCACCACTGTTTATTTTTCCTCAATCCAAATTCTATTACAATTTGTTGTTCTAATGCAAATTGTTCACACACATCATTTTTAACAGACTACTATATCTGATAAATGCAGTGCAAGTTCGTACAAATAATATAGACAGTCCAAATTGGAAGTGTACAAAATGTAATGCTTCTATCTTCATTAATTGCTGAGAAATAAAATATGGTGCATTAATTTCTGAATGCCCCTTGTATATAGCTTTTCATAAATTATTCAACTTTCTGACTAATTAGCAACTATTTTATAACTCTATTTATAGATGAGTTAGTACCTCAACTGAATCGGAAAGCTGGCTTTCCCGTCAATACACCTCTATTGTTATATGAGGTAAGTGAAAGTTGTGCATGCATTTGAATGAAACATTTTCATGCCTGTGATATCTGATTGTGAAGTTGATTGAGCATTGAAAAGTGAAATGATGATCATTTTATTGCTAGACCTGGACTCTCCCATCTAGCCCTAGGCCTAGATATTGACAAACTTGTTACATCACATGATATCAAAATATCTATACAATGGATCCCTAGATATTCAAATATACCCAGAAATGATAAAGTAGATAGGCATATAGATAAGTTGAAGAATTGATAAAAGTGTGTACTATCATTATTTCTTAAATGTTTGTGTATTTGTTCTCATTCACTTACCCACATACATATTATCTGTTCAATTAGTTATATGAACTCGCCTGTAAATTGTGTTCATCTTCAAATTCAGGAAGTGAAGCCAAACCTAATAGAGAGGCTTGAAGACCTCAGCTTGCCAATGGAGAAGTTGCTTGATGAGCTTATGGATGGTGACATCATAGTCTTTCAGCGAGAAGAGGATGATCTGGCTCATTATTCCTTACCAACACCCAAGGAGTATTTCAGGTAGTAATATTAGTCAATATTGTGTCAACAGCCACAAAATCGAAAGAGTCGACAACTTTGAATACCTTGGGGCATTGCTGACAAATGATGGGAATGCTATAAAAGTAATTAAAAGAAGACTGAACATTGCTTTGCAAAAACTAAAAGAACTAACTAACCTATGAAAGGAACTGACATAGAACAAAAATTAAGTGCTTAAAAGACTACGTTTTTCCCATGGCAACATATGGTTGCAAGACAAGGACCATCACAAAGCGGCAGAGAAGATCAGTAATGCCTTTGAATGCAAGTGCTACAAAAGAGTACTTAAAATATTATGGACAGAGAAATGAACAAATGCTTCTGTTCTGCAAAAGCTTGATGTTAAAGAGAGTTGGCTATTAAAGAGCATAACATCTAGAAAAATTAAATATTTCAGACACATCAAACGAAACGAGTGCCTAGAGAAGTTAATTTTGGAGGGAATGGTGCCTGTAAAAAGAATTAGATCAAGACCAAGTAGACGATGGTTGCAGGATGTCATTAACGATCTGAGAATGACTGCTGCTGATGCTGGTCAACTTGCACAGAACGGAGTTTTTCAGGACTGCTGTCATGGGAGCCAAGTTTCAGAAAGGACAAGCTACATGATGATGCTGATATATTAGTCACAAATTTAATGTCATGTTTTGAACTATTGTAAAAGCAAACCTTGTTGTATATGCTCAGGTACAGATATATATATATATATATATATATATATAGAAGTGTTTGACGCATGTAGATGTAATGAAAGTTTTCATGTTGTAGGCATACCCATTTTATTGACACCAAATAAGAACAGTTTTACAAAGATGAGTTATAACAAAAAGAAAGAAGACATTGAGACTCCCGATATGTGTGGCTATTATTTTTCTGCTGCTCAATATCAGTATTAGTTGAACATTGTTCACTTAAATCATATCTACTCATTTCAAGCTTAGTTTTGATTTGTGTTTGGCAGTATGCATTTTTCATTAATTTGTTTCAAATATTGTCTCTCCATTTTTTTAATGGCTTTCTCTTCTTTGTTCTTATTGATACTTTTGGTTGTATTTTATAAATTAGTTAATCAAAAATGTAATTATTATTTTTTGTATTGCTACAAGTAATTGTTACATTATGGTCATGTTATGATGACTTCATGGATGACAGCCTCCCAATAACCAATCAGATCTGATACCATGCTACAGTATAACTCCAGATGTGGGACTTTAAAGTGGGGTTTTTCTGTTTGTAAAATCTTAGCTACATGTCTGTACACATTTTTATCCTTTTGGATAATATGCATACACTTTGGCAGAAATTAGGATGTACATGTCTTACATGTAGTACGTTCCTAATGGGGGCGCACCATATTCACATTCTCGGTGCAAACCTCACAGATCACAAATAGTAATTAACTTAATTGATAAGAACGAATACAAACAACATCTACATGGATGAATAAGGAGAAAGTTTATTTGATATAGCTCTTACTATTTATTTTCAGGGATCTTTTCTATCAGGTCGAGGTGACTTTCTGTGATAAATCTGTGCCGAGTGATCTAGGCTTCACTCTGGATCTGTCTCAAAAGATGAACTATGATCAGATGGCCAATGCTGTAGCAAACCATTTGGACACAGATCCTTACAAACTGCAGTTCTTCAAGTGTCAAGGGTAAGTTAGGGTAAAGAACAAGTTGAGATTGCAACAGTATATAGTTGTTATACAGGTAATGATTGATTCAGTCATCGGTAAACTCTCTATTTTGTATTGAAGGTTGACACCAACGATGATAACCATACTCTTGACAGGTGGGGGCAAGTCATCCATGCAGTATGAAAAAATGTAGAAAATATTCACCATAATAGTCTCATTCTCAAAAACAAAGTGCGGTCTGATTATTTTGAACATGAGTAAATAGAAAATAGGAGTAAATAGAAAGTTAAGCTAAAGTAAAGATACAGGAAAAATTAACAAAACCGATATATGGATCATTAATAAGGATTAGGATTAACAAACCTTTTAACAAATGCAGTATTTTGGACATTTAATGAAAATTTAATTCAAACAACCACCAATAACAGCATACAATAAAAAGAGATTAGGTACTAGAGCCAAGGGAAGACCCAGAAAAAGGTTGATAGACAATATCAAGACCACACTAAATAAACACAGATATAACACAACAAGAGCGACTCATCTGGCCCTGGAATGCAAATTAAAGCTCCCACCCCTACGCTTAATGGCAAGAGTGGACAACCAATTCCGTCATCCACCTGAGGATAGACAATAAGGGTGAAATTTGATCAGACGGTACATGAGGATATTGATCCCAAGATTATGAAAGTCAGACAAGCTTTTGCTCTCCTGCTCACACTGTGATCTACCACTATCTCCACTAAAACAAAACTCAGGATATTCAGCTCACATGGGAAATTTGACTTGTATGACTTGGAAACATGGCAAGTTGCCAAGCTAAATACAAATAATATCCAGACCTTTGTCAGCAGATATCTTTGGTGTATTCTCAGACTGAGATGATATGACAGTTAAAGCACAGACCTGTGGATAAGAATAGAATGGAACCCACCCGAGTGGTTACCGGGGCCCAAATTGGGGTGTAAAGAATAGAACCACTGTTACCCGCCACGCATGTCATAAGAGGCAACTAAGGAGGTTGGGCAGCATGGGGCTAGCTACCCCACACCGTAAAAACACTAGATGGCTACAGAATGAAGAGCGAACCGAGTAAACGCTAGCTGAAATCTGACACATCGCCGAAGGTTAAACACCAGAGCTCCAAATGGTGCTGAAGATGTGATGTAAACACACCAATGCTAAGGCTGCATGAATCAGATTTCCTCATGAATAGAATTTATGGGGAAATCTGGTACATCGGTCTGGGTGGTGATCAAGAGGAACGTACCCATGATGACT
The DNA here is from genome assembly GCA_020796225.1 of Arion vulgaris. Taxonomy (NCBI): domain Eukaryota; kingdom Metazoa; phylum Mollusca; class Gastropoda; order Stylommatophora; family Arionidae; genus Arion; species Arion vulgaris. The sequence continues at coordinate 48,169,796 of CM036757.1, forward strand.
ATAGCTAGGAGTAGAAAATGGCAATGCGTCAGTCATGTCCTGCAAAAGACACAGTTGAGTATCACTAAACAAGCACTTGAGTTGAACGTGATAGGAAACAAAAAGTGGATGTCCCAAACACACCTGGAGGGTCTTCTTGAGGAACTAAAGAATGCTGGACTATCCTGAAAAGCTATAAGAATATAGAGACCGAGAAAAGTTGAGAACTACTGTTGAGGCCCTATACTCCACATGGAGAAGAATATGTAAGTAAGTAGTATAATAAAAGTATATGGTTGTCTGTTGAAAATATTTTATATCTGTTTTGCAATTCTTCCTTTAAAAATATTCATTGCAGTTCAATTTTGGCAGGTTTTAACTCAATTTGGTATTCTTGACAGTTATAGAGATGGGCCAGGTAACCCAGTCAAGTGCACTTATGAAGGAAATTTGAGGGATCTTCTAGTCTACTCCAAACCTAGGCAACCCAAAAAGCTGTATTATCAACAGGTATGTAAGGAATTGTTCATATATATGAACCTAAGAGCTTCATTTTGAGTATAATTTTTCCTTGATTGGTTTGACTGACTGCCAAATGTAGTGTCAGATTGTAGTCTGCATGTGAGTTGCCAAGAGAATAGTAACAATGTGACCTACAAGGCATGTCGTAAGAAGCGACTTGAGTAGGGGCTTAGGGAAGCTGCCCCAGTAAATAAAAAGCGTTGCAAAAATCAGATGTGCTAGCCTACTTGTAGGCTCATGACTGGCACAATGTACAATCACACTTAGACTCAGATCACACACAAATCACAAAGAGTGGTTTACCAAGTGGTCAATATGGAGTGTTCGAAGAAGAATATTGTAGTCATAGCATATCAAGCATATCTCAAGTACAGTTGTCTGAGGTTTTCTTTTTCTGCACCCACTCTAGTGTTGGTGAAATTTTTTTACAACTGGAATGGCTCTAAGTGGAATTTTTCAGTTTGAGCCAGCCTCAGTTGCTTATCAGTAAAACACTGGGAAGTAAAGGTGGGCGATAGGGTTTTAACCACATCATTCATCATGTTATGGACCCAATAGTCAATGAAAAATATGGGCACAACACCATATTTCCCCAATATATCTGATGGTATGGAAAAGGATCTCTTTATTACTTACTCTGTTGTTAACATGATACTTGCCTTGAAAGTTCAGTCATCTGCTGCTTGTCACTCTGCATATGAAGGCATTGAGAAGTTGCCTGTCCAGCTCTACTCCTAAATATGTTGTGTTTTCTTCCCTTTACATTGTCTGTCCATCAAGTTTCAATTGGTACACTTTCTTATTTTCTTTCTTGCTTCTGGTAGAAAACTATATCTGTATTTTGGGTGTTTTCATTTTTCATAATCTATAATATATATATTCCTCTTGTACCTTTATACATTACATAGGGCCTGCAAGTAATTTCTCCATATTGCTCTGTCCTGGACAACTTGCTCAATCTCTTCCATGGAATTGAGTCACATATTTCTTGTCTTTCTCAGCAAAGCTCATTTCAGGAGTTCTCTAGGGCTTCCTCTCTTTCTTAAACCCTTTGTCTCTCATTTCAATGCCTGCTTTGATATTCTTTGATCATTTCTCCTCAAGGTATGCCCAATATATCTATATCTTCTCCTTCTTATAACAGTTGTCACTAGTGGTTGATTTTTTTCATTTATTTCTTTAATATCATCACCTCTCCCGAACTTGTCCCATTTTATGTTCATTATTTTTCGCAGACATCTATTTCCAAATGCATTCAACTAGCTTTCTATATCTTTAGTCATTTTCCAACTCTTGGTGGCATATATTAGGATTGATACAACATTTGAATTGAAAATTTTTAATTTAGTTTTGAAACTATATAATTTGCAGTTCCATATTTTTTTTAGACTTTTAAAAGCTGATACAATATATATATATGACTCAATATTTTCCAGCTTGACATGAAAATCAATGAACTAGAAAACAAGAAACAGTTCAAGGTGCTGTGGCTAAACAACAAAGTTAAAGAAGAAGTAGGTTGCTTTAGATGTTGTTAATGTGTTTTTAGTTTTAGTGTTCACTTTAAAATTGTATTCAACTCAATTTGGAAAATATTGCTTGTTCTTTTGTGTCATTTTGACTGAGACAACCACAACTCTCTGTCCTTAGTTCTATCATCATTTTACATTTGCATCATAATGGTATTCTTAACATTAACACTATTCTCATTAATTTTCATGTTGTGACTACATTCTCTATTGTTCCACTTCTCAAGGCGTTGAAAACATGTATTTTTCCTTCCCGTCATTGTATTCATCATTTCTGCATTGACATCCATGAGCACTTCCTCCTTGGTATCTTTAGCTGTCCATTGAAGTTTTAGTACACACACATTCTCCTATATAATGACATCACTGTGGTTTTCATTGATCTTATTGGTTTCCATTCTACTAAAACATGTCATGAAAATTCACCAGATTCCACAATTCTTCAAATAACAAATACTCACACAAGCACAGTAGCTATAGTGAATACTAATGTTTAGGACTCCGTTTTCAACTTAGGATACCATGACAGATTTTCAAATATATACATTTAGAATACCAAGTGAAAGGTGGCGTAGCTAGACGAGAACTATACTGGTAGCCAACAAAAGAATAGTAAACCAGCAAAGAACATGTGTCGTCACACAATTAGAGACATACTGAGAGGGCGATTGGAGCACTTATAAACTAATTGGCTTGATGTACAGTGATGATAATCCGATGACTAAACTAATATATTTATATAACTTATGAAGGAAATTTAAAGGATCTTCTAGTTTACTCCAAACCTAGACAACCTACTGTTAAAGTATCCCTATCTATTACCTGTTCCTCCATGTCTATATGATAGTAGCCGGTGTGGATAATAAATGACCATGGCACCAATAATCAAAGAAATGTTATGAAATAAATTATTTACAAAATAGCTATAGATTTCTTATTTTTCCCTGTTATTATTGATGGACGATGGCATCTGTGGCTTAGGTGATAGTGACTCAGTCTATTAATCCCGACGTTCTGAGTTCGAATCACACTGTGGACAGTTTAGTTGCAAATTGTTGTGCGTGGATTTTCACAAAAAGGACGATCGCACCACCCATTCAGAAAGCAATAGCAGACTACTGAACGTAATAATGCCTAGAAAAATCACAAACAGCGTTAAAAACTGGGGTTGATTCGTAAAGTCCTGTAAAGGATATGCAATTAACTTTTATTGATGGACTATCAGTTATTTAAAATATAAAATTTAAAAATATTTATAAATTCGAATAGCCATTACAGAATGTTTACTACATTCTCTCGTTCTACCTTTCTGCAGAGAGAACTTGTCCTTTATCCAAACAAAAATGGCAAGGTACAGGATCTACTAGAGGAGGCCAAGAAACAGGTGGAGCTTTCTGAAAATGGCTCAGGAAAATTGAGGTGCTTAGCATGTTTATTTATGTTTTGGTTTTTTAGTGTATTTGTTTCTCTTTGAGTCAAATAATGCACTCTGTATGCTTTGTTGTTCTTTATAACAATTTATTTATGATCAGGTTGTCATCTCTGTATAGATGGCAGCCATAATTGTTCTGTATACTTGTGGAGGAGAGGGATGAACGTAAAGAAACTAAAACTCATGGCTGCAACTCACCAGGAAATCCTGAACATACAAATGTATAAATCTAAAACAAATCATCCCTATAGAGTGGAGCCAGTAATATATGTGTCAGTGTAAGCATATGTGCATAAGAAATTATCCATGCATCTGAGAACTTGGACAGAGTACTAGTAGTGCAAGATCTGCTAGTAGTGCAAGATCTGCTAGTCTCAATGAGAAGTTGATGCATCTTTACAGCATAAGTCACTAGACAAGATTAGACATATTGTTCTGAAGATTTTTGTTTATTAAAAAGTATATAAAATATTCTACATAATCTAGTTTAAAAAGTGTACAACAGGTTCTAGATTTTCTAGTCTAAAAAAGTGGACACAATATTCTATATAATCTAGTGTAAAAGTGTACAAAATGTCTGAACAGTTTTGTGCAATTTAAGAGTACACAAAATTCTAGAACATTTTTGTGCAGACTTTGCTAAAACTTATATTCTCTTTGATAAAACTTTCTGGTGTTATTTGATTGTGATGTATAGAAAATTGTCATTTTGTTACTTACTGTTTCACTTTCATTATAAAAGTTATGTGAAACATGTAAAAACAAAGTACTGCAGTTTTACAAAATACAATAACAATACACAGCAATATTTCAACCGCAAGGCCTTTATCAAGCAAAGGAAATTAAAGGCCTTTTGGTCGAAACATTGCTGTGTATAGTTATTGATTTTGTAAAACTACAGTACTTTGTTCTTACATGTTTTGCTATTGCTACATAGTTTTACTGCAGTCTTCCATTATATCGATAATCATAAAAGTTAGAGTAAGCAACCTCATCTTTTCTTCTTATTGTCAGGTTGCTAGAAATTATCAGTTACAAGATATTGGCAGTTCAGAAGGAAGACCTTGCCCTGGACCACCTAGTAGTTGGAGGTACCAAGTCATACCGTGTTGAAGAAATTCCAGGGGACGAAGTCAACATGACAGTTGATGAGCTACTCATACCTATTGCTCATTTTCAAAAAGGGAGACACATCCAGAAGTTGATTTTGTTGCATGTGAACTAATCAAGCTTTGAGAGAATGCTTGCAGTTTTCATCTTTTTCTTCAGCATATCTGGTAGCCAAAGCAACTTTTAAACTCATTCTCAGTTCATAGTGCAAAGGAGACAGACAGCACATGTTGTATACATTTTTGTTTTCTCTGGACATGGACAGACAAAACAGTCAGTGGTTGACACTTCTTTTACATGCTCAAATTGAACACTGGACCTATGTTTTATCTACTAACTCCGATAGGACTAGGAACTCGATCTTACCTACACTGAGATCAGGGTCTCTGGAAAAATATCCTAATGGCTCTACGAGGAGTGTGCAGTACATTTGGAATGAAAGACGAGCACCTAACCTCTATACCACAGAAATCCCCTTTTTTTTCAAAATAAGATGGCTTCAATGAGAATGATCACCATATGCAAATAGTGTAATCAAATTGGGCTTTCTTGAATGGTAGAAGAAATTGTTAGTGTAAATAGTATCTGCGGTATTGCTTACTACTATAGACCATGTCGGCTGGTGTAGGTGGTCATGGATCTCTCCACAAACATCTGTCCTTAGTTCTGACTGTACGTTTGGCCAAGGTGACATTGGGACAGTAAGGATGGATTGCACTAGAGGATTGGATTACTAATTGATAGGGTGATATCATCATTGCATTTTAGTGAAATATGTGTGCTCTGATCTTTTCTTACACAGGAATATCTCAACGACAATCGTTTTGAATTTTGATGCTCTTCCATGTCATAAAGCCAGTCTGTCCAGATTTGGTATGGCACATCCAATTTCTACAGATCAATTTTTAAGGCTAAGTTTATCTTCCCTTATTCATACTAGTTTATTCAGACTGCAGTTATGCTGCAGGATATTAAAGTCACCACTTGGAGCTGGAGTAGGGACTTTCATCAGTTCCGGTTTGCTGACCCTGTTTTCTAGCATTCCTTCTCTTAGACATCTCTGACCTCTCCTTCACATCTTAGACCTCTCTGAAAGGTTCTGAGCATCAATGTGTTCACCCTGAATGCAATTTGATACTTGTTTATTTAATGTTCTTTTTAAAAAAAAATTTTTAATGTTTCATTTTATATTTGCAGGAAATGTATCAGACATTTGGAATACCATTTCTTCTCAAGATAAAAGACGTGAGTAGATATTTTCCATATCTAATAGTATAAGTTTAGTCATCAGTCAACAATGATGATCTCCTCTAAGATTAATCAACATGATTGTACATCATGATACAGTATAACCAAGAAGATGAGATACCATCAAGTGGGATTTTATTTCATAAAACCTTATTAGTAACCCATTTGTATAAATGTATGTTGTTGAATATTCCACCACCTAATTAGGGATTTGATTAGGGCTAACAATCATAATATATAAAAATGACTTTTTTTTGTTTACAGAAACTGCAACACTTGTATATTGTTAGGAGCAATTTCAGCAATTAGTTTTATGTTATTGGTGGCTGTGGCTAATATTATTTAGTTCTCCTCATTAACAAGAGCTAGTACTGTGAGGCACAGCCAACTCTAGATAACTAGGCCAGACAACTGACTGTGGGTTCCCTGACTTAGATCAGCAAGGGTGGCCAGAAAATATAGATGTTTGATAGAACAATGCACACTTTTTTGCAATTTACTAAATTCTGTGAGTCTATGGTTATTTATTGATGAAAAATATTCATGATATTGATATTCCTTATTGTTAAACTTAACTTGTTGCATAATATAACTTCGATTTAGCATTTTGTGTTGATTTTAAAATGAATTCGTCAATATACACTAATACTGGAATGCAAGGTCATGTGGTGTAGTTGGGGTCTGATTTCCCATAATTCTTACCGAGTCCGAAGGCCCATAAGTTTATAGTTGGCTCTGTGTGAAGACACTGCTATGGTATATGCTTACTATGGTATATGCTTACTATGGCATGTGATATAGAAGTATGTTTATCTAAATATGCTAACATTTCAGATGCAAGATTATCTTTCTCTTGATATTTGACTAGTTTATAAAGACAAGGTTTAACTTACTTTGGTAACATTTTACCTTATTTATGCAAGGAAGCATTCCCTGTTTGACTTTGTGGACTGCTCTTGTCTGCACTTTTTAATCTTTCTAAAAATGTACACTAATGCTCTGGAATAATATCCCATTATTGTAACGATCAACAGAATGAACCATTTAGTGAGGTGAAAGAGAGAATACAGAAAAAGTTGGATATCCCGGACAAGGAATTTGAAAAAGTGAGTTATTTATTTCTATTTCATATCTGTTCATTCATTTATCTTTTTCCACATGCTCACAACTTTTTTACTCTGCTAACGGTTAAAGAAATTAAACATCAGTTTGGATTATATGTTAACTCATTCTCGACCAGACTGTACCGGAAATTCAAACTTGTTTGACTGACAGTCGCAGTATGTGTCAATGTTTTGTTTCTCCAAATAATTTGTTTCTAAATTTACATTACCACATTCAAACTGGTTAATACTTTTTAATTTGCCAGACTTCTTTTGCCAGACTTTTGTGTTGGTGAGTTTAAAAAATCAGAAAGGACAACAAAGTATTGTAAGAAAAAATGTCTGTAATGTTCAACTTATTTATTGTACAACTTATATAGACAATGAATCCATCAGAAAACATGCTTATAATTGTTTTCTTCAGTACAAGTTTGCAATCATTGTAATGGGCAGACTAGAGTATATACCAGAGGATTCACAAGAAGTAAGAATTGATATCAAGAAGTTCTTACCCCATGCATTACAGACAGGTATGTACACAAAGTTGGCATAGACCGTTCTTACTCTTTACAATGCTATTCTGATTTGCTTATATGCAGTATGTTTTATTCTGATTTTCTAATTGTCCATTGCATAATTGTTTGTTTGGCTGTCTATAGGACTGCCATATATTATAGGAAGACAGAATTGATGCATTTGAGATGTGGATATATAGAAGAATAGGCAGAGTTTCATGGACAGAAAAACAGACAAATAAACAAGTTTTAGGAAAACTAGGCATGAAGAAACAATTATTAAGAGAAATAAAATTCAGACAAGTAAAGTATTTTGGGCACATAAAAGACATGACACCATGATAAAACATTTACTAGAGGGAAAGTTGAGGGGAGAAGAGCAAGAGGAAGACCGAGAGATAAGTGGGAGGAAACTTAAAGAAATGGATAGGTTACAGTCTGGCAGAGTGCAACACAAGGCGAAAGACAGAGGATGCTGGAGATTCATTGCAGCCAACCTTCGATGTGGAGACGGCACCTGATGATGATGATGATTGCTATATAATGTTATGTTAAATTATTCAATCGACATCGTGGCACATTGGGCATTCCCATGCGTGCTCCAACCTCTGCTGCAGTTTCCATCTCAAAGTCCACTTGCTTACCCTACCCATGAGAAGTTGAGTTGGATATCTTCTCTCTCTTTACCCCGAAGACGACACTATCTGGCATGTCCAAACTCCTATTTCTCGCAATAGGTCCAGTGTATGAGACTTGCCCATATCACATAAATAAACAAATAAAAATATAATAGCGATTGCTAGAAAGTGATTGCAGAGATCGCAGATAAATCAGAGAACTTGCAAATTAAATGTCTTGTGAATTTTGCAAACATTTTGGTCAGAAAATATCACAAATGAGAAGCTGCAGAAGAAAACTAATTACATATCAATGACAATTGTGATCAGAGGAAGAAGGTAGACTGGTAAAAATAGCTCTCTGATGGACAGCATACATAATGAGATGGACAAACCAAAGGAAACTTGGTGAAGGATGATGGAAGGGAAATGAAAGTGTGAAGTGATATGGGATACCTTGGGTAGAAAGACAGTAGGCCTGCAGTAATAGAGATCACTGGTGAATGCCTTTTGTGTCAATTAGGATAATATGGACATCTACGTTTGCACTAGATTTAGATTCTAGTTTCTCAAATAAAGGCAGCAGTCTGCTCCAGATTGTCAGCCATGCCATATAGTTTGTCTTGGAAGCTGGTGTAAAATTTTCTAACATAAATTAAATTTTTTTAAATAGTGATTTCTGTTTTTTAACTTGTGCTAAGTTTGCTGTATAAGTTATTGTGAGCCTGTGTTGTTGTAGCATTTCTGCAATGTTGTCTATACATATCTTTTAGTTTTTCCATAAGCTGTTAAAACCAGATCACCTGTTGGTAAGTTACTGATTATGTGACAGTGAATGACACATGCTTTATCTTTTGAAATTTTCTTTATCTAGGTATGGGCATGCAGGCTCGACCCTGGCTTGGTTTAGACCACGTGAACAAAACTCCCAAGAGAGCTCGATACAACTATTTGGAAAAGGCCATTAAGATCCACAACTGAGGAAACAAGGAGGCAGCTTAAATTCTAGCCACAATAGTTCTGTGTGCTTAGTATTTCTTGAACAGAACATTTAAATAAGAAAATCATTTGTGTGTATTTTTCCCCCTTAGTGTGTGTGTGTGTGTGTATGTATGTATGTATATGTGTGTGCAAATAATGACTGGAAAACATGGATGTGTTATTGAATGTTGGAGATGAACAAAAATGACTGTTTTGTTTCAGTAGTGGAACAAATCTAAGCTTTAAATTTGTATTATGTTTGAACCCACAGGCAGTAATTGTTGCAAGATGGCCGAAGTAGTGAACTGTAATATCATCTATAGAAGTGAGTAATCTGTACTTTAACCAACAGTAGCACTGGTGTGGTCGAGTGGTTAGAGCGCTTGCTTCACAACCAAAAGAGACTGGAATTGCTTCCCATTAAGTAAGACGTATTCACCCTAACTGTAATTTGTAACCTTATTTACTGAGTTGAAAAAGTAAACATAAGCAAGAATGGAAAGTCTTCTGTCACATTGGAGAACTTAACAATGAAGAAAGTCACACATCTCACATCAGCGGAAAAATTAGCAATGAAAAGCCACATTCAGTTGGGAGGAAAAGTTAGCACAAAAGAGAAGTAATCTCTCTAGCGGAAGGAAAGTTATTTCAAGAAAGAGAATCACTCACCTGGTAGGAAAAGTTAATTACAGGAAGAGAAATCACCTTCACATGTGATTAAAAAGTTAACAAGGAAGAGAAATCACCTTCACATGTGATTAAAAAGTTAACAAGGAATAGAAATCACCACATGTGATTAAAAGTTAACAAGAAGAGAAATCACCTTCACATGTGATTAAAAAGTTAACAAGGAAGAGAAGTAAACTCTCAGCTGGAAGAAAAAGTTAGCAAGGAATATTAGTAAGCAAGAGAGAGCAACTGGTAACTATCTTATTGCTGATGTTTAGTACTGTGAGTTCTCTTAACACTTCACACCCATACACCATTACATGCTATTTGATTACCTACATCTAATTTATTAAACCAACCGAGTTGTACAGGGATAAAGCACAGCGTCATACTGGTTTTTAAACACATATATTCATCTTAGTTATATCTCTTTATACTATATATTGCTTGCTTGTCAAAGTAAAGGGTGTCAAAATATTTGATTCACAGAAGTTATACTTCTTGACGCTTCATGTCAACCACTTGTTAAACCACTCTTGGTGGTTTGTATGCGATCTGAGCCTAAAAGCGATTGTACGTTGTGCAAATTATGCGCCTACATGTCGGCCAGCACATCCAACAGAAGTTATACTAAAAAGTATATTGCATTATACACTGAGAACTACAAATTGAATCAATTTAGATAGAAAACACAAACTGTTTTAGCAACAATCACTAATGGTGCTGATATTGAATGCTTGTAAGAATACAATTCTGGTGATTATCAAAATAATTTGTGGACACCCTGTATACACCCAGAATTCTAGTCTTTAGTTTTAGAACATATATGTTCTATTAATAGACCTCAAAAAGCAGTATTGTGTTCCTTATGGTTATCTAACTAATAATGATAAATACAGCAGTTACTTTTGTTTCTCATTCAGCATAAGAGTTCACTCACTGCAAAAAAACATTTCTTTGTATAATTATTCAGCTTTATCCCCCCATGGTTTCTTGAAAATGGGTCCTTATTTTTGTTCTGTACAAGGTTTTTAGAAATAAGTTTATTTTTCAGAAAGTAGTTGCACATATTTAATATGTTAATTTTTTTCAGAAAGTAGTTGCACATATTTAATATGTTAATTTTTTTCAGAAAGTAGTTGCACATATTTAATATGTTAATTTTTTTCAGAAAGTAGTTGCAATATTTAATAGTGTTATATTTTTTCAGAAAGTAGTTTAAAATATTTAATATCGTGTTTATTTTTTTGGAGAGTAGTTTAAAATATTTATTATCTTTCCCAACACAAATCTCAAGTATTTTCCTACCAAGTTCTCATTGCTTGTCAGTATGTTCAGTAAATTCTGTTATCTGAGATGTATGGTGAATGGTTGTTGCTGGCTACATGAGAAATATTTGTATAGAAACAATAAACAGTAAATAAACTCCCGGTGTTCAAGCCTAAATAATTACAGACATTATTGGGACTGCCTAGAGAGTTATAGTAACTGGCCTGCTAGCTGTGAGACCTCCATAGCTGGGTTGATCCTACTGTCCGCATTTGTTCAAGTCCCCTGGTCTTACTCAGACGATGCATAACGGAGTACCTTCTGAAGTCGGAGAAAATCTGCCTGTATGCTGAGGAATACTAATACGAGTACATTGAGCACACGGTTGCGGTGTAGTAATTTACAATGTACGCTGCTGCCATTGTAAAATTGGAAAACGATTTTCACGCAAAAATCAGTTTCCAGAATGAAACTCGCCTGAGTTGAAAGCGATGAAAGAGAAAAAAACAGACATTATTGCGAACTGTTTCTTAACTAGCTAGATTCAAGAACCATAGACGCCATTTCAACATTCACCCACTGAACTAAGGTTTGATTCTTCAACAGCAGCTTGTGTTGAAGATTAAGATGTTCTTCTGCATTCGTCCGCTGTCAATTCAGACATTAGCCATGATGCCTTGTATTGCACTTCCGACTGATTTTTGCATAAAGGCTACTTCTACCATTTAACTGATGTCCCCTGCCATGCAGGCGAGCCTTTGCCGACTGAGGCATAAAAGATTAAAAATGGCCCACATCTCGGTTTGATGCTTTTTGCTCTCTTGTACAAATTTTGACATCTGAAGGTGAAATTGTATTACAGTTTGGGCAGTATAACAATTTTCCTGCTAATTTTATATTATTACAAAATTTCCCCCCCCAAAAAAGTGGTCACAATTTTAACCAATAACCAACATCATAAGCTCATCCAATCTCAAACAGCAAGCATGAAATTTGTCTAGATATATCAAGATACAGAATACCTGAAAAATGACATTCTCAACTGTAGCAACCAAAGAAATTAGCACAAGAATTGAAATCCCAATCAAATCTTCAAACAAGTTCAAAATGTTATTCTGGTTGCAGGAGAATTTTCAAATGCTTGAGTACCAGATAAATGATCAAAGTATAATGGATCTTTTCTTCTTCCAAGAATGAGACTGCAAGGGATATTCATGCTTACACATGTTACTAACATGTGCCCTTGTTGATTTCTGTTTCAAAACAGAAATAGTACTCTGACATAAAATTGATTTGCTTGTAAATAGGGAAGGATAAACTAACAAAGAGATTGGACAGTTTTTCATAGTTACAAAATACATCCGGTCTCAATCTAAATGTCATTTTCAAGGATGAAACAAATGAAAACGGTTCAGTAACATATCTAATCTAGTGTTGACAAAAGAAGTGACAATAAATATTGAACCCATTTCATCTGTCTCACATATTTCAAGGTTTTAAACCATCACCATTTTATTTCTCCCAAGATTTTGGTTACTCTGTAATTATAGGGTGGGTTTTTTTTGGTGGTTTAGCCGCTATGAATTTGTGGTGCCTCTGACTGATTTTGGCAGAAAGCATGCTTTCCTTGTCATCAGTGTCCCCCTGCCATTCAGAAGAGCCTTACCTTGACTTACTGGAGGTACTTGTGATTGAGATAATGGAGAGTCAAGCTGGCAGTGAACCCCAGAATTTCCACATGGTCACTAACACAAGATGTTAAATCAACTCTGTTATCAGCGACCCTGAAGTTATAGCCGATTTGTTCAGATAAATCAACTGCTTGTTTTGTTTTTTCTAGTTTCATTAATCTCATCCTTGACAAGAAAATTATCCAGTCAAAAAACTAACACATTCTGCTGTCATAACTGTGTAAAGATGTACTCTAAGTTGTAAATGAGGTTATCATTCATTATTGATGTTCGTTTTACATCAGTCCTCTATCTGTCTGAATGCTGTAACATCGAGTGTGCTATTCCAGTAATCCATCTTGTCTGGCTGAATGTGCTGTAACATCGAGTGTGCAATTCCAGCTCTCTATCTTGTCTGGCTGAATGTGCTGTAACATCGAGTGTGCTATCCAGTCATCCATCTCGTCTGGCTGATTGTGCTGTAACATCGAGTGTGCAATTCCAGTCCTCCATCTGTCTGGCTGAGTGGGCTGTTCCAGTCCTCCATCTGTCTGGCTGAGTGTGTTGTTCCAGTCCTCCATCTGTCTGGTGAGTGTGCTGTTCCAGTCCTCCATCTGTCTGACTGAGTGTGCTGTTCCAGTCCTCCATCTGTCTGGCTGAATGTGCTGTTCCAGTCCTCCATCTGTCTGGCTGAATGTGCTGTTCTAGTCCTCCATCTGTCTGGCTGAATGTGCTGTTCCAGTCCTCCATCTGTCTGGCTGAATGTGCTGTTCCATTCCTCCATCTGTCTGGCTGAATGTGCTGTAACATCAAGTGTGCAATTCCATTCCTCCATCTGTGTGGCTGAATGTGCTGTAACATTGTGTTCTTCTTGGTTTGTTAATTGATACATGCATCTAATACGATGCATTGAACTGTTTGATTATCTACAATTAGAATTGAATTTGCATCGCTGGTGCTAACTATCACTGATCTTACTCTCTAACATCATTCAGTGTACAAGGGGGAGTACTACAATATTTGCACTTATATGTTTTTTACATAATAAATTGTTGCAAGGAAACATCTGCATGAAATCTTCTACAGTAATTGTGTGTGTGTATTTCTCTAAAGACTCAAAAGAGATATTTATTAAGATATCTGCTTTATTATTTCGATAACTCATTTTTGTTTGTGTGTTTTTTTGTGTGGAGGGTGAAGTTTTGTTTATTGATCATGCAGAAGCATGTACATTTTTTTTAAAACAAGGCATTTTAAGATGTTCATTTCATTACAATCATTTGTATTTGAAAGCCTAAACATTTGTTGTTTCTATTTGATAGTTTTTCATTGTAGATAAGTGATACCATAAAACAATTCAGCATCCTTTTCTAAAAAAAAAAAACTTGCATGGGGTGTCAGTCAGTGTTGTGTTTGATGAAAGCTGTATATAGTTAAAAGGCCCTTTGTTGTTGCCAGATGTGAGAAATATTTTTGGTCAATCTTATAATCTACTCCTTTGTCAAAGCCTGTCTGTGCAGAGAGCTGCGATAGCATAGTGTCTAATAAGATGAGAATAATGTGTTTTCTGTAAGAGCCCCAGGGGAAGCAATAGAAGCAATGAATATTATCAATAAATAGACAGTGTACAAGTATTAGGAGCTTCCGAAAAAACAAGTTACCAAACACAGGATTCGAACCACTTACCCTTATTTCTTACGGCACCCATTTCCTAGCCTAGCACTCGCTTGTTGTGTTTGTAAGGACACGCGTATTGCTAGGCTAGGCAATGGGTGCTGTAAGAAATCAGTGGTTCAAATCCTGTGTTTGGTAATTTGTTTTTTCAGAAGCTTCTATTACTTGTACACTGTGTATTATTGATCATAGAGGCTAGTAACACTTGCTTAATAGACTTGTGATCCCGGGTTCAAAGTTCCCAGTTGGAATGGTACATCTTTAGACTGCAACTGTTCTCAAGTCGGGTATTCAAAAAATAATGGGCAGTAAAGGCGGCCAGCGTGATATTGATCACGATCTCCATTGTGTGTCGTTGATCAAAGAAAAATACGATCGTATTACCATATGTCCCAATATACCCCAGGGTATGAAAACAAAAACTTTAATATCTGTGAAGTTTGGCGACTCTATATCATTTTATTGTTGAATTTAATCTGTTATACGCTTTTGCATTATGGTATATCTGTCAGGTCCTACAGATAAATCATAATCGGCATATGTGAATATGGTTTGTTATCTGTTAACTGCTCATCAAGGTAGGGTTAGTGAGCAGATGTCATATATTTCTAACTTCTGGAATTATGCTATTTATAGATGAGTTATACAAGAATCCCCATTGATCTCAATCAAGTGAATACATATTGGGGAAATGCAGTATTTTTTGGGTTGAGATTTGGTCCAAATTATGAATGAAAGTCTGTCATTCTTATTCTTACTCATCCTTCTTCTGACTTGAAATTAAGAGCATAAAATGTATTTCTTAACAAAGTCATAACCAGCTTGTTTTATCACAATATAGGTTTACTCTGAAACGGTTTGCTCTGGTGGAGAGTCTGGTCGAACTGATTAGAGTGCAGCTCCCATGCAGGAGACCCAGGTTCAATCCACGGTACAGACAAGAAGTTTTTTTCATAAAGAAAATATCCTAACCTGAACAGCTTTGCGGCGACTTCACTAGTCATGCAGCCATTAAATTCTGCAGGCTCATGTCCCTCCTGTCCTACACCGCCCAAAAGCGTAATACATGCAGTAATAACAGTTTTTTAAATGGGTTTACTCAGTGAATATCATCAGCAGTGGGAAAAAACATTTGGAGTTTGCTGAATCAATCGTAATTTTGGCATTCTGAAACATCTTGTGGCCTCCATTTTTTTTTTTTTTACCGATCCAGAAGCACTTGAGCTGAAAGCTCTTCTGCTCGGTGTCATAGACATCGTAACCCTTCGGCTCGGTGCCATGAACACCGTAAATCTGGGGAACCTGTAGCTTTTCTGCCAGTCCGCGGAGTTGAACCCGCACTTACAGAGGACTAGTCACCCGTAGTCCAACGCGCTACGAACACGCTGGGCACACGGGCTGTGGCCCCCATAAAGATATAGTATCAAATACCAGTAATTAAAAGATACTTTAACAAAATATGTTGTTACTGCCTGTAATACCGCTGTTTTAAGGCAGTCTAGGACATGTGACTAGAATTTAATATTCACATGGCTAGTGTAGTCACCATGAAACTGTTCAGGTTATAATTTTTCTTTATACCCCGACATAAAAAATGTTTTGGATGTTCGGGATTGAACCCAGTTCTCCTGTAAGGAGTCTGCGCTCTAATCCATTCAGCCAGACGCTCCACTGAAATAAATACTTATTTAAGCACTGAAATTAATGTTCGGTTTATAACTTGTCACAAGCCTGTCTGAGATGCTCTTTGTGTAGCTAAGAGAGAGACCAAGATGAGATTCTGTGGTGAAGAGAGTAATAGGAAATAGTCTTGAAATTGTGTGCTAGCAATGTCTGTCTGTCTGTTAGGTTGTTGAAGGACTTGTGGCTGATATAGTTTACAAATACTTGTCTGCTCTTTGTCAGTGCTGAGAAGGCATATCGGTGAAGTAGTGGTATGGTCAGCAGGCAGAAAGTTGTAGAGATAACTGGCAATCAATACCACTAGATATAATAAAACAATGATGATTTAGTACCTGCACTCATAAACAGGATGTTTATTTCATCATACAGAAATATTCTTACCTTGTTCTCAAATAGTGGGTGACTTTGAATGTCTTTATGGTGGTCAACGAATTATTGCTCATGTTATCCACATCCATTTGCTAGTAGTAATTTATTGTGAAAATTTGTCGAGTGTATGCCATCGTCATTCTTTCAGTTTTATACCCATAGAAGCATTGGGTTCAAATTTGCAATTAGGTTCCATGCAGCAGTCCAGTTCTGAAACATTTATATCCCTTTATAGTAACGCCATTTGAAGCAATTAGTTTTATAATGATAACGCTGCTAACCCAATACAGAACTCGCACCACCATTTACGACAAACTTTACAAAGAGCACATTAGATGAAGTCAAGTTTTATTTGAACGATATGAGAAGAGCGTGGTCAAGTGCAGTTCCGCTTCTTTACTCACTAATAAAATGCACCCTAAGTCCACAAGAAGGAAGGATATATGTATGTACAAAACCATGGTCTCCTATAACATAAGGCAGACAGGCTCAGGTAAAAATTCTAGGAAATCAAACCGCAACTGTTACATGATCCTGGTATTCCAGTATTGTTGTATAAAGACTAATTCGTTTTAAAAACAACATGTTAAATCAAGGTTATGATGATTTAGTTATGTTTTACTGAGTAAACCTATTTATGATTAGCTATATTATGTTAAGTTTAAAGCTAAAGAATATCATTATTATAAACATTTTTTATCAATAACTAACAATGGACTCATAGAATTGATTAAAATTGCAAAAAAGCTTAGTGTTGTATCAAATACATACAAAAATCAGCCCCATATTAAACAGGAATTTTCAATTTCCTTTCTGAGCTAGCCGGCCTTATGTTACC
This sequence comes from Arion vulgaris, assembly GCA_020796225.1. Lineage (NCBI taxonomy): Eukaryota > Metazoa > Mollusca > Gastropoda > Stylommatophora > Arionidae > Arion > Arion vulgaris. The sequence continues at coordinate 48,187,004 of CM036757.1, forward strand.
GGGCGCCATGTACAAAATATACAAGTTATTGACAGTTTGAAATTGTTCATATTTTGAATGCTTAACTTTGTCATTATTGCTGTTGAATTCTACCAAATTTGGACACATTTAAAACTTGATATATTTGTCATCATCTGGAAGCGTTGGATTGGCAGCTGTTTGTAGTTACTTACACTAAAAGAAAACATTTTAAGGAAATGAGAAACAAAACGCTAGCCAGAAATACCAATGTTTTGCACATAAATTTGGGACATATAAATACTTTGTTTCTTGTTACTTCCAAAGGAAGTGAAATTTTCAAGCATTAAAGTATACAGAAAAAAACCTTGATTCTCGTGAGTTATTGCATACTGTTTTGTTTTTAGTTGGAATATTTGATTGATGTTTTCTATTTATTATTCATTTCACTCATGTGTTGCCAGGCTCACAAGGGAGCAAAGCATGTTGTTAAAGGTGACTAAGGTAGGGGCCTAGGGAAGCTACCCTAGTAAGTAAATGAAAAGTGTTGCAGAAATGGTATATGCTGTCCTACTTGAAGGCGCAATATACAATCGATCTTAGGCTCAGATCACATACGAATCACAAAGAGTGGTTTAACAAATGGAGTGTTTGAAAAATATTTCAATATTGTTGTCTGTCTGTTTATTAAATGCTCACGTTTCTGTGTTTATAAAATAAAATCCAATTCTTTTGTTTTTTGTACATCTCAAAGATTTCAATATTGCTTAGCTTCTTGTCTTCATTCCTTACTTTCGTTGGATTCAAATATTGTTTATTCAATGTTGTCTCTTGTATGAACTTCACTGTCTTTTGTAGCTCAAACAGAGATCCGCATAGTTTTCTTTCTAGTGTTCTTTCGTTAGGCCAGTAAGATTGTCTCAGTATATCATAGTTGGGTCAGTCTTAAAGTATGTGCTCTGCAGTCTGGGGTGACTGTCCATATTGTTCAATTATCAATCTTTATTTTTATATACATGTGCCTGCAGTGTCAATTGTGTCCTGTTCTGAGGCGCAACATGACAACTTATTCTAATATGCTCATATTTTGGGAGTCGTCCTGTATAAGTATTAGTGGTTTTTTCTTTTGGTGATAACTAATTGGTACATCCAGTTGCACTTCAGCACACCTTCATTTCTTATCCAGTTGATCTCATTTCTGGTATACCACAGTGTGATCTCATGTTCTGGTATACCACAGTGTGATCTCATGTTCTGGTATTCCCATTGTGATCTCATGTTCTGGTATACTCAGTGTGATCTCATGTTCTGGTATACCACAGTGTGATCTCATGTTCTGGTATACCACAGTGTGATCTCATGTTCTGGTATACCACAGTGTGATCTCATTTTCTGGTATACCACAGTGTGACGGTATCTATTGTCAGTTGACCTTGCACTGCTTACATAGTTTCAGAGAGTAGGGTCTGTACATGGCCCCCGATAACATACGGCTGACGAGCTCAGGTAAAAATTCTCGAAAATCAGACCACAACAGTCGCGTGACCTCACATTCCAGTATTGTTAGATAAAGATGAATTTATTTAAAAAACAACACATGTTAAATCAAGGTTATATTATGTGACAACTTAAGTTTAACCCATTCACCCTTCTGAGCTGATATACTGACTCGTGGTATTTTTTACGATGACGCAAAGCCAATATACCGACTAAATCAGCATACATTGCAATATAAATTCATATTGAGGTAAAAATAAATTACGGAATAAAAGGGTTAAAGCTAAAAAATATCAGTATTATTAACATTTTTAATCAGTAAATAACTATGAACTCGTAGAATTGCGCTGGTTGTGTTCGTACGGACGCTCGTATTGCTAGGCTAGGCGATGGGTGTCGCAAGAACGCTCGTATTGCTAGACTAGGCGATGGGTGTCGTAAGAACGCTCGTATTGCTAGGCTAGGCGATGGGTGTCGTAAGAACGCTCGTATTGCTAGGCTAGGCAATGGGTGTCGTAAGAAAGCTCGTATTGCGAGGCTAGGCGATGGGTGTCGCAAGAAATAAAGGTAACCGGTTCGAATCCTGTGTTTGTCTATTTGTTTGTTTCTGGAAGCTATTAATACTTGCACACTGTTTATTTGTTGATCGTAAAATTGTAGAAAACCGTACAATGTTCTAGAAAACACTTATGAAAACCAGCCCCCACTAAACAGGAATTTTTAAATTTTTTCCGTTTGAGCTAGACGGCCTTATATTGCCGGGGGCCACGGGTCTGTAGACCGGGCAATTTTCCAACACTGCCAAACACATTCTGTTTCAGTTTGGAATATCTTCAGTGCACTCTGGACATGTCCATAGGTGCTCCGATCTCCTTCACAATATCTCCAACAGCGACTGACCGTACCAGTTCGATTTTGATTGATGAGCCTACTCACGTACCTGTTATGCTGTTCTTTTCTTGCTACTCCAATCTTCAAACCCAGCTCCTGCAATCTAGTAGTTGACGTGGATTGGTTTAAATGAAAATCTTCTTTGCGGACACACTCTATGAGGGCGTTCAAAATATCAGTTCTATCCATTGGCTGGCCCTCTGATATGGTGGCAGATCCAGCCAGCATGTCTGCTCTCTCAATGTCAACGACACCCATGTGCCCCGGAACGAAGATAAGTGTGATTCTGCAAATTGTTGACGCTTTTAGTGATTCAGTCCATTGCCTGCGCACCGAACCAGCCTCTACCTTGCGGATCTCTCAATGAATCCCAGGAATGCAGCATGAGTGTAGTTTTGTGACTCCAGCCAACGTAAGCATTAAAATCAGACGCAAGTATCTCCATTGTCATGCTGCTTGTTGTCATACGAAATGCACCACTGGCCTCATGGACCATTCTGCCACATGAGCTTGCAGAGAAGGTCCATGCGGACTTTTCGTGACGAACTACCGATCCATCCGTGTAAATCACAACGGCACCTTCATTGCAGTTTTTATCAATGATAGCCTTAATGTCTGCATCCAGCGCCACGGGATTCCTCTCTTTGCAACTTTTGTCAAATTTAATGATGACGGAAAAAGTGTTCCCGTATATTGAAGGCATCGGTATCCATTCTTCCCCATAATCGATATTTGTGAGCCCGCATACCAGTTGAACAGTCTGCAAACGTTCAATGACTTGAGGTCTCAAACATGACCCCCATGAGACTAACTTGAAGAAGAAATTGTGGGACAACCTGGAAGACTTTCTGCTGAGAACCGTATTCATGAAGGCAACTTATCTCAGTGTTTAGACCTTTGAGCATACTAAGTTTTTTTTTAAAAAGTGTCTAAAGCCGAAGGATTGACTTCACTGCGCCGTGTTTAACCCCATATGGCTCGGTCCCTCTCCGCAGAAATGGTACGCCACTTGCCGAGAGTATTGTATATACAAAGCGCGAACTCCTTAGCACCGGCAACAATCCTAGGGGTCTCTGGAGAAAAAATGCACCCATGTACAGAACGGCACGGTCCGGATTCGAACCCACGATCTTCGGAACACAGAGCAAAGGCTTAGCCACAGAGACCCACATTTGCACCATTTTGGTACACGTTATTGTAATATGAAGAAGATCATAGATTGCAACATTTGATGAATTCAATATTTCCTATATGACACTAGATGGTCAACATTTGCAAACTCGATACACAAATAGAAGATATCGTAGAAGAAATGAGTCAATGAAAATATAGTGCATACAAGGCAACAGATAGTCCACGCAAAAGATGGCCTTCAGAAATAACGGAGGCTGTGAAAGACAGGATGTACGAATCGCACACAAGAGCCCGTTCTAGAAATCTCTTCTTATCCTGACACTGTCCAGTTAAACAAGAAGGGGAGAGAGAGACAAAAATACTACTATTCCAGGAAAGAAAAGCAATTTTAAAAAATACTTTCAATATCCACTCGCCTTACGACGACTCGCCTTACAACCTGATGTGCAAGTACGAGTTATGTCGTAACAGCGGGGGTCTGCTCTAAAAGCAACATTCCTAACACTCCCTCTCTCTCTTCTAGACATATACATATACATTATCAAGCATGAAACCTCTTGTATTCAATTCATTTACCAGTGATGATCGCCATTCAACACACTCGCATTCCTCTTAACGAATAAACAAGTGCCCAAGTAATAAACTCTATTACTCATCGCTTACTGGAGAACAGAAGCCCGCCCTCGCAACGTGATAATTCACACCCCAAACTCTAACCAGCTTCACAGCTCCACAAGTCTCGCTTTCTGTCGAACGAGGAAGTAAACTGGTGGAAACTGTGATAGTTTCGACATCTTATCACCGAGTATCACTGACATCTTCTGTTTGATCCCTTTCAGCATCGTTATCACAGTTGGATATATTTCAAGACACCTTCGTTTTTAGTGTGCATTCTGTCGATTCGTAAGTATAATATATCATTAAATATAGCCGATGTTTTGACCTTGTCATAAAGTTTGTATTTCCACTGTTAATGTTATCCAGATCCTGATAGGAATTCGTTTGTGTTACTGTGATGTTTTTTGTTTGTATTTTAGGGGATTAAACCCTCTTTTAACGATAAGGTTCACCTCTTTTTTTAGCGTAAAAATAACTCGTTAAGCTTGCTTATGTGATAACGTGGGCGTATGTAGCTTAAGCGGTAGTGAACTCGATCACAACCCAATCGTACCTGGTTCAAACCTCGCGGCAGGCAGTTTGGAAGCAAACTAGTTTCCGTGGTATTTTTTACGAAGGGTAACAATAGACCTTGCCGTTCAGAAAGCAATGGCAAACTACTGAATGTATAAGTGGTGCCTAGAAAATCAACGACGTTTACTGTGGTTGATGGCTACGTCCTGTACGATGCTACGATTTTTTTATGTGATACCATACGTACGTGTCTTTGTCCTAAAACGCCAATTTATTAAGTATCATCGCAGCCTCCCCTCGGTTTTCTCCAGATCTGATCTGATTCTGTCTGATCACCTCAGATTCGTAGATTTCCGTATATCTGCTAAAAATTATGTGAAGGCTAGAACACAATTATCTGCTTACAGAGAATCCAGCGTATGAGGAGCAACCCTTTTTGTTTTCATATCTGGGCGTCGCTCTCAAAAGGCACTGGCATTCGTCCACAATGTGAAATATGTTCGTCGTGCGTGTGGGCGTGTGTGTATGAATGAGAGATGGAAAAAGAGAAAGATAAAAATAGAAGGAGAACGTATGTGGGTGTAGTTGTGTGTATTAGTGGATCAACAACACGCTACACAGTTTACCGTATTCATCCTCAGATTAAAAATGCATTTATTGTGCGTGTTTTTGTATGATTTTTTTTGGTACGTGTAGAGCTAACGCTTTTTTAAAGATGTCAGCAAATCCCGTTTAACCCATTCGCTACTCTGAGCTGATATATTGGCTTGCAGTATTTTTTTTAACGACACAAAGCCAGTACACTAGCAAATACAGTATACATTGCAATATAAATGCGTCCGTAGGTAGGGACAAAAATTATTGCATGAAAGATTTCAGATTTACCGTAGTTTTCATAAACGAGTTACATGTAACGTCTGTGGCCAGTGGATAGTTACTCGGTCTATTAACCCCGACGTTCTGAGTTCGAATCACGCTGCGGACAATTTGATTGCAATTTTTTTCGCGTGGATTGTTACAAAAGGACGATGGAGCCACCAGTTCAGAAAGCAATGGCAAACTACTGAACGTAATAATGCCTAGAAAAATCACAAACAGCGTTAAAAGCTGGGGGTGTTTGATTCACAAAGTAAAGAAGTAAAGAAAATGCAATTAATCTAATCCTTGTTTGTGTGTTATTAGATCTGCCGGGCAAAATTCATTTGAAAAATTGAAAAATCAAATTTCTACAAAATATTTTCATATTTTCTAAATTACACCGAGAACCATCGCCGATGTTACGGAGTTCGTACAATGCCGCTGAGATCTTCCCGTGTAGGAACGAGATCGGAGCACACATGGTTACTCACCGAAGTGCAATAATGATGGTTCTATTAATAAATTGTGTGTTTCGTGTGCGTGAGTGCGTGCCTGCGTACTAGCTAGCGTATGCATGTGTGTAGTTGCCGGTTTTAACATTCTTCTATAGTGCACTTATAACTTGCACTCGTCCAATACGTGTATACTATTCATTTAGCACAATGTACTTATGGTGCTATAGTATTCGTCATGCATCTTAGCTGTCTGTGTAATTGTGTTCGCTGTTATCCTAACGACAACACACCTACTTCAAGTTTACTAACATATGTCCTGTGCTGTGTAGTGTGTTTTGTTATTCTTTCAGAAACATACTTAAGGCGTGTCCACATTCGTACTGCACATGCGTGTGTGGTTGCATAGTCTCTATCTCTATCTAATCTGCCTGTCTATCTGTCTGTCTGTGTCCGTCCGTCTGTCGGTGGGTCGGTGGATGGGTGTGTGGGTCGGTCCGTCCGTCGGTCGGTCGGTTTGTCTGTCTTTGCCTGCCTGCTTACCTGCCTACCTATCTATCGGTCCGTCCATTCTTCCACCCGTCTGTCTGTCCGCCGTCCACCCAAACCCGTCCGCCCGAACCCGCCCGCCCGTCTGTCTAGCTGTTTTTCTGTCTAAATGTTTGCCTAAATCGCTGTCTGTCCGCCTAGTTGTCTGTCGGTCTGTCTAGCTGTCCGTCTGCTTAGTTGTCTGTCTGTTTGTCGGTCTGTCTAGCTGTCTGTCTAAATGTATGTCTGTCTATCCTCTTCGTATCCTGTTTGACACATAAAGCTTCCACAAGAGATTCCTCGTATAATGAATGATATATTGATCTTCTAGTTAGTTTTACCATCTATCATAGACACTTATACGAAAGGCCACAGAGCCCTCTATTTTGTTATCGGATATTCACCTAAATCTTGTAATACTAAGCACATAAAGACCAAGGTCGCACCAAAAAACATCGTCAAGGTCACGTCATACATCTTCATTGAGATCTTGTGGTCAGTTGTCGTACTCAGAGTACAGACCAATCCAAATATGCATTACACAGTGGCCAAGCTGACCTATTTCATGTAACGGTTTTAATTATTAAACACTTTCTGTCTTCTTATACTCTAGGACACTAGGGTCAAAGTTCACAGCGACGTAAGACTGACGTCGCGTCTTCTTCTTCTTCGAACGCTCAATATCAATCACTTATTAAACCACCCTTTGTCATTTCTATGTGATCTGAGCCTAAGAGCGATTGTACCTTATGCCAGTAATACGCCTACAAGTAGGCAAGGACATACAATTGCTGGTATGCGTCGCCCTTAAAACGTTCATGACTAAAGGGGATAGACGTCGAGATAACTCAAGATAGAGATTCCAATCCAGTGTTCGGTATTGGTTCTTTTTACTCTGGATTCCAAATACTTGTCTAAGTTTTACTTGGATCCACAATGACAGGCTCAATTGCTTGTACTTTGGGTCCACAAAACTTCTGTCTAAGGTTTTGACTGGATCCACAAATACTATGTCTAATGTTTTTACTTGGATCCACAAATACTTGTCTAATGTTTTTACTTGGATCCACAAATACTTATCTAATGTTTTTACACGGTAGAATACCCTATCACTTAAATTCGAACTTACGCTCACAATTAATCACATTATGTGCACATGAATGGTCTAAAGCCGAAGGACTGACTTCAGTGAACCGGATTTTACCCCATATGGATCGCTCCCTCTCCGCAGAAATGGCACGTCACATGCCGAAAGTATTGCACAAATCACGAACTCCATAGTTCCGGCAACAATCCTAGTGATCCCTAGAAAAAATGCACTCGCGAATAGAACGGCGCGATCCGGATTGGAACCCACGATCTTCAGAACGCAAGGTAATAGCCACAGAGAACCCACATTTGCATAATTTTGGTGCACGTTATTCGAATATGAAGAAAAGCACACAATGCAATATTTGCTCAGTTTGATGCTATGACAAAAACGTTACAACAACACAAGCAAGATATTCATAACTATAATAAAAATTGTACACCTTAAGGGTAAACAATCTAATAATGTGATATCTGTTGCGTACATCAAGGAAATGATATCATACAACAGATAAGCTAAACATACCGTGAAAGAAAACTAATAGGGTTGTGTATTAAGTTAGCAATCGTAACGTGTAAAGCCAATTCATGTAGAAGCGTATGTATATGAGTTTGCACTTCTTCCTCGTACGCTCCATATCCATCACTCTTTGTGATTTGTGTGTGATCTGAACCTTACAGTGATTGTGCGTTGTGCCAGCAAGTAGACAGGGCTGTGCCGTGCTATTATACAGAGATGCCGCCGCATCAGGCGGAACGGTAAGAGGGGCGGCATAAGCAGTAAAATCAAAATGACAGTAGAGGGATATTTTAAGGAAAAACATTTCAGGGGCGGCATTTCGAAGACTTGCATCATACTGAGAAAATATACCGCACGGTCCTGCAAGTAGGCCAGTACATTTGATTTATGCGACGTTTTTTATTTACTAGGGTAGCTTCCATAGGCCCCTACCTCAGTCGCCTCTTACGACATGACTTGTAGGTCGCAGTGTTACAATTATTTGCTTCTACGTGTGCCCCGGCAACATACATGCGTGTTTGCACTAAATAAAATTTACAACAACAAAATGTCGTTTCTGTCTGTAATACTGCTTTTTAGGGCGGTATATGGGGGGACTGCCTAGAGTAGTTGATAGTAGCTCGGCCTGCTAGCTGTGAGACGCCTCATAGCTCGGGTTCGAACCCACTGTCCGGCATTTTGTTCGAGCTGCTGCCATTGTAAGAAATTGGAAAAACGGTTTTCACGCAAAAATCAGTTTCAGAGATGAAACTTCGTCTGAGTTGAAAGCGGACGGGGAAAAAAGGGGGCGGTATATGATAGGGGATATTTGCCTGTGGAATTTAATGGCAGCATGGCTAGTGCAGTCGCCGCGAAATTGTTCAGGTTAAGATTTTTCTTTATGCCTCCAAAGAAAAAACTAATTGGCCTTACTGGTGATTGAACCGAGGGTCCCCACATGGGAGCCAGCTCTCTAATCCATTCGCTCATAAGTTGTTTTTAAAAAACAGTGTTGTTCTATCCCACACAACCGCTATGGCACATACTGATGTTGATAACTGTACCTCAATGTTATTGTTAGTCTCTTCCTTTTCTTCGCTGACTTCACAGACTGACATGTTAATTATTAAGACCTGTCAGTCCATGCTTTTGATACTGCGGTTGAGCTGTTCATGAGCGGGAAAGAGCTATTGTTACACTATACTGCACTTACTGTGCTATGCGGAGCAGGTGTGCGACAGGTGTTTGGTTGTCAGAATGGTACTACAGGTTAGAGGACGATACGATCTTTTACTGCTTGATTTTTATGGAAATCTCTCATATACGTCATCATCAGGTGCCGTGCTGGCTGGCGTAGGCGATCATGGATTTCCACAAATCTCTGGCCTATGTAAGAAGAAGCAATAAATTTAAAACATTTTAATTTTAAGCTGTACATTTATAGCTGTGTTTATATTTCCTGTTTTATTTAAATCAAATTAATTATATATTTTTAATTGACATATTTTTGTGTAAAAACACATTTATTTTGTTCAACAGTAAATGTCTATTGACTAAATGGATTGCCTGATTGCATGTGAAGAAATAAATATGCCACTTATTTTTTTTAAACGATTTACATAGATTGATTACATCAGTTATGTTGGGATTCAATGAATATCATTATGTGCCGTGTAGGGATACGTAGGCACTCCTTGATGGATGCCATCTTCTTCTTCTCCGAACGCTTCATATCGACCACTTGTTAACCACTCTGTGTGATTTGTATGTAATCTGAGCCTAAGAGTGATTGTAAGTTGTGCCAGTTATGTGCCTACAAGTAGGCCAGCACATCCGATTTCTGCGATGATTTTTATTTACTAGGTAGCTTCCATAGGTCGTACATCATTCGCCTCTTATGACATGCCTTGTAGGTCGCAGTGGTATTATTCTATGCTTCCCTTGTGGGCCCCGGCACCACACGGTCAGGTGGCTGTCGTGAATCTTCACAAATGTCTGTCGTGGGTATTATTAATTGAGATTTTGACATTTTTCCGTGCCATGAAGTTGGAATATCAAGACTTTTCTTTCTATGTTTTACCATGTCTTGTCTTTCAATGATTCTGCAGTTACCAAGATGAGCCTTCATCAATCAGCATCGAACTGGTAAGGGGTCAGTCACTGGACGATGTTGGAGATATTGCGAAGGAGATCGGAGCACATATGAACATGTCAGGAGTGCAATGAAAATATTCCAAACTAAAATTTAATCTGAACTAAAAACTTTATTTTCTCTTATGTCCGAACAATGAAGATTGTCTCTTTCTGATATTCATCAACAAATAAACCATGTACGGGTATTAAGAGCTTCCGAAAATACAAATAGACAAACACAGGATTCGAACCATTTCTTACGACACTCATCGCCTAGCCTAGCAATACGAGCGTTCTTACGAACACAACCAGCGAGCCAAGCTCTTAATACCCGTACACTATTTATTTGTTGATCATATTCTTTGCTTCCGTTGCTTCTTATGTGGTTCTCATCTTTTCTGATATTCATAATGAGCTTCATCTATGAGTTAACTCCCCACCCCAAAGTTCTGCCTGTTAGCAGTTTATCGCATTCTCAACGTCTTACGTAAAACTCTACCTCTGTACTCAAGAGAATTTGTTCTTTCTTTATTTATTGTTCATGGCTCGCTTCATGTAAGAACTGCCCTAAAAGCAGTATTACAGGCAGTAGCGACAGACGTAACGTAGTTTTTTAAAACCAGTTGTATTATTGTATCTTAGTTATATAAAACTATAATCGACTTGTCGATGTATCGCATGTTAGTTAAGATTTAGCACAGCTCTCTATCCCACGTCATTTTAAGCTGATTGCTTCTTCCATTTGAAGTCTGATTATCGTATAGTCAGGCATAGAACATTTGTTTTGGATGCTTTTGTTACGACTGTATTAGATATTCCTGGAGATTGGTTTCTGTTTTCTCTATCAAAACAGAGTGGTAAGCAGATCTGAAGTCTATTCTCTCTTAATTCTGATCTTTCATCATCATAAAACTCATCCATGCATTATACCCACTTTTTGTATGGTTATTTTACCAGTATATCGCGTCTGTTTCAGGCGTTCATTGATTGCGGGTGTTCTACATTTGATTGTTATGTATGTCTGTATTGTTTGATTGATAGGATCATCATCTCTGCACTTCCGTGAATAACAATATGTGTTCTGATCTCTTTATTACATATGAGGATCTCGGTGTATGAAACCTGTAGTACTGGTGATGGTTCCTTATGCAATTTTTAAGTTGGTAAAAGTTTGTGTCGAAATTTCTTTTTAATTTGTTAACTGATTTTTTTTTCGGGCATCGGCTTTGCAATATACCTTTATCGATTTTTAACTGCTAATGGTTCTTTTACGTTCTCAACTTGAGTACGAGACCTACGTTTTATCGTCCGTCTCCTATAGGATTAGGAACTTGAGTTGATCTATACTGAGATCAGGGACCTTTGAGAAAAAATCCCGATCGCTACACATGGAGAGAGAGCCGAGTCCATTTGGAGCGAACATCTTACTGCCAGGTCACAAAAACTATCTTAAGTTACTCTATGGTCGGTAGAGTGTTATTTATTTCTCTAGTATGTGCTAAATATTGTTCCTACATTAATGTTAGGAAACGATCCATGCGGAGACGGGACAGGATCGGATATGAAGTTTTAAATAAATTTAAACATTATCCAACTGCAATACGACAATAAAAATAAAACGTTCAAATCAATAACAAAATCACCATTATGAAAAACATAGTTATAAAATATGTATACGTACACGTACCACTTCAGTTTAGTCTGGTAAATCTTCTTCTTCAGCGTTCTCACTAGATTTGGATTTCGGATTCTCTAATAAAGGCAGCCGTCTGCCCCAGGTTATCAGCCACGTCATACAGTTTGTCTTAGACGCTAGTGTAAGTGGACCACCTCTTTCTTCTCAAGTCTGTACACTGGGGGCAGTTCTGTAGGATATAATTCCTATGATTTCTGCTTCCACGTTTGTGTCGACCTCTTCCCGCAGTAAGTTTTGGCCACCCTCGTGATGGTAGGTCTGATATTCTTACTGCGTGGCTAAATCTCCAAGGCAGATTGGCAACCGTAGAATCCGTTATCCCATTCCTCATTGTGAGGGGTCGTTGTACCATGTTATGCGCCTTATGGCCTGGTGCATCCGTTTTCTGCAAGCATTTGTTTCGGGTTAGCATTCCCTAGCGGACACATGCATCCGATTTCAGCCAAACCTCCTTAATCGCCTCTTACGACATGCGTGGCAGGTAACAGTGGTTCTATTCTTTACGCCCCAAATTTGGACCCCGGTAACCACTCGGGGGTTTTAGTCTGGTAAATGAATAATATTCACACAATTTCACAATTCTATACCATTATTCTAAAATCAACACTTTGTATTGCCATGTTAGTTAGTTAGTTAGTTAGTTCCTTTCGTGCCAAAGGCGGCACATAGGGCAGAGGTTTTAGATCTCCATGTGATACGGTTCTTTGCTAGCAGTTGCAGATCTTGTATGGTTTTACATCCCAATAGTTTACTTTCTTGTTGGATGGTTCTTCGAAGAGTGTTCTTTGGTCTTCCACGTTTTCTTTTACCAACTGGTGACCACATAACTTGTCGATTTAGTCTCTTTTCGTCTGATCTAAGCACATGACCTAAATATTTCCACCGTCGTTTCCTTATAATATTTGATATGGGTTGTTGGTGTGTTCTATCTCTCACTGTGTTGTTAGAAACGAAATCACTCCATTTGACTTTTAATAATTTTCGTAGACATTTATTCTCAAAGCTGTCCAGTTTCTTATCAATTTTCTTTGTTGATTTCCAACTTTCACAACCGTAGGTCAGTACAGGAATCACACATGACCTAAATAATTTCACTTTTGTGCATATACTAAAGTCTTGAGATTGCCAGATATTCGTTAATTTAGTGAAGGCACTAGCTGCTATAGCAATACGAGAGTTGATTTCTTTCATCGTGTCTCCGTTGTTTGACATATTTGGGTAGTAAAGTGTCAAACAACGGAGATTGACATGTTACATGAATGCAATTTTTATCCCCCGTATCTTCACTCAATCTTGCATTATTCGACAACTCGTTCTGCGATCGGTACAATATTTACTTTTTTCAGAACAAAATTTGGCATATTTTAGAATATTTTTTGGTTGTCAATAATAACAATACATCATAATACAACTGATCTATTATAAGGTTTTTTTGACACACGGGATATGGTAACAAAACAACACTTTACAAACAAATGCAGATTCACTTTATGGCATTGTACTGAAGGCAATAACCCAAGCGTCATGGATCATTGAAATAGACAGTACGTTTCACAATCAATCGCCACTATTATACGGAGTAATTGAGTGAAAATAAACATGATTATTGAGCTGTTTATGTAACTTATTCATAGACGCGTAATAAGGAACACAATATGTTTTCAAATTAGCCATAAGACCACTCTGTAACCGTATTCTTCTACCTTCTTGTCTGCAGAATCTTTTAGCTACGATTGGAGCATATGCCCTCAACCAATTGTGCTATTTGTCTATCTTTAGCTTTCCCTTTCAGCTTCTCCCAGCTTAAAAAAAAATCTTTGCCATCAAAAATTGTAAACACTCGCTGTCTACATTGTTCAAAAGCTTTCCAAACACGCATCGATCTTGTCAGCCATCTACGTACCCATAGACTGACTAGACCAAAGTAATTTTCTATGTCTATTTTATGAACTGACTGGCCATCTTCATTCGTGAGGGAGGATCACCATCATCAAATAGCTTGTCCTGAGCATAACTTTGTCACTCCAACAGTCCTTCGGAATTTCTCTCTCTCTCTCATATGCCAGATGTTCCACCACTGCAACCGCTATTTTCAAATCATCAATCACATCCTGAATACATCTTCTTCTTGGTCTTCCTCTTCTCTTTATCAGGATGCCTTCTTCGATAATGATCTTCTCCAACCCTTCATGTCATTTGTATGTCCTATATACTTTAATATCCTCATTCTTATTTGTAGTATCAGCCAGTTTTCTTTGATTTTGAGTTCTTTCTTTGATAGATCTATTTATTCTCTTATTCAAGATATACGAAGGACTTTTCTGTAACACTTATATGTTTTTTCTACTGCCTTATTAAATGTCAATGCGTCACACCCATAGATGGGTGAATAACAGAGCATATAGCGAAATCAAGGCGTGCCCAACTCTGCAATGACAGAAATTTGAGAAGTGTATGATTCTTGGAAATGCTGTTCAAGTATGTCAGAGACATGTTGTTGTTGAACTTTAATAGGAAGATATCTTGTTTCTTTGTTTGTAATGTAGGGGTTAAAGTCACTTTAAGCCGAGACACGTCCCTTTCAACATAAGACAAAATTTGTTTTGGTTATATCAGTGTGTATGCTCACAAAAATGGAAAATAAAAATTAACTCCTTTCGGAGAATCTAAGTTTGATATGCTCGTATTGCTAGGCTAGGCGATGGGCGTCGTATGAAATCAGGGTATGAGGTTCAAATCCTGTGTATGTCTATTTGTTTTTTCGGAAGCTCTTAATACTTGTACACTGTTTATTTGTTGATAATATAAAGAATAGCGCTTCCATTTTATGGCTACCCATTTGACATTTGTTGTCTTTATGACTGAAGAATTCTTAGTTACATATCAGTTGTTTCTGTGTATCACATTTTTATGTTTGCTTCTGTAAACAGTATATGGACACACTAAATGTGTTCAGATTGAGTCTATCGTATCTATCGTTCAGCATTGTCGTGTAGATTTAATCAAGTTAGGCCCTTCATTTTACGTTATTTATTCTTTGGTTGCTTCTTGTTTCTTCCAAGTAAGTAAGTGTTGATTAGTTTTGTTTAGATACATTTTCTTTACTTATATGTTATTAACTATTTATTTCCACCGATATCAGAATACGTTTTTGTCCTATTTCGTTCAAACACAGCTCTATCTTTGTAAGTAGGTCAGACATAGTCACTTGAATCGTACGACACACTCGCTCATTTTGTTTGTTTTTGTTTGCTGGTGTGTATAGATTATTCATATCATTGTACACTTTAATCGTACATGCACCTGTTTTATATGCTTTTTGCTTTCTTCCATTTTGCTTTTATTATTCATTTATTTCTTCTAAAATGTTGTTTCTGTTGGTCTTGTTTCTAATGTAAATTCCCCTTTAAATCATCATCATCATCAAATAGCTTGTCTTGAGCAGAACTTTACCACCCCAACAGTCCTTCGGAATTTCTTTCTCTCATAGGTCAGGTATTCCACATCTGCAGCCGTCATGTTCAGACCATCAGTTACATCCTGAATCCATCTTCTCCGTAGTCTTCCTCTTTTTCTCTTTGCCGGTATGCCTCCTACCATGATGGTCTCTAGCCCTTCGGGTCTTTTGATATGTCCAAAATAGTAATATAATATAAAGCACCGTCTCCGCATCGAACGTTGGTTGTAATGGAGTTCCAATACTCCATTTTCTTATCGTTCTGTCTTTACTGTCTGTGTTATCGAGTGTTAGGGCGGCGTAGGACAGATAGGACGGGAGCCAATGGAATGTAATGGATAGTGCTGTCGCCGAGAAACTGTTCAGGTTAAGATTTGTTCTTTATGCCCTCGACAGAAAAAACACATTAGCCTTATCGGGGATCGAAACCCGGGTCTCTCGAATGGGAGCCTGCGCTCTTATCCATTCGGCCAGACGCCCCTTGTCAACTAGGGAAAAATCTGAGAAAACGGAGCATTGGGGATCTACTGTCCCAATGCCTTTGAAGGCAATAAGGTGTAACATACCTGTCATCTCACATTTCTGTTTTAAGTATTCGGGAGCGAGGCGGATCAGTAAGCTTACCCAACTGATAAGCTATAAAATTCGACCGTTTGTCAATCTGTTGACATTATCATCCATGGTTATTGCGATGTCTTTCTCTTTCCCGCCAACCTTCAATTATTCCTTCGAGTACGGTCTTTGGTGGCGTCTGTGGCTTAGGAGATAGTGACTCGGTCTATTAACCCCGATGTTCTGAGTTCGAATCACGCTGCGGACAATTTGGTTGCACATTGTTTCGCGTGGATATTTTACAAAAGGATGATGGCACCACCCGTCCAGAAAGCAACGGCAAACTACTGAACGTAATAATGCATTGAAAAATAAAAAACAGCGTTAAAAAGCTGGGGTTGCTTCGCAAAGTCCTGTAAAGGATATGCAATTAACTTTAGTACGGTCTTTAACAGAGTCTTATGTCTTTTTTTATCAGACGAAAAGAGACTAAATCGACAAGTCCTTATTTGGTCACCAGTTGGGAAAAGAAAACGTGGAAGACCAAAGACCACTCTTCGAAGTACCATCCAACAAGAAAGTAAACTATTGGGATGTAAAACCATACAAGATCTCCAACTGCTAGCAACGAACCGTATCACTATGTCTTTTTTTTATGGGACCAAAATATTGGGCTCTTCTATATTATAGTTCATTCAGTAATTCTCTTCTAACTCCCAATCATTTCAGTGTCTCTGGTCTTTTTATGACCATAACATGTGGTCCATTCTTCGGTATATCCACATTTCCTATTTTGTTTTCCAATCGCTTGTTCAGTGTAACTATTTCTTTATCATGCAGTAATGTTGTATATATGTCACACTTAATACAGATAACCAACTCTGAAGTACTGCAACGTGCAAAACTGCCTTCCATCATGGGCATGCTCAGCAGTAGACGACTAAGATGGTTGGGGCATGTGAGAAGAATGGAAACTTATCGCATACCAAAACAAATGTTGTTCTGTGAACTTTCGGAGGGAAGAGGCACCAGGGCAGACCACCGCTCAGATATAAAGATGTCTGCAAAGCCTCAATGAAAAACTTTTCTCTAAGTCCCAGCACATGGGAAGGACTATCTGATGACAGAGTTGTGTGGAAAGCCAAATTACGAAAGGGCGTAGAGTCTTTTGAGAAGAGACTTATGTATGAGCTGAACGACAAGAGAGAAAGCGAAAACTCAGAAGTTGTCACAGTAAAACATTTGCCAATTGACCGTCTGTAAAGACGAAAAAGGTCATATAATACAGATGGAGTGCCATTTCTACGGGGAGTAACCGAGCCTTTCTTTCTTTTCACTAGTCCTGTTTTGCCTCACAACGTTCGCATTTTTTTTCTCGCTAATCCTGTTTTGCCTTACAGCGTCAGCATAAGAAGAGATTTCTAGAACGAGATTTTGTGTGTGCTTCATAAACAGTGTCCTTCGTCGCATCTGTTATCTCTGAGGTCCATCTTTTGCATGGCCGACCTTTTGCTTTGTATTCATTGTATCGGAGCAACATTGCTCTTTGAGGTGCACTGTCTGTTGATAATCTGTTTACGTGGCTGAACCATTTAATTTGTTATTTCTTGATGAAGTTTAGTGCTGATGCTGTAACCACTGTTTTCCTGATGTCTTCATTTCTAAACCAGTCTCTTCTTTTTACGCCCAGCATTCTCCGTAGAGACTTCATCTTTGTCGTGATTAGTTTTCTTCTATCATTTGATGTCAGCGTCCAGGTTTGGCACTGATATTCTTCTTGCTCTATTGCGATCAACTTTTGCTATGCGACTACTCATGTATATGTCATGAACAGGGCGGTGCGCTTAAGGTCTTCACCGCCCGCCCACACCCCCGCCCAATAGTTTGTTTCGTATTATAATGTGGGGAGAAAGATTGTGTTCAACAATGCTCTTTTTGTGTTCATGGTGACATGAACCATGTGATTTGGGGAAACCCGGTGTGCAATGAAGTCAATCTTTCGTTTTTAGACCCAATTTTTAGACATTAATTCTATATATAGCCTCATATACCAACCGTCAGTGAGATATATACATTTAGTGCATGCCCAACTAGACTAAAGTATCATTTGTTCATGTACCAGATGTAACAAATGTGCATTCATTAACATCAACTGCATGGTATAAATTATCATAATCATTAGAAGCTGCCTCAGCATGAAAGGTTGGCTACAATAAACTCCCAACATAATTTATCTGTTATATTGATCTTGCCCTCTGCTAGGCTGTCTCCTGGTATTTCCCTTCCAATTGTGTCTCGGTCTTTCTCTTGCTCGACGAGCTTCAACGTCCCCTCCAATATGGTTTTAATCAAGGCATTGTGTCTCGGTCTTTCTCTTGCTCATCGAGCTTCAACGTCCCCTCCAATATGGTTTTAATCAAGGCATTGTGTCTCGGTCTTTCTCTTGCTCATCGAGCTCCAAAGTCCCCTCCAATAAGGTTTTAATCAAGACACTGGGTCTCATTATGTGTCCGAGATTTCTTTATTTCTTTTAACTTAATTTTCTGCAGTATTTCTTTCTTCTTTTCCAGTTTTTCTAAGACTACATTATTTGTTTGTTTTTCTTTCTTGAAATACTCAAATTCTCCTGTATAAAGCACATCTCAAAGACATTAAATCCTTCTTTCAAATGCTTGTTCAGTGTCCATGTTTCTGGATCAAACATTAATCTAGAATAAATTTAGCATGATGATGAACATGAATGTCGTAGATTATCCTTTACAAGACGTCACCATCAATCACAGTAAACCAGTCATTGATTTTCTAGGCACCAAATACATTCAGTATTTTGCCATTGCTTTCCGAACAGTGAGGTCTATTTTTACCGTTCGTAAAAATTTGCCGGCCGCGGAGTTTGAACCAGATCAGTTATCAGTTATATGAGGACTATCATCATAGCACTCCGGACATGTCCATAGGTGCTCCGATCTCCGCCTCAGCAAATCCAGCAGCGTCCAGCGACCCAACACGCCAGTTCGATGTTGATTAATCAATCTCTTTGCATATTTAGTATGTCGTTCTTTTCGGGCTGCACCAATATTGACACCCATCTCTTTCAATCTGGTCAGCGAGTGGGATTCACAGCCCTGAAACTCCTCTGTTCGAAAAAGACTCTCAATGCGTGAAGAATGTCACTTCGATCCATTGCAGCTCCCTCTGATATTGTAGCCAAGCCAGCCAATCTATCAGCTAGTTCATTACCCATAACTCCTGCGTGCCCAGGGACAAAAATAAAGATGATGTCTCTGATCATTGTCTGTACCAGTACCTCCACCCAGTTGCGTCTCACCATACCTGATTCGACTTTACGAATCATGCTCATGGAGTCACTGAGTATGAAAACACGAGAGTAATTGTGAGATGCCAACCAGTTCACCGCCTCCGTAACCGCCCGAACCTCCATTGTCAAGCTACTTGTGGTCCCACTGGCCTCTCTTATTATTTTTCGTCCTGAGCGTGCTGAAAAAGCCCACGCACAGCGTTGTTGGCGAATGACTGAACCATCGGTGGATAGTTGAACCAGATACGCTTGGGTTGTGATCGAGCTCACTACCGCTTAAGCTACATACGCCCACATGATGATACTGTTATAACAAGACATGAAATTCAGTGAAAAACCATAATGAAAGGAAAGATTGAATCAACAGTGAAAGCTGAAGATAGCAATGTAATCAGAGATGATACATTAAGAAAGTGCATATAGCGCAGCTTGTCAGAATATACAATCATAACAAAAGACAGGAAATATTAGATATCCGTTATAGCCAATCAATGTGCTAGCACTTATTTCATTTGACAACTAACACAAATCACAAGTACGAATTCATACATTTAGCTTGTTGAATGAATGATCAGTACGTCTTGTGAAACCTTTGTGGTTTTTTAAAGATGTTTTCTAATCTTTTCCCGTTTTTGTAGATTTTGTTCTTAGCGAATTTATTGACATGATATGCGTGGGTTAATTTGTTTCTACCTTTTCCTCGTTAGAAATATTGTTTATATATTCAATGATGTCTCTTGTGTAAATTTCCTTATTCATGTAGCTCACAAAGAGTTTAGTGTAGTTTTATTCCAACATGTTAATGACATATAAGAACAATAACGCACACGTAGGGACCTAGAAGAATGTTTGTGAGTTGTAAAGTACGAATGTGGATTCAGAAACACACGTTAGAAAACAGAAGCAGCATCGAGGACCCAGACACAACTCTGGACACAGAAACACACTAATGGATCCAGAAACACACTCGAGGTATCAGAGGCAAACTCGAAGGCCCAGAAGCACACTCGAGGGTTCAGAAGCACACTAAAGAACCCAGAAGTACACAAGAGAGCATAAAAGCACAGTTGATCGCCCAGAAGCCTACTTGAGGGCCCAAAAGCACAATCGCGAACCCAGAAACAAAGTCTAAAATCAAGATATACACTCGGTGACTCAGAAACACACTTGAGATTCCAAAAACATATTCGTGGACCGAGAAGCACATTTGATTGCCCAGTAGCACACTTGTGAACCAAGAAACACACTCACCAAGCCAGGAAGAACACTTGAGGGTCCAGAAGTAGAGTCAAGCTTCCAGAAGTACGTTTGTAGACCCAGACGCACTCACTAGAGGGTTCAGGAAGCACGCTAGAGAGAATAGAACCAGATGCAAACTATCAGAAGTACGCTTGTAGAGTCAGAAGCACACCTTTGGACCACGAAACGATGACACGAAGGGTAATACACTCTTGAATCCATAAGCACAAAGTCAGTTCATGAACTGCACTTTCTGACTCATAATTAGGGATTTAGAAGCACACTCACTGATAATAAGGAAAACAGGCATTTAAGCAAAAGCCAGTCAGAAGCACCATTCCAGACATCCTGACTACACCAGAATTCACAGTGGGCGGTCGCAAGAAGAAGAAGAAGAAATATATTTGCCGACCTAGAAGCATACTCGTGGACTCAGTATTACACACCCGCACTCAGAAATAACACTTGAACCCAGAAGTAGATTTGTGTACGTATGCGCATATACACGCCATTACTGATGAGGACGGGATTTACACAGAACTAGGTCCACACACAAACATTACTAGAAACGCCCTTAAGACCGGATATCATTGCTTGAATAATATTTCTTGCTATCGGTAAATTTCAATTTTCAGTCAACTTATCGACTTTTAAGTGACACGGATTCTTTTACCTGTCTGATATGACTAGGAACTCGATCTCACCTATCTCAGAAAAAATATATCCCTTTCGCTTCACGCGAGAAGCGAACCGAGTACTTCTGAAGCGAGAGACGAGAATCCTACCTCCACGCCACAGAGATGCCCAATTCTGCTAGTTTTTTCTAGTGTAACCTGTCGTATATTTATTGCGTTTTTTCTCATCAGTTATCAAATGAAAATCGTGGCATATCCCAAAGGACGTAAACAAGTCGTTGATTTTCTAGGCACCACTTATACGTTCAGTAGTTTGCCATTGCTTTCTGAACGGGTGGCGCCATCGTCCTTTGTTAAAATCAACGGAAACAATTTGCAAGCAAACTGTCCGCAGCGTGATTCGAATTCAGAACGTCAGGGTTAATAGACCGAGTCACTAACCCCTAGGCCAAGACGCAACCAGTTATCAAAGGACTATCATAATATCACTCCAGACATGTCATAGGTGTCCGAGCCCCGCATCAACAAATACAGCAGCGTTCAGCGTCCCAACACGCCAGTTTGATTAATCAATCTTTTTCCATATTTGGTATGTCGTTTTTCTGGGGCTGTACTCACATCGACACACATCTCTCTCAGTCTGATTAGCGACTGGAATTAACAACTCTGAAATTCCTCTGTTCGGAAAACTCTCAATGCGTCCATTGCAGCTCCCTCTGGTATCGTATCAATGCCAGCCAATCTAATCTATCAGCTCGTTTATTACACCTGTCTCCTGCGTTCCCATGGACGAAAATGAAGATTATTTCTCTGATCCCTGTCTGTACCAGTACCTCCACTCAATTTCGTGCTAACATTTTTTTCTCATTCTCTTTGTCGTTTCTTTATTTAAGTTTAAAATAAAGAATGTTAGAAAACTGATCACATGATCGCTTGAATAAGTCCTTTCATATTTTTTATTTCGTCTTAACCGTGTCCTAGTTTTAATTTTGAAAGGATGTAACTTAGTAAATAACGTTTGTTGATTTTGACGGGAATTTTAGCTCCTAACAGGTACGCCTATATTTAATCTGTTAGTCATTCCCCATCTTCTTCATGTGTACTTGCTGTTTGCACAGGCGACGTCCTTTAAGCTATGCATTTTGTTGAACGCGTCGTTTTGAAGAAACTAGTTGCTCTCAATGTCACATACTCTATACTTTTACATAAATTTAATATATTATTTTGGAGGGTTGGGATCTGGTCTCTGGGACGATGCGGTTCTGTGCTGTCCTCACACACCAGAAGTATTTGATTCGTATCCCGTGTGTAGTGATCGCTGTCTGTTACCAGTGATATTTGATCTTGGTGTAGGTGAAATCAAGGGTACTTAATTGTGTCGGAGTTACTGAGCTAGATTAACTGACATTGAACCAAGTATTATAGTTCGTTCCCAAAATTCGTGATCACACTAAGGTTTAATTTGTACGAAATCTATCTGATGGATACAAGTAATTTTTGCATGCAGTCTTATATACCTCACGACGTTACGAATCCATGTTTAACTAATTGGTAGGTAGCTTAGTTGATGCAAAAACGTTTTTGTTATATAATTTTGCATAAGCACAACAAAATGATAATCAAAGTTTAGAACTTACAGTAATACACAAAATAGTGGCGAATGATTGCAAAGGCGTATTCCTATTACATATTATAAAAAGAAAGGTCACATAGTGAACAAATGATACCTTCCACTTCTATAAATGAAAGTAAATGTTGCGTACATACGCCAATGACAGTCGGTAGGAAACATTGTGAACTGATTAATTCCACGGGATTCCCGATTTTGACTAGCACTGAATTGCATGTGGAACACGGAAATACTTAGTTATAAACAAACTTGACAATCGTACTGTAAAATTTCGACAAGTATACCAGATCAATATCGCGGTAAATTTAGTAATAACATATAATAAAATTCTTACAGAACTAAAGGTTTGGGTGGGCAAAAATACTTTTGGAACGTCGTCACTGTTACCTATATAAAAATGCAAAATCAAGAATTTCTGTCAAGTGGATGATTTTATATCAGTCGGTAAAGATGATCACGAATTTTGGAACGAACTTATAGAACTATATTTTCTCTGTTTAATGTTCGTAGACAGATCAGTGGGTCACATTGAGAGGAAAGAAGATTGTAGTATGACAAATGCCGTGTCTCGTGGCTAAGTGGTTAAGTCCTTGTCATGCTCTTTGAAGGTCGTAGGTTCGAATTCCAACCGCACCGTTCGGTTGACGAGTGCAGTTTTCCAAACCCTAGGATTGGTGACGGAGCTACGAAGTTCGTGCTTTGTGCAATACTCTCGGCAGGTGACGTGTCATTTCTGCGGAGAGAGACCAAGCAATATGGGTTAAATCCCCGTGCAATCAATCCTTCGGTTTCATACCTTTTATTCCAGAAGGTAGAAGGTCGCAGTGCTGACCATACGTCAGTATAAATATGTGTACATGAGGGATATGTATGATAGAGGTGTTGTAGTTCATATCTGGGAGTAGGAGGATGTAGAGCTCAGTACATGGGGTGGGGGTGGGAGGGGAATCGAGAGTGAAATTAGGAAAAAAGAGTTACAGGGACATTAAGTACTGAACTTTCTGAAAAGTCACATCAGAGCACGAGTTGGCAACAATGTCACCGTAATCCCAGGCAGAACTTGAAGACTTTTCAAGTCTTGGCGCAGATATGTCATGCTGGCCATATGTGTCTTTGTCATGAATTGTAAACTATTTAGATCACAACTTAAACGCTAGTGTCTGCAAACGTTTAAGACATGTCGGTGCTTGCACAAGGAGAAAGCGTATAGACTTACATTAACAGGACTGGTCATTGGACCACTGTTCCGTTTGAGAGTGCATTTTTTCCCAGAGATTCACAAAATTGTTGTCGGAGCTACGGAGTTCGTGCTTTGTGTCATACTCTCAGCAGGTGGTGTGCAATTTCTGCTGCGAGGACACCGATATGGGAAACACTGTGCAAGGAAACCAATCATTTTCTTTAGACACTTGGACTAACATTTTGTAGAATCGGTCCAGCGATTAAAGAGTTACACGCTGTGCAAGGAAACCAATCATTTTCTTTAGACACTTGGACTAACATTTTTGTAGAATCGGTCCAGCGATTAAAGGAGTTACACGCTGTGCAAGAAGAACTGGGCACATGATGGTCAGACTGATGAGTGTCTTTTACCAGCAAGACAGGGAAATTATCAGTATGCATTTCCTTCGACATCTGTTTCGGGAAACTGAGTACCTATGTGTCTGCATGGAGTGATATGACATCGATTCAGTAACCAGTAACGTCTGCAATAAGGGATCTCTGTGGTCAAGTGGTTAAACCCTTGCCTTAGTTCCGATGGTCGTGGGTTTGAATGTGGGTAAATGGTTAAACCCTTGCCTTAGTTCCGATGGTCGTGGGTTTGAATGTGGGTAAATGGTTAAACCCTTGCCTTAGTTCCGATGGTCGTGGGTTTGAATGTGGGTAAGTGGTTAAGCCCTTGCCTTAGTTCCGATGGTCGTGGGTTTGAATGTGGACTGTGCCGTTCTGTTCACTAGTGTATATTCCCCAGAGACCTCTATGATTGTTGTCGGAGCTACAGAGTTCGTGCTTTATGCAATACTCTCGGCAAATGGCGTGCTATTGTTTGAGGGAGTGAACCATATGGAGTAAAACTTGATGGAATGAAATCATTCCTTCGGCTTAAAACTCTTTTATGTCTAATGTATATTGTCTATCCCCATGTGGATGATGGAATTGGTTGTCCACTCTTTCCGTTAAGCGTAGGGACTGGAGCTTTAATTTGAGTTCCTGAGCCAGATTTTTTGTTAGTCTGCAAGAACCAGTAGATGTCAACTCATATTATGAATTCTTCTAAACTGTTCATGATTTTTTTTTATTACTGTGTGGCAGATGTTCATTTGAGCTGTTGAGTTCTAACATACTGCTTCTTCTTCTTCCAACGCTCCATATCGAGCACATGTTAAACCACTCTTTGTGATTTGTATATGATCTGAGTCTAACAGCGATTTTACGTTGTGTCAGTTACGCGCCTCTAAGTAGGCCAGCACATCCGATTTATGCAACGTTTTGTTTTTACTAGTGTAACGTTCCTAGGCCCATAACTTTGCCGCCTCTTACGACATGTCTTGTCGGTCGCAGTGTTACTATACTTTGCTCCCCTTGCGAACCCCAGGACAACACGGGCGGACATACTTCAAGTACAGCAATAACAAGTATGTACACTAGAACATTACAAGTGATCTCAAATATACAAGTTCTCTACTAATGAAATTCTATACACACGTTATGTTATATGACAGCGAATGTTTGTATACATCGAGGAATCCCAATACTATAATGATAGTCCCCTTATAAACAATGCTGAATGGGTGCAAGAAACGTTATAAAATAAAGTTAGCCGTAATCTTTCCAAACCTTAGGGTAGGTAGTCACTCACTTCACATTTCTAGACCCCAGTGTGCAGAAGATAGGCGGACCAATTCCTTTTCTCATGTGTGAAACGTCGAGTGTGAGATTTAACCTACAACCTTCTTGTGTCCAAGTTGGTAGGCAAACGCTTATGCATTACGCTAATCCGTCCCAGACAAAGATGTTGCTCTCAGGAATCTTATTAAACATGTTTTGACAAGGGTTTGTTAAATACTTTAGGGAAGGAGAACGTGCGGAAGGTATATTTGTTAAGCTCACTTTCACGAGCTGTGCAAGGACAATGCGGTTTAAGAATCCCTGGGTCTTGTCCGTGAATTCATGACATTAACAGTAAACAAAATATGGGGGCCTGGTCGATGAGCCTGTTATACTCCCTCCCCTTCCAACGCAAACGACCTTTGTAGTTTCTCTCTTTCTCTCTTTCTTTGTTGTTTTTGCTCACTTTTTCTCTCCCACTCTCTCTCTCTCTATCTCTCTCCCCCACCTCCCCTTCTCTCTCTACAGTACCGCAAATCTATAATGGTCTATTGGCCGAGTTTCCAAACACATATTTTCCTTGCAACAAAGCAGCCACTTGGACGGTTTGAGTTCAAATTAGAGTTCCCTATGATAGCTGTTTATTTGATTGATTTATTTGTTCTTATTCAATCCTTGTAGTAGATGTAGCATATCCTTGTAGTAGATGTAGCATATCCTTGTAGTAGATGTAGCATATCCTTGTAGTAGATGTAGCATATCCTTGTAGTAGATGTAGCATATCCTTGTAGTAGATGTAGCATATCCTTGTAGTAGATGTAGCATATCCTTGTAGTAGATGTAGCATATCCTTGTAGTAGATGTAGCATATCCTTGTAGTAGATGTAGCATATCCTTGTAGTAGATGTAGCATATCCTTGTAGTAGATGTAGCATATCCTTGTAGTAGATGTAGCATATCCTTGTAGTAGATGTAGCATACCCTTGTAGTAGATGTAGCATATCCTTGTAGTAGATGTAGCATATCCTTGTAGTAGATGTAGCATATCCTTGTAGTAGATGTAGCATAACAGCACAGCAATTAATGTCTTGGGGGTATATCTGTGATGTGGAGGTAATGTGCTCGCCTCTGGCTTCAAAGGTATTTAGTTCGTACCCCGCTTAGAGTGATGGAGATATCCTCTCAGAGAGAGAGATCCCAGATCTAAATGTAGGTGAGATCAAGTTCTAAGTTCTGTCGGAGACGGACGATAAAACGTAGGTTCTATGTTCAAGTTGAGCACATAAAAGAACCCGTAGCAGTTGAAAATCGATTAGAGTAGGCTGAAAAAGCCGATGCCTGTGTAAAAGTTATTAAAAGATTAACTTAAAATGCCTACACAAATTTTAACTTTTTCTTCTTCAAAAATGACATTGATATAAGAGAAGACTGCAGTAAAACTATGTAGAAATGACGAAACACGTAAAAAAAAGTACTGTAGTTTTACAAAATACAAAAACAATAACAATACACACTCTTCACTTTCTTCACTTCTGTTGTAACCTTTGCTTGATAAAGGCTTTTTGGTCGAAACGTTGCTCTGTATTGTTATTGTTTTTGTATTTTGTAAAACTACAGTACTTTGTTTTACATGTTTCGCCAACAATTACATGGTGCACTCTCGTCTGTGCTACTGAGTTCATATATTGTCTGTGCTACTGAGTTCATATATTGTCTGTGCTACTGAGTTCATATATTGTCTGTGCTACTGAGTTCATATATTGTCTGTGCTACTGAGTTCATATATTGTCTGTGCTACTGAGTTCATATATTGTCTGTGCTACTGAGTTCATATATTGTCTGTGCTACTGAGTTCATATATTGTCTGTGCTACTGAGTTCATATATTGCCACTGAGATATTCTTGTGGACCTCAGAAATCAAATTGACGGGAAAAAAACCATTATTTAAGTAGCGCGCACAAAAGCCCGTTCTAGAAATCTCTTCTTATCCTGACGCTGTGAGACAAAACAGGATAAAATAACAAGAAGATATTCCTGTGCAAGAAAGAGATCGAAGCACACATGATTATTCACCAAAGGGTAATGATGATGGTTATATCAATCAATATACAAAGAATCAGTGGCGGCTAGTCATTAAGGGCCAGTGGGGCTTGGCCCCACCAAAAATAAGGTGTAACGTGAATTCATTATTTTATACATTAAAATATAACCTAACCGAAACCATGATTGTTCCAAAAATTTATGTCTGGCCCCACTAACAAAAATGGTCACGAGCCGCCACTGTAAAGAATATATTAGGCTAGACAGAGTCAACATTCATGACCTGAATAGTCATATAGATATATATATATATGCACATGCACACTTCATTGTCTATGGAAATAATACAGATATCACTACATTGCCAGCTCTGACATTAATAAGTGAGTCATGGACTGTCAATGAACAAATATTAAAACCTCTATCAGTTCTGTCCAATGTTTTATATAGGGAGGAGCATCTGACTGATGGTTGTAGAGATGCGGGCGCCATGTGAAGATTGCAATACTACATCTAATAATAACAATATTAATGAGTAGTAATCACCATCAACAGTTGCCGTGCCGGCTGGTGTAGGTGATTATGGATCGCAACAAATCTATGCCTCTGGTGTTTGCTATCATCTCATGACGGTCTTTCATGCCATGAAGTCAGGCTATCCAAAATATTCTCTTTGTGTCTTCCTCTGCCTCGTCTACCTTCGATTTTACCAGTAGTTACAATGTGTTCTAAACCACCCTTTCTCATAACATGTCAGAAAAATGATGACTGCCTCTTTCTTATATTGATGATAAGCTTTCTCTGTGTCTTGACCTCATTCAACACCTCCACATTGAAAAATATTTTGTTTTCTTGCAATCTAATTAGCGTTACGGTCAGTGGAGTAAAATAGGGCGCCATGAATATACGACAATGGCGCCATGGTGCCCATGGGCGCCGCGCTGGGGAGCGAAGTTTTAGATGTTACCGAGATGTCGCTTTACTGAAGAATGTTTAGAATCTTATGAACTTTTGAGCACGTTGTTAATATATGTTGAGCACACGGAGTTTTTTCAAGAACCCCAGAGGAAGCAACGGAAGTAACGAATATGATCAACAAATAAACATGGTACAGGTATTAAGAGCTTTCGAAAAAACAAATAGAGAAACACGGGACTCGAACCACTTACATTAGTCCTTACGACACCAATCACCTAGCCTAGCAATACGATCGTTTTTACGAACACAACCAATGAGCCATTCTAAAAAAATGACTCACGGGGAAGTGTCTTTCTCAAACGCTCGTTATTTAACTAGACACAGAACAATCAGGTAGGGTTCGTTCCAACAATGTCTGCACAAACACATGCTATAAGCTTAATGTGCTTGTATATATTTGAGACGAGACAATATCGTACATACACACATGAATACACATATAACAAACATGCATACATCATTCAAAGTAGCTTCACATTTATTATAAGATGATTTCAATAATATATGTTGAAAGAGGTAAATAAGCAGAAGAAATCGGGATCAGAAAGAGGTAATCATCCTTTTTTTTAGCACGCAGAGGTTCAGAAAAATAGCGGTGTACTAAAAAAAACTGACAAAAGAGGGGAGAGAGAGAAAGAGAGAGAGAACCTTATGTACAGTCTACTAACCTTCTGGCTCGGAAATATGTCAACATCAGAACTAATGGTGATTAATTGGGTCAGCGTTTCCCAAACTGGGGTCTGCGAGGTACTCACAGGGGGCGCAGGGGCGGTCCTCAAGAGCTTGAAGAAATATTATGATCTTTGATATTTCAAACAGAAAGATACATTTTTTTAAACATGTATAAAACAGCACTAAACTAGTTCCGCTGCGAAATAAAAGAACAGGGACCATACCGGAGTCTAAATGTCTGACATGACAAAATGAAAGATTATTTGAAGTTTCCCGCAATCTGAGAACATTGTTTACTATTGTAGCACAAAAAATCATTAATTCCTGTTCATTTTCATATATAGAAACGTGTGAGGGTCTGCGGCAGCGAAATGTATTTAAAAGGGAGTCTACGGTAATGCAAACTTTGGAAACCGCTGACTTAGGTGAACCATGATCACGTGTAGCAGAAGGCACGAGAAATGATAATGTTGGTGATGATGATGATGTTGCTGCTGATGAGGATGCTGCGGAGGATGAGCTGCTAGAATTTTGAACATTACTCACTAACTTTGAAATTTAAACTATTTATAATTTTTGTAGTCTCTATTCTTCACCAATACTAGCGAGTAATTTCGACCACATTTAAAGAACAATACACAATAATTGGAGGGTCTTTATTGCCAAGTGGTTGTCCGTCTGCCCAGCGTGTTCGTAGCGCTTTGGACTACGGGTGACTATCCCTCTGTGTGTGCGGGTTCAATTCCTCGGAATGGCAGAAAAAGCCACAGATTCCCCAGATTTACGGTGTTCGTGGCACCACCGAACCGAAGGGTTACGATGTCCATGGCACCGAGCCGAAGAACTGAAAAGCTCAAGTGCTTCTGGATCGGAAAAATAAAAAATAGCGAAGTGGTTAAGTCGTTTGCCTGTTGTTCTGAAGCGAAGTGGTTAAGTCGTTTGTCTGTTGTTCTGAAGCGAAGTGGTTAAGTCGTTTGTCTGTTGTTCTGAAGCGAAGTGGTTAAGTCGTTTGTCTGTTGTTCTGAAGCGAAGTGGTTAAGTCGTTTGTCTGTTGTTCTGAAGCGAAGTGGTTAAGTCGTTTGTCTGTTGTTCTGAAGCGAAGTGGTTAAGTCGTTTGTCTGTTGTTCTGAAGCGAAGTGGTTAAGTCGTTTGTTTGTTGTTCTGAAGCGAAGTGGTTAAGTCGTTTGTCTGTTGTTCTGAAGCGAAGTGGTTAAGTCGTTTGTCTGTTGTTCTGAAGCGAAGTGGTTAAGTCGTTTGCCTGTTGTTCTGAAGGTTGTGAGTTCCAATTCGGACCGAGTCGCATGTGCAACATTTTTCAGGATATCCTTAGATTGTTGATGAAGCTAAGAAGTTCATTCTTTGTGCAACACTCTCGGCAGATTGCGTGCCATTTTTCCGACAGGAAGAAACCGTGTGGGAAACCTGGTCAATGAGGTCAATCCTTCGACTATATATTTTTTAAAGACACAGTTTCATTACATCGTCTGGTAAATGAGGGAAAACGTTTGGAACTGAATTATGACACAAATCCAACACTAAATGTAATGGTATCACCATAATCATATGCTAATGATATGTCTACATAGTTGGTAACACTGCGCTTAGTATGTTCAATATTACAAGCAACAGGGAAAGGCTCCGAGTGGTTACCGGGGCCAAAATTTGGGGTGTAAAGAATAGAATCACTGTTACCTGCCACGCATGTCGTAAGAGGCGACTAAGGAGGTTTGGCTGAAATCGGATGCATGTGTCCTAAACGTGTAGAAGTCTTATGCGTTTAGGGGCCTACCAAACCAATGTGCAACGTATACACGTTCTTGGCAAAGATCAAACATATCACAAAGAGTGATTAAAATTGGTTGTAAAGAACGAACGCAAAGAAGAAGAAGAAGAAAGACAAGCAACAGGGAAAGGACAACGCGGAATAGACAACGTGAAAGGACAAATGGGAAACGGGAAAAGTACAAAGACGAAATGTCGCATTGGTATGCTCTGTGCTTGTAAACATTTAACTTCGTGTTTCGATTTGTCTTTATGTAAAACATGTTTAACTGGTATACCTCTGTGTTATTC
This sequence comes from Arion vulgaris, assembly GCA_020796225.1. Taxonomy (NCBI): domain Eukaryota; kingdom Metazoa; phylum Mollusca; class Gastropoda; order Stylommatophora; family Arionidae; genus Arion; species Arion vulgaris. The sequence goes on from CM036757.1 coordinate 48,218,295, forward strand.
GTATTTCGTTACAATTAGATCCATAGTAGTGTAATAAATGTTTTGTAGGTATCAACTCTCATTGTTTAATAACACATTGGGATCAATGATATCGATCATAGTGTTCTATATCACATGTGTGATTTGTGATCAAGATACCAATTCCAGTTCTGATAGTTACTGGTATACAGCATGGAACCCTAGTGCTCTACACTACAACTAGAAATTTCTATCACGATCAACTATTCGTTAGCAAATTATTCAAAATATAGTTCTGGACACTAAGTTAACTGGTGATTGACAGCATGGATGCCAATTACTATTCTTCATTGACACCTGCAAGTTTAATCATGCACCATAAGCACAGATAAGAGAAGATGGAGATATGTTGGACACACTTTGAGGAGAAATGATCAACGAATATCAAAACAGGCACTGAAGTGGAATGCAAAGGGTTCAAGAAAGAGAGGACGACATCAGGAGACCCTGAAACGAACTTTGCTAAGAGAGGCAAGAAATATCGGTCTCAGTTCCATGGAGGAGATTGAGCGAGTTGCCCAGGATAGAGCGGTATGGAGAAATTACTTGCAGGTCCTATGTAAGGTATAACGGTACGAGAGGAATTATTATTATTATTATTATAAGCACAGATAATATTCAAATGTTTGGCCAGAGACAGGCTGACATGGGAAACGGCAGTGAGGGATGTCTCAAAGAAGAGAAGAGAAACGCCATTACAAATTGAAGCAAAAGAGAGTACAAATGGCAGAGAGACCATCCTGTACATCAGCTTCAGTCACCAGTTTCACTTGCAACAACTGTGGCAAGGATTGCCACTCTAGAATAGGCCACACTAGCCACAACAGACGACGTGACTCAGAGCCCAGAACACACTACGTGACACAAAACCTCTTGTCACCCTAGACAAACGGAGACAAAGAGACTGATGATGAGAATTAGTAATTTTTTCCCTCCGAAAAACTTTTTATGATCGAGTAAATGTTTTTTTTCGATTCTTTCGTAAATTTCACACATTTTAAATGTTTTTTCAAGAATTTTAAATTTTACAAGGGGCACTGTGGGAATGGGAAGAGTGTGGTCTTGTCGATCAAGGATAACTAATTCTATCAACATGTTGGGAATTAAATCTGTTTAACCTTCTGTTCTTCTGAAAGGCAAAAGAGCAAATACCACGCTGTTAGTTTACAAATCGATAATAATTTTCCGCACACTCATCTCACATCACGTGTGTTGCTGTGTACACACACACACACACGCACACAAACACACGCTTTCTCAAGAACAGGTCGGTTAAACGAGTCACCGCTCTGTACGTTTCATAATTTACAAAAACCGGTCGGTTAGACGAGTATTCTCTTTGTACATTTCATAAACAAAGCAACAACAAACAAAAAAAGCCGGTTGAACGAGTATTCTATCTGCACGTTTTATGAACACATAAAAAGCAGGTCGTTTAGACGAGTCTTCTATCTTTTATTTGTCGTGAACAAATAAACAGACAGAGAGAAAGTACAACAAATATTCGAAAGGAAATTACTTACATACAGTCTGAAACAAAGTAAAGACAAGTCTAAAGACAAAGTGTTGACTTGATTGCACCGAATTTCCTCAACAAACAGTAGTCTGTTGAGATAAACAAACAGCAGTCTGTTGAGATAAGAAAACAGCAGTCTGTCGAGATGAGCACACAACAGTCTGTTGAGATAAACAAACAGCAGTCTGTTGAGATAAACAAACAGCAGTCTGTCGAGATGAACAAACAGCAGTTTGTTGAGATAAACAAACAGCAGTCTGTTGAGATAAACAAACAGCAGTCTGTTGAGATAAACAAACAGCAGTCTGTTGAGATAAACAAACATCAGTCTGTTGAGATGAACAAACAACAGTCTGTTGAGATGAACAAACGTCTGTTGAGATGAACAAACAACAGTCTGTTGAGATAAACAAACAACAGTCTGTTGAGATAAACAAACAGCAGCCTGTCGAGATAAGCAAACAGGGCGTGAAACATAAAGTCTTGAAAATCTATTTCAACCAATATTTGTCGCAGAGACGGCACACCATCTGATCTGATCACTCTACACAACGGCACTGCATCGATACCAGACTTGCAAAACAACCATGTTTCTTGGACGTTGTATCGAAGACAGGGTTTAAGCAAAGCGATGTCTGGCTGCCAACATTTCTGAAATACTTTTCTGGTGCCAATGTCTGTGTGTTCACCCTGGCAGTCGTAAGCCAAAAATTATGGGATGAAATCAGTCTCTCCCATTCTATTTAAGTCTTTTATTCTTACTCTCTCTCTCTTTCTCTCTCTCTCTCTCTTTCTCTCTTTCTTCTCCCACCCCAGTATAATTTTATCCTGACCAGACACAGAAAACCCTGGCCTCATTTTGACAGAAATCAATACTTACGTCCAAGGTTCAACAACAGGATAAATGCCAATTTTTTCTTCTTATTTTTCTGCTACTGCTACTACTTCTATTACTGCTACTACTATTACTGCTACTACTTCTATTACTGCTATTACTTCTATTACTGCTACTACTTCTATTACTGCTACTACTTCTATTACTGCTATTACTTCTATTACTGCTACTACTTCTATTACTGCTACTACTTCTGCTACTGCATACTTATACGCTCTCTCATTACTGACTACTTCTGACTACTTCTATTACTGCAACTACTTCATTACTGCTACTACTTCTATTACTGCACTACTTCTTTACTGCTACTACTTGTACTGCATATCATTACTGCTACTACTTCTATTACTGCACTACTCTGACTGCTACTCTCTATTACTGCTACTACTTCTATTACTGCTACTACTGCAACTACTTCTATTACTTCTACTACTTCTGGTACTGCTACTACTTCTATTACTGCTACTACTTCTATTACGCTACTGCTTCATTACTGCACACTCTCTGCACTACATTCTGCACTACTTCTATGTACTGCTACTACTTCTATTACTGCTACTACTTCATTACTGCTACTACTTCTGTACTGCTACTACTTCTGGTACTGCAACTACATCTTTACTGCTACTACTTCTATTACTGCTACTACTTCTATTACTGCTACTACTTCTTTTACTGCTACTACTTCTGCTACTGCAACTACTTCTAGTACTGCTACTACTTCTCATTACTGCTAACTACTTCTATACTGCTACTACTTCTATTACTGCACTACTTCTATTACTGCAACTCTTACTCTATTACTGCTACTACTTCTATTACTGCAACTACTTCTGTACTGCAACTACTTACTATACTGCAACTACTTCTATTACTGCTAACTACTTCTATTACTGCAACTACTTCTATTACTGCATACTACTTCTATTACTGCAAATACTTCTATTACTGCAACTACTTCTGACTGCTACTACTTCTATTACTGCTACTACTTCTATTACTGCTACTACTTCTTTTACTGCTACTACTTCTATTACTGCAACTCATCTGGTACTGCAACTACTTCTATACTGCTACTACTTCTATTACTGCTACTACTTCTATTACTGCACTACTTCTATTACTGCTACTACTTCTATTACTGCACTACTTCTGGTACTGCTACTACTTCTATTACTGCAACTACTTCTATTACTGCAACTACTTCTATACTGCACTACTTCTATTACTGCAACTACTTCTATTACTGCAACTACTTCTATTACTGCAACTACTTCTATTACTGCAACTACTTCTATTACTGCAACTATCTGATTCTGGTACTGCTACTACTTCTATACTGCTACTACTTATTACGCTACTCTTTATCTGCAACTACTCTATTAGCAACTACTTCTATACTGCAACTACTCATTCTGCAACTACTTACTTACTGCAACTATTGATTCTATTGCTACTACTACTACTACTACCGCATGCTACTACTATTGCAGCTATCCCTATTACTGCTACAACTACCCTACTATACTACTACTACAAATATTGCTCAATTGCTGCTACTACTACCACTACTACTGATGCTGTTACTATAATGCTACTATTGCTACTACTATTACTACTACCACCGCCGCTACTTTTACTACTATTACCACTACTACTACTACTACAACCACTACTGCAACTATTGCTACTACTACTACTACAACTACTACATGCTTGCATTGCTACTACTATTACTACTACCGCCCACTACTACTACTACTACTACTACTACTCATGTGACTACTACTACTAATGCAGCTATTTGCTCTACTACTACTACATTACTACTCACTACTCACTCTCCACCCTACTACAACAACTGCAACAACTAGTACTACCACAACTACTACTACTTATACAGTTCTGAAGAAATGACACGTCACCTGTCGAGAGTATTGCACAGAGTATTCAAAAACTAGATGAGACTGCAGTAAAACTATTTGATTGGCAAAACACGTAATCACAAAAGTACTGTAGTTTTACAAATTAGAAAACAATGACAAAATACAGCAACGTTTCGACCAACAAGGCCTTTATCAAGCAAACGAACAACAAGAGTGACAAATTAAAAAAAAACAAATGGACGACCAAAAACAAATGTTTCTAATGAAAATCTGGGAATAAAAACGAATAACGAAATAAATGTAATACAAAAACACACATAAAAACTAGAAATAGAAAGGAAGAGAAACAATGAAAATCTAGTAAATATATAACTTGAATACATGCAACATATACCCATATAGATTACAAGGCATGGGAAGAGAAAGTACTAAGAAGCATAGGAATGTAATACGTTGAGCCCACGTGGTCGCAATGTACCATACAAAGAAATCAACCGATTCTCCAGAGCAAATCGACTGCGATCATCCGAGGAACACGATCGGATGGCTGTGACCTGGACATCGTGAGCTCCTAAATGGCCAGTATCATTGAAATGGGTGGCTACAGGGTCACAGAGCATTGGCGTATGTCGCGCAAGTGTTGGGTGAATCGGTCACTGAGCCTCTTGCCTGTCTCGCCGATATAAGCCTTGTTACACCGCTTTCAGATAATGGCATAGATAAGATTACGGGACTCGCATGTGAAACCATTGTCAATAAGAAACGTGGCTAAAGAAAAAGATACAGTACGCGTCTGTATCACATAAGCACACGTGTTGCAACGCCGACGCCACACTGGACAGTGCCAAAATGAGTCTGGATATTGGACTTAAGGCGACTGTGTACCAACATATCCTTAAGACTTCTGTCCCGTCTGTAAACCACCAAAGGATAGTTGGGAAGACATAACGGGTCTCAGGATCTGACTTAAGGATAGACAGATGACGGAATAAAACATTTTTACCAGTGAACTATGGGGGTGAAAAGTTAAGATAAGTTTTACTCTGTCAGAGTTAGTGGTCCTATGCTGGTTGGTAGAGCCTGCTGGCGAGTGATTTTCTGAACTCGATGCATAGCCCAGACAAGCACCCTCTCCGGGTATAGGCGCCTGCGAAAGAAATCAAGCATCTCGCGAGCTCTCTCAAGAAAATCATCGTCCTCGCTACAAAGGCGACGAAGGCGCAAGAGCTGCGAGAATGGCAAAGAGTCACGACAATCCCGGGGATGGGAAGAACTATAAAGGAGAAAACTATGTGCATCAGTAGGCTTGTAATATACTGATGTAGTGATAGTGTATCTTTTCCTTTAGCCACGTTTCTTATTGACAATGGTTTCACATGCGAGTCCCGTAATCTTATCTATGCCATTATATGTAAGCGGTGTAACAAGGCTTACATCGGCGAAACAAGCAAGAGGCTCAGTGACCGATTCGCCCAACACTTGCGCGACATACGCCAATGCTCTGTGACCCCTGCAGCCACCCATTTCAATGATACTGGCCATTTAGGAGCTCACGATGGCCAGGTCACAGCCATCCGATCGTGTTCCTCGGATGATCGCAGTCGATTTGCTCTGGAGAATCGGTTGATTTCTTTGTATGGTACCTTGCGACCACGTGGGCTCAACGTATTACATTCCTATGCTTCTTAGTACTTTCTCTTCCCATGCCTTGTAATCTATATGGGTATATGTTGCATATATTCAAGTTATATATTTGCTAGATTTTTCATTGTTTCTCTTCCGTTCTATTTCTAGTTTTTATGTGTGTTTTTGTGTTACATTTATTTCGTTATTCGTTTTTATTTCCAGATTTTCGTTTTTATTCCCAGATTTTCATTAGAAACGTTTGTTTTTGGTCGTCCATTTTTTTTAAAAAATTTGTCACTCCTGTTGTTCCGTTTGCTTGATAAAGGCCTTGTTGGTCGAAACTTTGCTGTATTTTGTCATTGTTTTTTTAATTTGTAAAACTACAGTATTTTGTGATTACGTGTTTTGCCAATCAAATAGTTTTACTGCAGTCTCATCTATTTTTAATATTTCGACATTTTTTTCTGCAACTCTTCGCTGTGACGTATTAGGTAAGTTTTAGTAGTTATATGTGTGGTGTATGTAATTTCCTGTCACTATTGTTTTAGTATATAAGGGGCCATCCATAAATTATGTCAACAACTTTTAGGCAATATTTGACCCACCCTCCTCTCCCCTTGTCAAGAACTGTCAAACTTCCAGCGACCCCCTAATAAAATTATGTCAACAAATATTTACCCCCACCACCCATACAGACGAACCGTATTTTATACGACTCGCTTAGTACTTAAATATTAATGCAGAAATAAAATAAAAGGTCTATACAAATTATTAATTAATTATATTACACTTTTTACATTGTTTAACATATTTCAAATTGACTAAACTTTGAATTTATAAACAGACTACTTTATAGGCCTATTTTGCCGTCAGTTTTCAAATTGTTCTATCTTCTATCATCTTCCCACGGAGAAGTCAAATGTTCCTCTATTGTTACAATGGGCATTGTCGCTGATTTATCATTGATGTCACCTTCTGGAACCAACATATCAGACAAGTCTACATCATCTTCGTCTAACCATTCTGCGCTTAACATCTTTCTATGAGCAATAAATGCCATCAGTTCTATGTGCCTTTTTGCAGCCAGTTGCACTGGCCGAATACGTTGTGGTTGAGGAGGTGCATGTGCTAATTGCCCAGGTCCAAGATCACGTTGTCGGTGCAGTTGAACATGCTTCTTCAACATGACTTGTGAAGCAACATAGAGGTGACAGATTTTGCAAATTCGTTCAACCAACGACGACTGAATGGAAGGACAATATAGATCATATGGAAGAATTTTGAATGCCTTTGCAGATCGAGGTAGCATGTTATCAAGTTTCAAAGACTGGTTGAAGAAAAGAGAAGGAAATCTGTGCAAGTCGCTCTCAGATGCATCAGGTGCTTTAAGGCCTCCAGTAGTCTGGCAGACTGGAATTGGTGGTGGAAGGAATCTATCGGCAACAATATCAAAATATGAGCTTCGAATTGGCTGGCAACAATTTTCATTATGGCATTTCACAATTTGCAAAAAGTATTGACTTGTTCTTACATGGTTTTTGTACCAATCTTGATCTTTAGTTAGCAAACTTTCTGTCTCAAGTTCCTTGGAAAGAGCTCAATCCGGTTTAAATAAAAATGACATTGTTGACGTCAATTTATCTTGCCTCCCCCACCCCTATTTTGTTGACATAATTTATGGATGGCCCTAATAGCTGTACTGGTGTTGATTTTTCTATTACTATGCCTTCCTTACAGTACGTATTGAATTTTCTTCGTCACTATATCTTTATTTCCTTTAGTCTCTTGCCGACCGATATTCGTCTTACGGCTACTAGTTTTGCCATGGTAACTTTAAAAAAACCCCGCTTTTGTTCTCATCGCAATTTTCTTTTTACATGTCAGCGACTTAGTGTTATTCCCAAAGGCTTTACTTCTAACTTTCACCCATCTGCAGGACCATTATACCCTAGGGAGCAGCGCATGTTACAACAGTTAGAAGCTAAGTGTGCTCTACAGCGTATGCGTTGTATTGCTGCTAATCATACACATCTTCTGTCTGACTTGGACTCCTCCCAGTCCCAACTTCTTCAGCGTCTACGACTTCTCACTTCTAACAATATGCTCCTTTACTCCCTTATTCGTTTCATTATCCATGTTCTTAACAGACAACTGTATGAATTTCTTTGCACTCATCACCAACAGAAACTTAACCTTCTTCGCCCTGTACCTTTTACCCCTCCTTCCAATTGTCCACTGCGGTCTTCTCCTCCCACACAGGTGGTTTGCATTCCTCCAGACCTTCCATTATCGGACAACGAGAGATCTGTTTTAAGTAAGGGTCTTAAGTTTGTTCCTCTCCGACCCACCATTGACCTCTACTCAACTCTTCAAGATGTAAATCGTTTTCACCGTGGCTTGCGGTTGAAATTTCACTTTCAGAATCAGGTTGACACTGACCAATGTCCTGACACGAGTATGTTTTCTAACTTTTCTACTCGTAAACATGACTGGACACCCAAACCTGGTGCCTCTAACGCTCTTGATCTCTACATCAAGAATACTACACATGATATTGGACTACTCCAAACCACACGCCTATGTCATTCTAACATGTCACCGTCGGAGTTTCGTGCTCTGTCACACCTCCGTCAACGTGATGACATTGTTCTGTTATCAAACCCGCCGACAAAGGCGGAGCTATAGTTGTCTGGAGCAAAGATCTTTACCTTCAGGAAGGTCAGAACCAACTGCGTGACACTCAGTTTTATAAAACCAGCCCTACTGATGTCACTCAGTCTAATAATAATAAGGTTCGTGAAGTCATTAAGAACTTAATTACCATGAACGACCTTCCATCTAGTGCATCATCACTCTGTGTGATCGATAGCTGTTTGGGTAAACCCGCCCTTTATATGCTCTCCAAAATTCATAAACTCCACAATCCCGGTAGGCCTATCGTTTCTGCTTGCTCTTGCCCTACGGAACACATCTCCGAATTCCTTGATATTATCTTTAATCCCATAGTCACCACACTCCCGTCATTTTTGAAAGATACGAACCACGCTTTGTCTGTCTTTTCTTCCATTGAGTTGCTACCCGAGAGAACCTACCGTTTCTTCCTCCTTGATGTGTGCTCATTGTACACTTCGATACCTCATCCTGACGGCCTTAAAGCTCTCCAGTTCTTTCTCGATAGGAGAACTAATCCACTTGTGTCAACTTCTGCTCTCCTTCGTCTTGCGGAACTAGTTCTCACTCTTAACTCCTTTTAGTTTAATGACCAATTCTTTGAGCAGATCAGTGGGGTTGCCATGGGTACTAAAATGGGACCTAGTTATGCTTGTCTATTCATGGGTTATCTTGAACACCTAGTATGGACTACATATGATGGCCCCCTTCCGTCTGTCTATCACAGATACATTGATGACTGTATTGGCATTACTGATATGCCTGAAGCCTATTTGTCACGCTTCATTAATTTCATTAATGTTTTCAACCCTTCTATTCGTTTTACTTCTCACATCTCCACTACTTGTGTCAACTTTCTTTACATTACTATCTCCATACGCCTATCCACTATCACTACATCAGTATATTACAAACCTACTGATGCACATAGTTTTCTCCTTTATAGTTCTTCCCATCCCCGGGATTGTCGTGACTCTTTGCCATTCTCGCAGCTCTTGCGCCTTCGTCACCTTTGTAACGAGGACGATGATTTTCTTGAGAGAGCTCGCGAGATGCTTGATTTCTTTCGCAGGCGCCTATACCCGGAGAGGGTGCTTGTCTGGGCTATGCATCGAGTTCAGAAAATCACTCGACAGCAGGCCCTCACCAGCCAGCCTAGGACCACTAACTCTGACAGAGTAAAACTTATCTTAACTTTTCACCCCCATAGTTCACTGGTGAAAATTTTTTATTCCGTCATCTGTCTATCCTTAAGTCAGATCCTGAGACCCGTTCTGTCTTCCCCAACTATCCTTTGGTGGATTACAGACGGGACAGAAGTCTTAAGGATATGTTGGTACAGAGTCGCCTTAAGTCCAATATCCAGACTCATTTTGACACTGTTCAGTGTGGCCGTCGACGTTGCAACACGTGTGCTTATGTGATACAGACGCGTACTGTATCTTTTCCTTTAGCCACGTTTCTTATTGACAATGGTTTCACATGCGAGTCCCGTAATCTTATCTATGCCATTATCTGAAAGCGGTGTAACAAGGCTTATATCGGCGAGACAGGCAAGAGGCTCAGTGACCGATTCGCCCAACACTTGCGCGACATACGCCAATGCTCTGTGACCCCTATAGCCACCCATTTCAATGATACTGGCCATTTAGGAGCTCACGATGGCCAGGTCACAGCCATCCGATCGTGTTCCTCGGATGATCGCAGTCGATTTGCTCTGGAGAATCGGTTGATTTCTTTGTATGGTACCTTGCGACCACGTGGGCTCAATGTATTACATTCCTATGCTTCTTAGTACTTTCTCTTCCCATGCCTTGTAATCTATATGGGTATATGTTGCATGTATTCAAGTTATATATTTGCTAGATTTTTCATTGTTTCTCTTCCGTTCTATTTCTAGTTTTTATGTGTGTTTTTGTGTTACATTTATTTCGTTATTCGTTTTTATTCCCAGATTTTCGTTTTTATTCCCAGATTTTCATTAGAAACGTTTGTTTTTGGTCGTCCATTTGTTTTTTAAATTTGTCCCTCCTGTTGTTCGTTTGCTAGATAAAGGCCTTGTTGGCCGAAACGTTGCTGTATTTTGTCATTGTTTTTGTAATTTGTAAAACTACAGTACTTTGTGATTACGTGTTTTGCACAGAGTAAGAACTCAGTAGTTCAATCCTAAGGATTTCCGGACACAATGCGCGCTAATAGCCAACAGGACGGCGCAGCCCGAATTTGAATATATGACCTTCGGAACGCAAGGCAACGGCTTAACATGTCAGTAATTCAGTGCAGTATCTGTAACAAACCTATTTGTATAGAGGAGTTATGTGTAGTTTAGTTTAGTCCACAGACCATCACCACTCCACATCTGCTTGTTTATGTGATACCATACATACGTGTCTTTGTCCTAAAACGTTAATTTATTAAGTATCACCGCAGCCTCCACTCGGTTTTCTCCAGATCTGATTTGATCCGCTCTGACCATCTCAGATTTGTAGGTTTCCGTACATCTTCCATGGTCGGAACGTTAAGGAGGTAACGCATCATCCTGTCTACTATATCGTTTGTGAATCCAAATATGATAGTATCATGAACATAATCACATTCTGTATTCTTTCCATTCTGTAAAGCTTTACTTATTACCAAGTTCTATTGGCTGAAATCGGATGCACATGTCCTAAACTTGTAGAAGTGTATGCGTTTAGGGGCCTACCAAACCAATGTGCAACGTATCACGTTCTTGGCAAAGATCAAACATATCACAAAGAGTGATTAAAATTGGTCGTAAAGAACGAACGCATAGAAGATGAAGACCAAGTTCTACAAAGTACATATGTGTATGTCCGAGAATGAATTACAAGAGTATATTTTAACCATAGACATGACCAGACTCTGGCTAAGAAACGTAAGTGACGCTGCTCACAGTTTGCCGCAGCCATTGCCCTCATCGTGGGTGATCATTCTCAACTTCCGATAATTTGGAAGGAGGATATTATTGTCCATATGTCTTATATGTCATAAGTCCCGCTTCTGGAGCTGTCATGCTCAACTCATTCAAATCCGGAATCCATCTTCTCCGTGGCCTTTCTCTTCTTCCCTTTACGAATGACCTTCTTCCATAATGGTCCTTTCTCGCTCTTCATTTATTTATATATTGATTGTTTGATTGATTGACCATCATCATTGCACTTCGGTGAGTAGCCATATGTGCCCGATCTCTTCTTACACAGGAAGATCTCAGCGGCAGTGCACGAACTCCGTAGCATTAAGTATCTCATTATCATTTGTACCATCAACCAGTTTTATTTAGGTATATGTACTCATACTATGGTCTTCCCCTGCTTCGTACTCCAGAAACCATGGCTTCCATTACCGTTCTCTCCAAACCACTGTGATGTTTAACGTGGCCAAAATATTTCATCTTCTGGAACAAGAAATTATTTATGAGCCAATGCTCCTCGATATTCAGGTCTTGTAGGATGTCTTTTGTTTTTTTCTCTGCTCTGTCCAGAGTATTCTAAGGACTTTTCATTAACACCTTGTTTCAAAGCCTTCAATTGTGTTCTTTTTCTGAATGGCTACCGCATTGAAAAACGGGTTGTTGCTGAATTGAATCTTTGTCCTATTTCCCCATTGCAGGCGTATGTACAAATTCAGCTGCAATTTCCTTAATTATTAACATATATTTATGAATTTTGTAGGTAGATTTTCATTAAGATAGATATAAAACAAATACACAGTGGCGCACCCAGCAGTCTATGGAAGTCAATAAGTTAATGTTTGTGTTATGGTCCACGATTCACATCCATATGTTGAAACTGGGAATATACATGTTCTCAGATGTCTTACTATATATACTATAAGATATATACCAGATACGTTATATTCTGTATATCTTTCTTCACAGGCAATGGCTGATAGCTTAAACAGTAAGCTAACTCAAGCTTTCAAACACTATGTTGAGGTGTCATCAGTTGGACAAAGCCTGACAGAAGCAGCTAAGAAAGAGATCAAGGATAAAGGCATGAACAAGCTGCTGAAAGAGTGCTGTGGAGATGCAGTGGCTAAAGCCTCGGAGGCGCAGGTTTTCCCTAAATACTGTGATAAGAAAACGTTAGTTCATGTGATAACAAAACATAAGTCAATGTGGTTTGAAAGTGTGAGTCAGTGTGATGAAAAAAAAACCTGAGTCGGTATGATAAGAAAATATGAATCAGTGAGGGAAGAAACCGGAGACATTGAGAGAAGGAACCGAAGTCAGTGAGAGAAGGAACCGAAGTCAGTGAGAGAAGAAACCAAAGTCAGTGTGAGAAGGAACCGAAGTCAGTGAGAGAAGAAACCGGAATCAGTGAGGGAAGAAACCGAAGTCAGTGTGAGAAGGAACCGAAGTCAGTGAGAGAAGGAACCGAAGTCAATGTGAGAAGGAACCGAAGTCAGTGTCAGAAGAAACCGAAGTCAGTGAGAGAAGAAACCGGAATCAGTGAGGGAAGAAACGCGAGACGGTATGCTAAGATTATGTGAGTCAGAAGGACAAAAGTCACGCGTCATTGTGAGAAGAATTGGTGTGTTACTTTTCAATATCCTCTGTAGTGATCAATTATTTATTAATGAAGGATTAGTGATCAATTATTAAAAGAAGATCATTAATGCCTTTGGATGCAAATGCTACAGAAGAGTACTTAGAATATCATGGACTGAGAAAAGAACAAATGCTTCTGGTCTGCAACAGCTTGATATTAAAGAAAGTTAACTATTAAAGAGCATAACATCAAGGAAAATTAATTATTTCTGACACATCAAACGACATGAGTGCATAGAGAAGATAATTTTAGAGGGAATGGTGCCTGAAAAAAGAAAGAGAGGTATACCTAGAAGATCTGGATGAAAGATGTCATTGACGATCTGAGAATGACTGCTACTGACGCCGGTCAACTTGCACAGAACAAAGAGTTTTTCATATCTGCTGTCATGGGAGCCAAGTTCCGGAAGGGACAAGCTACTTGATGATGATGATGATATTAACTTAGCCAGTATACAGGCTTTGAGCGTCTGTAGCTCAAGCGGTAGTGAGCTCGATCACAAACCCAAGCGTACCTGGTTCAAACCCCACGGTGGGCAAATTTGAAAGCAAATTCGTTTCCGTGGGATTTTTACAAAAAGGAAAAATAGACCTCACCGTCCAGAAAGCAATGGCAAACTACTGAACGTATAAGTGGTGCCTAGAAAATCAACGACTCGTTTACTGTGGTTGATGGCTACGTCCTTTAGGATATACCACATTTTTCTTTTCATACAGGCTTTGCGTCATCTTGAAAAATACCTCGAGCCATTGTATCAGCTCAGAAGGATGAAAGGGTTAAATTTAGAGCCAATTTAGCAATGAAACAAATCATCGCGTAATCCCCAACACATTACGTAATCCCCAGCACATTACGTAATCCCCAGCACATTACCAAACGGGGGACAAGCCTCGGAATTTAGTAGTACATGTAGCTAACGTAGCAGCAGGCCTCTTTCTGTCCAGAGAGTCCGTAAAGCTATGCCGCCGCGCATGGTGATTCGAAAGTTCGATGCAAGAGTGACAGTCTCTGTCACAATTCTCACATAAAAATGAAGAGGTGGGACTCGTGAGATGAGATTGTATCTTGAAGTAAAACTTCCTTTCCTCTACTTGCTTGTTCAGTGTTAATCTGTTATTTAGTTGTAATGTTTCTCAATGAGTATGCTCAGGAAGATTGAAACAGGCTGGGCTCGGAGACAATGGATGTAGTCGATGAGGAGGTCTAGGCTGATAAAAGTCAGCTTTATTTTTATGCCAGGGCATGCAGGTGTAAAGGGATATTAACGCGCCGATAGGTTTGCAGGTACGGCTCTGTAACAAGCGGGCGAGAAATGGACCATGTTGATATTCTAAATTCTATAAGGGAGCGATAGCATGTACATGATTCAAATAATAGTGGTGAATATCTTCTTCTTCTTCTTTGCGTTCGTTCTTTACGACCAATTTTAATCACTCTTTGTGATATGTTTGATCTTTGCCAAGAACGTGTATACGTTGCACATTGGTTTGGTAGGCCCTAAACACATAGACTTCTACACGTTTAGGACATGTGCATCCGATTTCAGCCAAACCTCCTTAGTCGCCTCTTACGACATGCGTGGCAGGTAACAGTGGTTCTATTCTTTACACCCCACATTTGGGCCCCGGTAACCACTCGGGCGAAGTGGTGAATATATAACACTAACTATATTGCAAGAATCCCAAGTCAAATGTTATGTAGTTAGACAAGAACACTGTGCTGGTAGCCACAGAATAATAATAAACCAACAAAGAACCTGTGTCGTTAGTCGCCACTGCTGAAAGACATACTGAGGAGGAGATCTGAACACTTATGAGGGACTAATTAGTTCGACGTGCAGTAATGATGATCCGGCTAAACTAAAACTAAACTAAATGTTTTGATTCTATGCCTGATAAAAAAACTTGCAGCAGAATAAGTCTAATATCTTATAACACGTTTAGAATGTTCAGTTAACTGTTCTGGTAGTTTATCGATAAATTTCCTAAGAGTTATTTTGCTCCAATCTTCAGGAAGAAGTTGCATCTGGATGTATTCCTTGGTGATTTTCTGACTGAGCTGGCAGCAACTGTAATTCAGAATAAGAAGAAACTGCCTAAGCGACCTGATTTAGCGGACAGTGAAGTGATTGCACTTGCTGAGGAGCTGAGGGATAAGATTGCATCAAAAGCTGACGCTAAACCAAAGGTAGGTGGTTTGAACTGTTATTATGTGGGTTTGTTATTGTTGTTCTTCGTCACCGTTCACCACTAGGGAGTCATAGGTCCGTAACCAAGGTTTTCCAAGCCCTCCTATCCAAGGCCATTTTGTTTCCAAATCTCTACACTCTCCATTTTCTTGTATTCCGTTTCCAATTCCAGCCTCCACGTGTTCCTGGGTCTTCCCTGGCCTCTATTACACTGGGGGTTCCATCGAAGGGCATATCTCGTGATGCTGTTAGGAGGTCTCTTCGTTGTGTGTCCTATCCATCGCTACCTTCTGCCTCTTATCTCTTGGTCCACTTACCGTTGTCCCGTTCTATCCCACAGCTCTTTTTTGTGATCTTGTCATACCATCGCAGATGGAGTATCCCAGCAGGTATCTATTGGTGAATGTCTGCAACTTTTTGGTGTCCCCTTAGCTGTTCTTCATGCCTCCACTTCCTACAGAAGGACAGCCTTGACATTTGAGTACCTAAATTCAGTGATGTAAACTAGTGCTATCAAACGCTTCTATATATTGGGGCGCATCTTACCGATGACTGTGGATGAGCGAGCGACGTGTAACAATTCCGGTAATAATTAATAATTATTATGATAAAATAATATTAATAATAATATAAGTACAAATAATAACATTAAAACACGTAATCCTGACTAAACGTTAAATAACAAACTCATAATACTTACGTAATTAGTGGGAAATTTGACATAACATATTCGTTGATATGTAATGAGATTCTACTGTGCAATGGAAATTAAGGATTCCCAGAATATTTACTATTAAAGTTTTTATGATTAGTTTAGAAATGTCGATCTAAATTACTTATTTTAATTAATAAATAACATCATCATCAATTTCTTATTTTTCTTCCAACGCTCCATATCGACCACTTGTTAACCACTCTTTGTGATTTGTATGTGATACGAGCCTAAGAGCGATTGTACGCTGTGCCAGTTATACGCATACAAATAGGCCAGCACATCCGATTTCTATGACGCTTTTTATTTACTAGTTTAGCTTTCCTATGCCCCTACCTCAGTCGCCTCTTACGACAAAGTTACTATTCTTTGATCCTCTTTTAGAGCTCCGGCAAAACACGGGTGATCATCAGCATCAACTAGGTTGTCAATGTCGGAACTTGGCTCGTCTATGACATCCTGCACCCATCTTCTCCTTGGTCTTCCTCTCTCTCTCGTCTGTCCTGGACCATGCCCTCCAGAATGATCTTCTCTAGAGAATCATACAGTTTTATATGTTCAAATGTTTTATTTTGCTAATTTTTCTCTTCCTTATCAACCACATCTTTTCATTTTTAAGATGTTCTAACATTGACATATTTGTGGGTTTTAATCTCTGTTCGTGGTATTCTAAGTACATTTTTGTAGCACTTGCATTCAATGGAAATAGAAACGATTTAAAGACGAAAGATTAAAGTAATTACACTAGGTTTCCCCATATGGCTCGGTCCCTCTCTGCATAAATGACACGCCACCTTCCACAAGCACGGCACAAAGCAGGATCTCCATAGCTCAGAAACAGTCTTAGAGGTCTCTAGAAAAAAATGTATTTATGAGTCAAACGACGCGGTTCGGATTCCAACGTACGACCTTCAGAATGGAAGACAAACGGCTTGGCTTGACTGCTTCGTCACATAGACACCTCAAGGATGAGTGATGTAACCAGTACCATGCTTACCTTATTTATTTCCTATTGTTTCTCTAGTACCCGTTTGAGGTTGGATCAATCTAAGAGTCGTCACATTCGAAAAAAAGTATCACTGCAACTGGCGATTTCAAACAGGACCATACGTCTTCGAAATAAGTACTCTAACCACTAAACTGTTGCCGCTTTCATTTATGCTGTTGCTTTTATAAAGTCTATCACTATTTCACAATGTTGAGTTAAAAGGGAATGGTACCTGAAAGAAGAATGAAAGGAAGACTTAGAAGACGATATGTGCAAGATGTCATTGACGATCTGAGAATGACTGCTGCTGACGGCGGTCAACTTGCATAGAATAGAGAGTTTTCCAGAACTGCTGTCATGGGAGCCAAGTTCTGGAAGGGACAAGCTACTTGATGATAATGATTTGAAAACAACAAAAATAAATTTTCACGTTTATGTTAATGTTCTGTGTATTTCAGGAGGTCAAGGTTGATGCCGTAACAGCAAGGTTGACAGATACTAAAGGTTATACTGGATCTCATAAAGAAAGGTTTGATGATAGTGGCAAAGGCAAGGGAATCGCAGGTAGAGAAAACCTGGTGGATAACACAGGTTATGTCACAGGCTACAAAGCATCCGGGTCAAGCGATAACAAAGAAGAAGAAGGGGCAAGTAAATGATATAGTTAAAAACAGAAGATGCAATGATTGAGGTCAGAGGCAGCTGCTTAGCAACGGGCTGAATACAAACAAATCTTGAAGTAGTAACAAATGGTTTCCAAGAACTAACCGGAAATAAATGCAATTCAATATTTGATGGGTTTTTTAAAATGAAGTTTTCGATTGAAATGTTTGCAACAAAGGACATTACACAATTCATTGCATATAAAAGTAGATTGTTCAATGTTATGTGCCAAAAAGTAGATTGTTCCAC
This sequence comes from Arion vulgaris, assembly GCA_020796225.1. NCBI lineage: Eukaryota > Metazoa > Mollusca > Gastropoda > Stylommatophora > Arionidae > Arion > Arion vulgaris. Next base: position 48,236,277 of record CM036757.1, read on the forward strand.
TTTCTGTGTTTAAAAGTAGATTGTATAACATCTTATGTATAAACGTATAGTGATCCATTTTCTGTGTTTAAAAGTAGATTGTATAACATCTTATGTATAAAAGTAAAGTGATCCACTTTCTGTGTTTAAAAGTAGATTGTATAACATCTTATGTATAAAAGTAAAGTGATCCATTTTCTATGTGTACAAGTAGATGTTTTAGCATTTTCTATGTATTCAAGTAGAGTGCATAGAGAAGATAATTTTGTAGGGAATGGTGCCTGGAAGAAGAATGAGAGGAAGACCTAGAAGTCTATGGGTGCAAAATGTCATTGACGATCTGAGAATTACTGCCGCTGACGCCAGCCGACTTTCACAGAACAGAGTTTTTCAGGACTGCTGTCATGGGAGCCAAGTTCTGGAAGAGACAAGCTACTTGATGATGATGATGACAAGTAGATGTTTCCCCATGCTCTATGTATACAAGTAGATGTTTCCCCATGCTCTATGTATACAAGTAGATGTTTCCCCATGCTCTATGTATACAAGTAGATGTTTCCCCATGCTCTATGTATACAAGTAGATGTTTCCCCATGCTCTATGTATACAAGTAGATGTTTCCCCATGCTCTATGTATACAAATAGATGCAGTGGTTCGGACATTTAATGATAATGGAATACAACCAATCACCAATAACAGCATACAATAAAAAGAGATCAGGTACTCGAACCAAGAAACAGATGGATGGACAATATCAAAACCACACTAAATAAATAAGCACGGATATAACGCAAGAAGGACGACTCATCTGGCCCTGGAACATGAATTAAAGCTCCCACCCTTCGCTTAACAACAAGAGCGGACAACCAATTCCATCATAAATCTGGGGAATGACAATAGACAAGCAGATGTTTCCGACATTTTTCTACGTATATAAATAAATGTTTGCCAATTTTCTATGTATACAAGTGGATGTTTTACATTTTCTATGTATACAAGTGGATGTTTTACATTTTCTATGTATACAAGTGGATGTTTTACATTTTCTATGTATACAAGTGAATGTTTCACATTTTCTATGTATACAAGTGGATGTTTTACATTTTCTATGTATACAAGTGGATGTTTTACATTTTCTATGTATACAAGTGGATGTTTCACATTTTCTATGTATACAAGTGGATGTTTTACATTTTCTATGTATACAAGTGTATGTTTCACATTTTCTATGTATACAAGTGGATGTTTTACATTTTCTATGTATACAAGTGGATGTTTTACATTTTCTATGTATACAAGTGGATGTTTTACATTTTCTATGTATACAAGTGGATGTTTTACATTTTCTATGTATACAAGTGGATGTTTTACATTTTCTATGTATACAAGTGGATGTTTCACATTTTCTATGTATACAAGTGGATGTTTCATATTTTCTATGTATACAAGTGGATGTTTCATATTTTCTATGTATACAAGTGGATGTTTCATATTTTCTATGTATACAAGTGGATATTTTACATTTTCTATGTATACAAGTGGATGTTTTACATTTTCTATGTATACAGGTGGATGTTTTATATTTTCTATGTATACAAGTGGATGTTTCACATTTTCTATGTATACAAGTGGATGTTTTACATTTTCTATGTATACAAGTTGATGTTTTACATTTTCTATGTATACAAGTGGATGTTTCATATTTTCTATGTATACAAGTGGATGTTTCATATTTTCTATGTATACAAGTGGATGTTTTACATTTTCTATGTATACAAGTGGATGTTTCACATTTTCTATGTATACAAGTGGATGTTTTATATTTTCTATGTATACAAGTGGATGTTTCACATTTTCTATGTATACAAGTGGATGTTTTACATTTTCAATGTATACAAGTGGATGTTTTACATTTTCTATGTATACAAGTGGATGTTTTACATTTTCTATGTATACAAGTGGATGTTTCACATTTTCTATGTATACAAGTGGATGTTTTACATTTTCTATGTATACAAGTGGATGTTTTACATTTTCTATGTATACAAGTGGATGTTTCACATTTTCTATGTATACAAGTGGATGTTTCATATTTTCTATGTATACTAGTAGATGTTTCCCCATGTTCTATGTATACTAGTAGATGTTTCCCCATGTTCTATGTACACTAGTAGATGTTTCCCCATGTTCTATGTATACAAGATTTATTCATCTTTGTGTGCATACAGGTAGATTGTTTTTTATGTTCCCTATTTATGCAAGTATAGTGTTCTATTATATGTCTATAAGAATAGATTGTTCATCTAGTTTTGTATAAAATTAGAGTATTCCACTTTCCGTATGTAATATAACATTTTGTCACCTTACTCCAACAAAATTAATAATATAAAATAGACTTCTACAAAGAATTTATGTTTTGTTTTTTTCTCTAATCTTGCTTTGCCTCACAGCATCACAATAAGAAGATATTTATATAACTGGCTCTTGTGCACTTCGTTCATGACGTCTTTCACTGCCTCTGTAATATATGCAGTCCACCTTTTGCGTAAGCGACCTTTTCAGAGAGCAATGGCAAACTACCGAACGTAAAAGTGGTGCCTAGAAAATCAACGACTCGTTTACTGATGTTGATGGCTACGTCCTGTAACGGATATGCCAAGATTTTCATTTTCAATAAGATCGGGAGAAAACCCGGGATATGTGGCTGCGGGAAAAAAATAAAAAAGCGATATATAGGAAATCAGATCACATAAATTCCAACTCTTGTGTTCACATTTTTTATACCGCAGTTAATTACTTTACCAATTTTGTGTGTGCCTTGAGAAACGTCTATCAGTCGAAACGATTTTTGTTTTATCATACTTACATATTCGTGTTTTAAATTTTGTAAAATTGTCAATTAAATGTTTTCACATATACGGCATTATTGAACAATCTATTGCGTGAAATACAATATATTTTATCAAACATTTTCATTCCATTGATATAGTTCCATAACAGAAAACAACCAAACTTGAAAAGTTATGATATTAGTATGTAACGGGGGGCTGCTGTACAACATTTTATGGACATTTTATGGACATTTGAAAAGCAGTTAATTGGTTATTGATTACTGATTTTATCAATGCATTCCGGACAGACCAAATATGTGCATTGTCTATCTCGTGAGATATTAGAAGGGTATTCGCACTGATGGAACACGCACCACACACTAATACACACACATACATACATATATATATATAAACATACGTGGTCTCTTGATATTTTTAACGGGATTCCTGATTTCAATGTAGGGGAAATGAGTTCCTAGTCATATCGGAGACGGACGATAAAACGTAGGTCTCGTGATCATGTTGAGCACCCAAAGTAACATTTGATAATTGATAGGAGCAGACTACAAAGCCGTTGCCCGGGCAATATTCATTAAACAGATAAAAAATAACGTTTCTTTGAAATTTAAAATTGCATCGGGGACGCTCGTCTGTGTTATTGCGCTGCCGCTGAAGTCTTCCTGTGTTAGAAATAGATCGTATCACACATGGTTATTCATCGAGTGCAATGATGATGGTCCTGTCAATCAATTAATATAGGACGCACACACGCACGCACATGCACACACATATACATATATATATATATATATGCACTAACTCTGTCACCTGTTTTGAAAGTGACCCAATTAACATGAAAAGAAAAACTTATGTTATAATTCCCAACTAATCACTGAAATTGGACACATAATGTTGTTGTTTTATGTTCTGTTTTTCATTCATTCCTAATTTATGTTTATTAAGTGTTATCGGCAGATTCTCCATGTCGTATCTTTGACTTGTTTTTCATGGTACTATGAATTATATTTACTGTATTAAATTTGAAAAACAATTTTTTTTCACTTGTTCGTGTTGTATTTTCTTTTAATTTTTTAATTGTTAATCTTCTCTATATTCATTTGTAACACCTCCTTTACCCTTTTCATCTCCCTCTTTCTCTCTCTCTCTTTCTCTCTCTCTCTCTCTCTATCTCTCGCTCTCTCTCATTCGCTGAGTGGTATATTTTATATGCATTTTGAACATAAACATCGAATAGGAATCCTGTCGGAAGCTAAATGGAAAAGGATGACCCACGTAATTGTCCGAATTTAGTAACCGTAGTGACAAGCTCCGGCTTAGACTGGATAACACCGCAAACATCATATGCAAACACACCAACATCAACATCAATCACTTTACTTGACCGATAACTACCTACTGTATGAGAATGAATGCAGTTTAAGTCTATGTCATGTATTATCTTTCTAGCTACTACCTTCTCCAATAATATGTAGTATACATTTGGTAAAGTGAGGATAGTAGCTACTGAACAGTCTAATATTATATCCGATATTATGTGGTCGTTATTGCCTGTTTTACCGCTTGCTATGACGGTGTAGGACAGGAGGGAACATGGCCATGGTCTCATGGCTAGTACAGTCGCCGCGAAACTGTTCAGGTTATTATTTTATATGTCCCCCACAGAAAAAGCTCATTACCGGAGATTGAACCTGGGTCTCCTGATGGAAGCCACGATCTAACCCATCCGCCAGACGCTCCACAACATATTATTTAGCTGTTATAAATAGTATTTCGTATTTTGTTGTTGAAATCCGTCACTCACATTAATATCTATCTTGGTATTGGTCTGCTCTGAAGGTCTTTCTATTACCGACCAGATTTCATATCATGCTACAGTATAACTCCAGATGTAGTGCTTCAAAAGGGAGGGGGTTGTCTGTTTTGTATCATCATTTATCATCATTTCAACTAACTACATGTGAAATGCGATGCCTGTGAAAAGTGATACCTGCGAAAAGTTACCAACAACACCAGAAAAGACAGAGTCACCAACATCAGCATAAGAAAGAAAGTTGGCACAGAAACTTGCTTGAATTACATAAAATTCTCAATTACTCGGATGATCGCAGTCGATTTGCTCTGGAGAATCGGTTGATTTCTTTGTATGGTACCTTGCGACCACGCGGGCTCAACGTATTACATTCTTATGCTTCTTAGTACTTTCTCTTCCCATGCTTTGTAATCTATATGGGTATATGTTGCATGTATTCATGTTATATTCCATTCTTATGCTTCTTAGTACTTTCTCTTCCCATGCTTTGTAATCTATATGGGTATATGTTGCATGTTTTCAAGTTATATATTTACTAGATGTTTCATTGTTTCTTTTCCTTTCTATTTCTAGTTTTTATGTGTGTTTTTGTGTTACATTTATTTCGTTATTCGTTTTTATTCCAGATTTTCCTTAGATACGTTTGTATTTGGTCGTCCATTTGTGTTTCATTTTAATTTGTCACTCCTGTTTGTTCGTTTGCTTGATAAAGGCATTGTTGGTCGAAACGTTGCTGTATTTTGTCATTGTTTTTGTAATTTGTAAAACTACAGTACTTTGTAATTACGTGTTTTGCCAATCAAATAGTTTTACTGCAGTTCCATATATATATATATTGAATTACATAGAGAAACAAAGAATGAAGTGGTTTGGCCACTTAATAAGAATGCATACAAACTCCACAGTATACAGAGTTTTCTACAACAGAACAGAAGTCAAGAGGAAGACCATTAAAAAGATGGTTAGATGGCATAGCAGAATCCTGTCAAAGAGCAAAAATAACAATCACCCAAGCCAAAAAAGCAACGCAAGACAAAAACAGAAAACCACGACACTGTGCAACAACGCGGTAGCAGTATGACAACAAAAGAAGAAAAGAAAAAAAAGTATCATCGTTTTTGGGGTCACAAAGCGTGGAAAGAAAACCGTTTTCTGCATGTCTCTGCGTGTCTTAGACATTACAAAAGTTAGATAAGAGCTTTGAGTGAAGCATATCAGCTTCAGAATGTATATTTAATGTACAAATAGAAATGATATATTAACAAAATTATGGAGCAACATTAAGTAATCATGTCAAACATGGTCAATGAATAAGACACATGCACAGAAAATAGCAACATGTGAAATGAGATGTCTCCGGAAAGTCACCAGCAACACAAGAATCAACAGAGTAACGAATACCAGCATCAGAGAAAAGGTTGGAACAAGACCGTGCTTGAACTATGTAGCGAAACAGAGAATGAAGTGGTTTGGCCACTTAGTAAGAATGCGAACAGACCAAAAAGCCTATGAAGCTTTCCACAACGGAATATTAGGAAGGAAGGCGAGAGGAAGACCGAGGAAAAGGTGGATAGATAACGTAGTTGAATTCTGCCAGTGGACTAAGAAAACCATCACACAAGTCACCAGAGAAGCGCAAGACAAAAACATAAAACCACGACACTCGGTTAACAACCCGGTAACAGTGTGCTGACAAAAGAAGAAGAAGAAGATTGAGTAATCAACTCTGTTTTATATACATTTGGGCGTGACGAATACTGTCAATGATGAAGATGAATATTTAATCAGACCCTCATGAATTAATCAACTGTATGGGTTTAGCCCCAAAATAGTAACATACTTCATTCCTGGCAACTCTGAGAATACAAGGCCTCTAGGACGAATGGTCGTAAACCAGGTCACTGGTTTCTCGCTATAGTTCAGTATGACATATGCAACATGTACACGCGATAAGTTATGCATATGTGTATATGTGTGTGTCTATGTCAGGTAAATTAATCATGACACACCCAAATGCAGGTGAAGTTTAATGTGACGGATAAGAGATAGCCAATTCAGCGTTTATATACAATTTGAATGGTTCGGTCCTTCTCAAACATTTCAACATTACGATACACCACAGCCTGTTCTATGTTGTTATACACGTCAAACCATTTGAATGTTGTAACACACACGAACCTTTTAATATTGTGACACATCTCAACCGTTTTATTACTGTGACACACCTCAACCCGTTTAATAATGGGACACACCTCAACTGTTTTAATAATGACACACCTCAACTGTTTTAATAATAACACACCTCAACTGTTTTAATAATGAACACATCTCAACTGTTTTAATAATGAACACACCTCAACCGTTTTAATAATGAACACACCTCAACTGTTTTAATAATGAACACACCTCAACTGTTTTAATAATAACACACCTCAACTGTTTTAATAATAACACACCTCAACTGTTTTAATAATGAACACATCTCAACTGTTTTAATAATGAACACACCTCAACCGTTTTAATAATGAACACACCTCAACTGTTTTAATAATGAATACACCTCAACCCGTTTTAATAATGAACACACCTCAACTGTTTTAATACTGTGACACACTTCATCCAATTTAAATAACATGACACATTTGAATACTATGATAGACTTCATTCATTTCATCTTCTTCTTCGAGTGCATATATCGATTACTTGTTAACCAAGTAAATTAGTATATTAGTAAATAAAAATCATCACAGAAATCGGATGTGCAAGAAATACTTGTAGGCGCAAAACTGACACAACATACAATCGCTCATAGACTCAGATCCGGGGTCACAGGCGCATGGGGAAAACTTCGCGCCAGGATTAGTGAGCTAGTACTAATCAAAACCCTGCCCCACCTCCTCGTGGTGACCCTGGAAACAGACAATGGTTCTGGTCTGGCTAAGTGGCAGGGATCGAGAGAGGGTTGCTCTGGTATAAGTAGTGTTGCAGACGTAGTCATGTT